>JAWMAG010000004.1:31670000-32022500 GCA_037013455.1 Ceratitis rosa
GAACATTAGGCTGTAAAAAAGTTGTTCACGTTGGATCTCAAACAATTTGTCAATCGCTTAAAAATGGACTCGTGCCGATTGATCGAGAGGAATACGTTAGCTGTGCTTCGAAACACGTCTATGACAAGTCTTGTTAATTGATGAATCGTGTATTTACGCGCATGAGCCCGAAAGTTAACAGCAATTGACTATATGGTTCTTTAAAGATTAGCCGAATCCAGCAAATGTTATTCGCGCCGCGAACAAACTGGACATGTCCATGTCAGAATCAGGCAGAAGCGTAAATTCTGAGTGGTACACAAACATTGTTATTTTTGGAAAACCAACCGCGGAAGACAGATCACTTTTCACTATGACAGTGCGAGCCCGCACATATCGTTTGACTGAAACAACTATGAGTTAGGATGAGTTATCCATGGTATAGTCTGGACTTGGCCCCGAATGACTTATTTGTAAACCCCTTGTTCAACACCTGAAAAGTCAGCTGTTGCATGCAGAACGTATTTTTTTTTTTGGAGATGCTTCAAGCAGAGTGGCAAAAGTGGTTCGTCAATTGGTTCAAACGCATACAAAAGTTTATAGACCCTAATGGAGAATATTTTGAAGAACAATAAAGGGAGATCACCACATTTTCTTATCAGAATTTTTCTGGAATCTAACAAATTGATATAAACAAATTTAATTATATACTTTTACTTAATATGGTTCCCCCATTTGTTGGAAAAACATCAAGACGTAAAACCACAAATTGGCGAAGAACTTCGGCCGAAAAATCGTTTCAGCAGTTATAGAGCGACAAGTATATAATATATACACTTGATTTCTTCGTCTGAATCAGTTTAACTGACTAAATTGAATAAAAAATAAAAAATAAATAAAATCCTAAAAAACATTAAGCAAAAAACATTATAACCCTTCACTTTAACACTTTCTGTTGCGGTTCGGTTGCAACATTCGATCTGTAAATTTACGTGTTTTCATTTGCGGTTGGTTGCGCTTCTCATTTTTCTCACAAATCAATACTTTTTTGCTCATTCAAATTTGAATAAATTGGAAATATTAGTTACTATTGTATATATAAAATAAAATGCGATCGTGGTGTCGATTTCATTTAATAATGGCATAATAAAATGATTTTAAAGCAATATTTCATAAACATTTCAAATTGTTGGAAATACTGACATCTTTTATATCATCATAAATCACACTAATATGTTTGTCTTTATATAGAAAAATTTTGAAAGAAAGTTGAAATTTTATAATTTTTTTCTAATACATTTTATGTTTGCAGTATTTTGTAGTTATAGAGGATTTTTTTCTTAATTTTTTGCAGATTTTTTAATTTTTTTTTAATTCCTTAAATTTTTTTTTACCTGGTGTTCTTTTAAGTTCACATGCTACTTATATACAAATATATAAATATAAGAATTTGTGTCATTGATACATTCTGTTATCGAATCACTGTGACTATTGCATTATGCATTGTTTTTATGTAGGCAAAGCAATGTAAGTTAACAGCTTTACAAATATCTACATTTAAATGTATATAAGAGTATGAAAACCTAAAAGTTTGTAATCGAAGGGCAATAACGATAAAAACTGATAATTAAAAAAAGTTACAAATTTGTAACTAAACACGTACATTGTAATGTTTAGTAATTTTATTTAGATTAGAGTAAAGTGCAAAGTTTGGAAATTTTAATAGAGAAATACAAATTTACAAAATTACCGTACATTTTATTGCGAATATATTGTAGGGTCTTTGTCACTCAATAAATATGCCAGATTTCACCAAATATGCATATACATACTTATATTATATATTAGGTCTAGTAAAAAGTAATTCATTATCTATTATCTTTACAAAAGATGCCCTCTCACGTTTTAGAAGTGTGAATGGCTTACGCTAGATGGCGTTGGTAAAAAGATATTTTGTACTAAAAAAAAGATAATGGGAAAAGTGTTGATCCCAGTAACCCAGTAGTGTTTGAGCACATGTCAAAGATGGACATCAGCAAAGAGAAAATATGCTTTATTTTACAACTTTACTTCGATAAAGCCTAAAACGATGGCCAGGCAGCTGAAAATGTGAATAGTGCTTATGGTTCTTCTACTGTAACAGTCAATCATGCACAATTTTGGTTTCGTCGATTTCGTTCCGGTAATTTTAATGTAAAAGATGATTCACGGTATAGAAGGCCAACTGTCGGAAGTGTCGATAAAATAATGGAAATCGTCGAGTCTGATTCGAGCACTGTTTCGATTGCACAAGAGCTAAACTTACACAAAAAACAGTTTGGAATCATTTGAAAAAGGCTGGATACACAAAGAAGCTCCATGTATGGGTTCCATATGAGTTAACGAGAAAATACCTCATTGAACGAGTTTCCATATGCAAATCGCTCATCCACTATGAGCTGCTCTCCTACCGCCAAAGTCTTAATTCGTACCTGTTTGAAGAAACAGACGCTCAGAAGTGCACAGCTTTGGTCGATTGGAGGGAAACTGTGTTTTATCCGGACAACGCCAGACTATATATATCGATAGGGACTCACCAGGAGCTCCGAGAGTTTGGTTGGGAGGTATTTATGCATAAACCCTCAAAAACACTGCTAACTTTTGTCGACTTACTTCCTCTAGACATATACGGGAAATTACAAGCGAGCGAGTATAGGACACATAAAATATTGTCTCTTACAGAAGTGCCAAAGGAGCTGAACTACTCCACATCCAGTACTCGCTTCAACAATATTTTCTTCACGATAATCCAAAACAGAAATGAGTTGAAAAACACCAACGCTCTCAATCAGAGAGCCATAGCCATCTTTACTGACTGCTCAAAGCATGATGAAAAAGTGGGCTGTGGAATCTGTTCTCCGATATGAGCATGAGACTGCCAGACCACTGCAGCGTCTTCCAAGTAGAACTCTTTGCAATTATGGAAGCCGCCGAGTGGCTGCTCAAATCCATGGTAGCAGGATAATCAATTACGATATATTCCGACAGTAAAACTGCCATCAGATCTCTACCATGTAACAGTTTGAGATCAAAGGTGGCTATGAATTTTGAAGTAATCTGAACAAACTCAAGACCAAACGCAACACTGGGTATTTGGACACACGCAATTGCATGGTAGAGGAATTAGCGAGAGAAGCATCGTTTATATCTGCAATTAAACATGAACACTGGCCTTTTCCAAAGAACGCATAACGCCAGGCATAATAACAGGCCATTATTTAATAGGGCTTCACTGGAAAATAACCGGATACCACTCTAATTATTTTTGCCGCAGCTGTAGGGACCAAGAAGAGGAAGAGTCTATAGAACACTAACTCTTTCCCTATCCAGCCTTGGCATCTGCGCGACACAAATTCCTCGGGAAAAACTTTTTCAACTGTCTCGCTGAGCTAAGAGTAGTATCACAATGACCCAATTGGTCTAAGTAAGCTGCTAATGACCATCAGCTGCAGGAACTCAACTCAAATCTATGCATAAACCCTATAGTCCGGACCTCACACCAAGTAATTGCTATCTATTCCTGCCTATGGCGAATGATTTGACTGGTGAAGAATTGACCTCAAAAGAAGCCTATGAAAATCGATTGTCCCAAATTTTTACCTATAGCGACAAGGGTGTCCATGAGAGAGGCATAATGGTATTACTCTCAAAATGGCAAAAAGTCATCGAGCAAAGCGGTGAATAATTGACATTAATCGGATGATTTTAATTATGCTAAATAAAACCCTCAATTTAATGCCAAAATAATGATTACTTTTTTCTAGACAAATTTGTTTTCAACCTAAGAGCTACTGTTGAAGCGAAATTTTAGGCAAAGTTTAGAAGAAATATGTACATTAATATGACTATACATATATATTTATTACATTATCTAACAGACACCCGGAATTAAATTTATTTTGACACATGTATAAACATTTTAAACATTCTTCTTATTTTCTAATAAAAATGTTTTTTTTTTTATATATTCTTTCGTACACACAATCTTTGTTATCAAAAAACGTGTTACTAGAAAATTATTTTAATCAGCTGTGCATGTTAGAAAATGTTTTGACATTTTAGGTTAGAAGTCACAAAAAAATGGACAACAAATTAGAGGAATTGCGGTATGATGTTGGGAAAAAAATCTATATAATTTTAATTAAACATACACGTATGTATTTTTAATGTAAATGTATTTTTCCACTTTTTTTTTAAATAATTAATAATTGATAATACGAAATCAGCTGCTTATTTTAATACTTAATTGATTATTTATGTTTTTTTAAATGTGAATTCCACAATTTGCAATTAATTATCGCATTTGGGTTGCATTCTTACAATCATTTACTATTATTCATATTTAGTTACAGTTATTAATAATATATTTAGTTACAGTTATTAATAATATATATATTGTTTATTTCATATTAATTAATGCTATTTATTTTAGCTGTAAAATTTATTATTGTTGCATGTTAACGCGTTATAATTAATTATATTGATTTCATTGATTGCTTTCGAGTTGAATAAGCGTTTTGTGATTTATGTATATTTTTTTCAATAATTATATACTTTAAATTAAATACAATAATGCAAATTCGTTAGTAAATTTATGTACGTCTTACTTTTTTATGTTACTTTAATAGTTTTTCTATTGTCTAGGCTAACAATCTCTACAGCACTTTTTATTTAAATTTAAAGGGTTATTAATTTAGTGGTTTCAAAAATGCAGTGTTGTAGTTTGAGATTTATTAAACTTAATTTTTCAAAACAAACATCTTTTGCTTTAGTTAAAAATCAGGTATTTATCAAAATTATCAAGAGCTGGGACTTTCTGACGGCAGATTATGACACTTTTTGGACATGGACTTACACCTACATCATTATAAAGTCCAACTCCAGCAACTGAAGCCTTTCACAACGTCAGTGGACAGCAATTTTTCGAACAAAATCTTCTTCAGCGACGAGGCACATTACCACTCGGAGAATACGTCTAGAAGCAAAATTGTCGCATTTGAGGCTTCGATAATCTCTCAAGAAACTTAGTGTCTAGTGCGCTCTTTGGTACGGAGGTGTAATTAGACCTTACTTTTTTGAAAACGACAACGGCAAGACTTTCTCCCTGTCAATTCGGAGCGTTATAATCGTATGATGACCGACGTTTTTAGACCTACAATTGAATCACACGGCTTAAACAATATGTGGTTTCAATAAAATGGTGACACATGCCACACAACACGATCGAATAGGGAGAGAAATTCCCCCAGCGAGTAATCTCTCATCTTGGCGATGTCAATTGGTCATCGAGATCGTGCGATTTGACACCGCTGTTCTATGTGGAGCTAGGTGAAAGATCGCCGTGTTTATGCGAATACACTATTTTATTTCTTGAGCATTTGAACACCAACATTCGTCAAATTATGGCTGAGATACAGCCCAATATGTGCCGAAAAGTAGTCGAAAATTAATTCAAACGGATGGAAGTTTCCAAAATTTCGCGAGGTGATCACTTGAGTGATGTAGTAATAATGCCAAGGTTCAAAAAAAAATATGAATTTCATGAAATAAATTATTTTAAATGCAGTTTATTTACGTTCATTTTTGAAACTGCAAAATTGATACCCCATATATAATTATTTTTTAATTTATTTTTATATAAATTTTTGAACTTTTTTTTGCATAACTTTCAGCGCCTATTTATACAATAAATATACAAATTAACCAACAATTAACTAACCGATGACTTTGCGACACATTTTTTTTTTTTCAAATTATATTTAATTAAAATATTATTTTCACACAATTTTACTGCATTTTATTTAAAGCCTTTAAAACACTATTATATACAGTTAAAATTCTGACTAAAACTTTAACACAACGCTGGACGAAAACATACTAAAAATTGCAGTCGACCAAAAAATTTATGTTGCATTTGTCCAGCTTATCAGTATTGAAAGAATATTGAAAAAGAAAGTGTTTTTATCAGTGACCTTTTATAAGACTGGCATCAACATGCCACACATATGCACATATTCATATATGCATATATGGTATACATACATACGCATACATATGTATATATGTGTGTGTACGCACACTTGTCGCTTGAAGAAGTCATCCGCCACCCTCTCAGCTCTTGATGATGTCTTATCGTTTTTGGTTGCTTAAAAAATACCGTTCTTACCACTATATACATGCATACATATTTAATAATCATATTTTGTTCATATACGTGTATGTATGTATGTATGTATTTGTAAGTAGTTTTCTGAAGACAACCGATCAACCAAAAATAAATACATTGCGTAAAGTATTCTTCGAGTAAACAAGCTGTTACAGCGATAAAGAAGTAATTATGTTTGTATATATGTATGTGTGCATGCGATAATGTGTGTATGTATGGCTCAAATCGAAGAATTTAATAATTTTTGAACACATACATAACTAGCACCCCGTAAAACACCTCAACGTCTCATATACCGGCTGTAAAGAATATATGTGTCTTACAGTGTGACTATACTAGCTACAGAAAGGGTATTTTTTCAGGCAAATAATGGTGTCACAACCACTTCAAATGCGACAATTTTGTTTATTAACATACCCATTCAACCAAAAATGAGTTGCATCGCTGAAAAAAATTTTCTTACGAAAATCGAATTCGGTGGCCATCTCGTTTTGAACCCATTCATCGAACGTATGAAGCGCTTGATGGTCTTTCGGCTTCAATTCTTGTATGAGTTGAGTTTTGTAAGCTCGCCAACTATGGTAAGATGCTTGCGCAAATTCTTCCATAAAGTGGATGTGCACAGCTCCAATTGTAGCGCACGATGGTGAATGGGCGCATTCGTGCCTTCTTCGATACTTTGCTTCACATCAGCAATAGCGGCTTTGGTGCGCACTGTACGGCGTCTCTGAGGATGCGAATGATCCACTAAAAAGAAGATGGTGCGAGCCCGATCCTAGGTTGCTTGATTTACCGACTCTGTTCATACGATTTGCAAACTTTGTTACTGAGTAGGTCTGTAAAGTATTGCCTCATTGAAAACCCACGTCTATGGAAAACTACCCTTTATATTAGTGGAAATAGTATAGTTAGACTGGAAGCCGTTAGATGTGATAACAACGTGTATTATAAAATGATGATTAAACTTTATGCTAAGGTATGTATAACAGAATATATAGCAGATATCCACTTTATCGGTTCGATAAGTTTTTGCGCAGAGGCGATTTCAGTTCGTTCAAAGAGCTAAATATTGCTTGGTAGAGGATAAACATTTTGACCGAAAGAAAACTTCATATACACCTCGGTGCACACGATAAGCAATACTACCGCATTTGTGGCCCACACGTAACCATGGAAAGGCCAACGCATCAATGCATCCTCAACAAGTGACTGTTTTATGTGGTCCGACGGCATCATTGGTTCTTCGAAAACCAGCAGAGAGCTGCCGTTGCCGTCAATGCCTATCGTTAACGGCTTTAACCAATCTCAAGTGCCTCTTGAGTGGCCCTCGTATATGAACGAAATATAATTAGATCTGTTTCATAACCTATCGTCATATTGTTTTGCGTAAAATTCGGAATTTCATCGAACCCATGGCCGTTGAGAACAAAACACGCAGACGCAGATGTCTGGAAACGTCGCAGACATTTATTGTAAATATGAGCAAAAAAATATATATATAAAATATTTTTGTGAGATTAGAAAAAATAGAGTAAATTAGACCAACTTGGAATCAACCTCGAAGCACCTATTATTATATTATTTTAGTGTTCTCCGCTTTTGAGTTTTTTCCTATACTTGGGTCTTGGGTCATGGCTAAAACAGGGGAAGTTTCAATGGAGCCACTCCGACTTATTCGGTTTAAGGGTTTTCTAAAGTCTAATTACAGCGTGTGTTCACCAGAGGTGCAGCTTACTCGCCTAGCGAGATTGTTCACTGGATTTGGAGCCTCCCACGTAGAAACTAGCTCCAATGAAAAATTCAAACATGCCTCGCATGAGAAAAATCCAACTCAGAATAACTCTTGCCAACAGGTGCTACCTTGGACTAAGTAGACAATTGAATAGTAAAGTCTCCTTTTGACGAACGAAAGCCAAACGCTATAAGTCCCTTATCGTTCCCGTCCTGCAACATCTGATGAGTCGGTACTAGAAGTTTTCGAGAGAAAGGTTTTGAGTAAGATTTATGCTACTCTACGAGTTAGGAATTTCGGATACCGCAGCCGATGGAACGTTGAGCTGTACGTGATATGCGGCTGTTGAAAATACCATGTAGAGAAGGACCTGGCTGTACTTGGTATCTCCAATTGACGCAAATAGCGAAAAGAAGAAATGACACCACTGTTTAAAAGAAGATTTTGACAAAGACTTTTTCAGATCATAATTCTACTCGCACTTCGCTCAAGAACACACCTAAAAAACTTGATTTTTGTCGGATAAAGTTACCTAACTTAGACATAAGACTTTTACTTCGAAATAAAACAACCAAAAATTGCCTTTACCACGAAGAACATCAGTTTGTAATATTTGGAAGGCTTCGGATATGGAACTACTGCGTTAATATTATCTTTCAACTTGTCTACTTTTAAATTGACACATTATTATACATATTATTATACACACATTATTATACATATGTGACTGCATAGCCTAGGTCAATATGTAAAAAATTAACAGAACGTATGTAAACCCCAACTCTTGAAAAAATATTGAATAAGAAGATCACTTCAGATGGTATTTTCCCTATATACACGTATGTATAATTAATAAATTACAATTTCACTTGAATCACGAGTACTGAAGATAACCCCAATACATAGGGTCGGCCCTTAAAGATTATTAAATATTTTTTTTCGGTTTGGCATTGTTTTGAAATTTTACTATTATTTTTGAAATTAACAAAAATTATAGAATAGCTTTCATTAAAAATTGATAAGCTTATAAATTGCAGACATGTGAAATTGTTTTTAGATTATGTTTCTGTTTTCATTGAGAGAGAGAGGGGGAGATAATGAGGTAATAATAGTTGCGAAATTCAAAAATTTACATACACAAAAAATAAAAATACATTTTGTGCACTGGTAAAAAATTAATAAAAAATTTAATAATATTAAAATAAATTAAATTTGAAGCTTCAATAAATTATAGTTATTTAAAAATTAAATACAACAAAAAAATTTAAGGAAGTTAAGTTAAAAAAATAGAAACTACCAAATAAATTATAATAATTTAAAAATTAATTATAGAGATTAAATTTAATTAAAAAATTTAATCAAAATAAAAACTTAAATTAATTTAAAACATAAAAGTTGAAAAATACTTTATAATTATTCAAAAATGAATTCCGAAAAAGTAAATACAATAAAATTAAAAAAATTTTAAATTTTCAAGAAAATTATAATTCTTTTAAATTTAATTAAAAAAAATAAATTAAATTAAGAATTTGAATAATATTAAAAAATTTGCAACTAATTATAATTATTTATAAATTAATTTTGAAAAAAATTAAATAAATTATATTAAAAAAATTTAAATTGCCAAGTAAATTATAATTATTTTGCAATTAATTCCAAAAAAAATTAAATTAAATGTGATATGAAAAATTAAAATAAATTCAAAAATTCGAAATTTCTAAATAAATTATAATTTTTTTATTAATTAATTATAAAAAAATTAAATGAATAATATACAATTATCAAATAAGTAACATTAATTTAAAAATTAATTATAAAAGAAAATAATTTAATTGAAAAAAGAAATCAAATAAACAACATAAATTAATCACAAAAAATTCATTCATGAAATTTTTTTTCATTAATTATAAAAGAAAATAATTTAATTGAAAAAAGAAATCAAATAAACAATATAAATTAATCACAAAAAATTCATTCATGAAATTTTTTTTCATTTAATGAATTTTTTGTGATTAATTTATATTGTTTATTTGATTTCTTTTTTCAATTAAATTATTTTCTTTTATAATTAATTTTTAAATTAATGTTACAATAAAAAAATAAAAGTTTCAATTTAATTATAAATATTTGAATTTTAATTGTAAAAGTTAATTTAAATTAAAAAAATTATTATTTAAAAATTAATTACAAAAAAAAAGATCTTCAATTAAATTTAGATAATAGAAATTGCCGAAAAATTTAAAATTATTCAAAAATTAACTACTAAAACAAAAACAAATTACATTAGGAAAATAGAAAATAACCAATTAAATTATAATTATTTAAAAAATGAATTACAAACAAATAAATTGAGTTAAAAAAATTTAATTCAATTAATAACGGAAAAAGTCAAAGTTATTATAATTATTTAAAAATTAGCTACGAAAAATTTAATTTAATTGAAAACGAATTAAATAAATTTAAAAAAAAATTGAAAAAAATTAAAAATTCCAAGGTAAATTATAATTATTTAAAAATTAATTCCAAAAAAAAATTAAATTAGTTGAAAATTAGAACACAAAAATTAAAAACGTAAAAAAAATTATAATTATTTAAATTTTAATTATAAAAAAGAAAAGTAAATTAAAACTAGAAATTGCCAGATTTACTATAATTACAAAAAAAAAATTAATTATATTAAAAAATTAAATTAAGAAAATAATTAATTAAAAATAAATATAAAAAATTGTCAAATGAATTATAATTAATTTTAAATTTCACCTCTTAAAAAATATATTAATTTGGAAAATTTATTATGACAATCAAATATTTATATGTATGTATGTATGAGTATTTTGTTTAGCATAGATTTTATAATCATCAAATACTCCCAAAATGCCAATGGCTCTACGAATCTCCCACAAGCTTATTGCAGACATTTTGTGTGTAGCGTAAAAATGGCGCAAAGCATACACAGGGCAATGCCTGCAGACTTGCGCAATGAAGCGTGCAGACACTGTCGCTGTCTCTGCGATAAGAAGGACAGTAGAGTTTGCGATTTTTGTATTTCCTTTCACTACACGCCACAGAAATGAAGAAAAAATATTTATTTCTTTAAATGTACTTGACAACAGCAGCATTCCTTTTTTGTGTATGCTTACAACAGATATATACCGTTATGTCACAGATTTCTGCACTGTCAACAGCTGTTATCACTTAAAAAATATTTATCTCGTATATTTTAATATATATTTTTTTTTTGCCTTAAATGTCCTTTTGTGAAACTTCGCTTACAAGCAAAAATTACAATTATTTAATTAAATGCCTCATTTGATATGAAATTCATAAATAATTCATTTCTTTAACAGCACTTACAATTTACGAACGAATTAAAAATTGTCAAGTTGTTGTTGTTGTTCTTTTTTAAGCTGCGTAGTTATGTGTTTTTTAAGCTCAGCTTTTTGCGTGAGCTGTAAGTTGTGTTTTCAAAATCAAGGTGTTTCAAGTTATTTTTGATGTGAGGATTTGCAGTTAATTTTTTTTTTCTTTCTTTGCTCCTTTATTACTACTACTATTGTTGTTGTTGTTGAACTGAACAAATGTTGTCGATTTGATCCGCGCTTGTTCACGGCTTGATAATGACTGTGTGATCAGCTTGTCGGCCGAGAGGCAAAATAATCCACTGATATTGTTTTCAACATTTTTTATTTCTATTAAATATAATATAATCTAATGCCAAGATTTTTTAATCTGCCTACATACATATATGTATATATTTCAAACATACATACGTACATACATGTTTACATATGCATGTATGTATGTATTAATAAACATATTAATTCAATATTGTTTGTATAATGTTTGAAATTATTGTAGTGCATTGGGCAGATTATAAAAAAAAAAACTAGTAAAACTTAAACAAGTCTATGGGTTGTGTGTAATTAAGACATTTCTTTTTGTTGTAATTGCTGTGTTATTAATTATATGTATGTATGTATGGTATGTATGCATGTTGCAAAGTACTATAATAAACTTAATGCAGAATTTTATTGAATGCTTGTTTGATAACTGGAGATAATCTTTGGGAAAGCATTACTTTGTTTTCCATCTTAAAACTAAAATGTTATGACAAAAGAAAAGTCAAAGGGTGTTTTTTTAGACATGTGGTTTTTGAGGAGAAATAAAACGCCTAGAAATTAATGTTAGAATTTAGTTTTATTACAAAAATATATGTATATATTATTATAAAAATATATATAATATATATACCACGGTTGGCTCCAAAAAATTCCCGTGGAGAGGTCCATGTCTCGGCCGCTTTTTGCAGCAATTAGGGCCGCATGTCAGCAATAAGCCAAATATTCTTTACCAAGGCATCAGTAGTCTCGGGCTTATTTGCGTAAACAAGCGACTTCATAATTGGCGCTTTGTAACCGCTGAAGTGATTTTCGGCCGAGCTCCTCCTTCAATTTTTTTTTGATGTTTTTCCAACAAATGGAGCGACCTACAGTTTGTACTAAGCCACCTCCGAACGTCTGATGGTTTTTTATGAGTAGTCCTTATTTCATGTCAGAAATACACTCAGAGGGGTTGACATTTCCTGCCGAGGGGCATCCGCAATAAGAAAATTTAGTTTAATTTTTTAATTAAATTAATTTCCTATAAATTTTTGGATGTTAGTTCGCCACCGGGATATGAACGCAATTCTAACCACTCGGCTACCGGGGCCGTCTTCACATAACCCCACAAAAAATACTCCAGCGGTGTTAAATCGCACGATCTTGGAGGTCAAGTACAGACGTACGACGTAAGATAATGCGCTCACGAAAAGTTGTACTCAATAAATCGATTATTTCTCTGAATGTGTGAAATGTAGCACCGTCTTATTGGCATCAAAGGTCGTCCACATCAACATCTTTCAATTCAGACACGAAAAAGTCATTAAACATGGCTCTATATCGTTCCCCATTGACTGCAACATTACAGCCGGCTTCATTCTTGAGTAAAAGTGGGCCAATGATTCCCTCTGCCACCCATTTCTTTTTTACTTAATGAAGAGCCACTTCCTATTAACATCACATATGACCAGAATTGGCATTAGTAGCATTGACGCATGTAGACAGTAGGGAGGAAAGTATGAGTGAGACGCTAGAACAACTTCCCTGCTTCTATCGCATCTTAGATATCACGAAGCTTCGCAGTTCAAAGGACACTCGCCCAGAGGGAAATCAGAGGTTTTATCGACACCTAAAAGTGCCCGTTCCTGAATTGGTCAATGGAAAAGAGAAAGTGAGCCTTTCCAACCACAAATTCAAGAGAGTAGAAATCCTAGTCGATAGCTAATACGATGACTTCTCCTTTCGCAGTGTTGCTATGGTGGCCAGCATTTTCAACGTTGTAGTCATTGACATAAAGGACGTCATATGCCTGATAAAGATATCTGTCTCTAGGAGCTTGGGGACTCTTTTATTACGTACAAGCCATCGTTTGAAGGTGTCCCACCACAGCTCCAGAGGATCATTGACCGGATGGATAACTCGTCCTCGAGAGAGTTGACTGGTAGTCTAAAACCGACTTTTCGAAACGAGCAGTATTGCTCTGAATAACACACCGGGCTGAAGACGATATCAAGATAAGGTCTATAAAACGATCACTAAACGCCACCTCCCACAAGATCTGCTGTTCAGATAGCATGCTTCTAACAGGTCACCCAGCATCTACAATAGTGTAGTTGGAGAGAGGAATCGCTTTTATGTACGATTTTCGGTTTTTTACTGCGGCTTTTCTCGCAAGCTCTTGATAGTGCTGGTACATCTTTAGTCCCTTACGGAGAAGTTATGTTTTTATTTTTTCATCGGTTTAGCCTCCTCAAAAGTTTGGAGCTCTTCTAAAATCTTTGGTAGTTTTGCATTCACTTTGAGATCAACGTCTCTAGCGCCAGCGGCCTCTTAATGTTTGCCAGACCTTTCGCTATGCTTCATTTCCTCTGTTTGCTTTTGTGAGTTGGACGAGTATGGTTCTCCTGGGAGCAGGGTTGGAACCTCAAGAAAGAAACCAGATTCCTGTCGTAGGTGCAGCTTCAGGTAGATTTCCACATTAGCGAGTACCACCTTGAGGATATCATAAGTTATTGCCTATTAAGGTGGTTTAGTTCAATCTTGATGGTGAAATAGATGGTTCATCCGAACTCTTGAAACGCTTATTGGAAGCCGGTCGGGGACGACCTGTCCAACTCTTCTCCTTTCTCAACATGGACTCGGGACCGGATGGCTAAATGCGGGGCTGTCAGGAGCTTCAAACTCAAATGACTAAAATCTGTCTTCCGACCAGAGGTCATGGTGGTTACTGAAAGAGCCATATAAATAAACTAAGGATGCAGAATGAAGACAAGCACGCTCTAAGCTAAACAAGAGGTTTCTAAATTCTGCAGTATTTCCAGTAAAGGGCGTCCCATTAAATTTCGGTGAGGCGTTATGGATTGCAGACAAACCAGACTGCTACTTGCGGTAAGCTAAACCTAGTTATCTTTATGTATGGATGTATGGATGGGGTATATGTATACCTCTGGGATATGATCTCAAAAAGCTATATAAAGTCGAATCGAGGGGATGAAGCTCTAACGAACTACCTTTACTAGTGTCCGGTCTTCAGCCATTCGGAACATCATATCTTCCAAGATGCTGCTAGCTTAAGTGTTTCCCTGGTATACGTGAAGGAAGAAATTTAAACAGTTCCTCAATTCGAGAGAACGCAGGAGACCACAGTGTGTCTACTCAATGGCTTAAGTATGGGCCGTTCCGTTCAGATCCTCTATCCAATCAACTATTGATAATTATTTATAACAAAAAAACACCCCAACTGTTTAAGAGATGAGTAAGACAATGATCTGGCCTACAATAATGCACGAGCAATCGAGCTGGTTTTTAAATTTCTGAGCATCTAAAATCTCAGACAGGAACATTTTGTAACATACATTAGTGTCTCTCCCCCTACACATAGGTCAAGAATGGTAGACATCCTATTTACAGCAACACACATTTATAAACAAAAATAAAACATTTACAAAGATTCATAATTATCATTATCAGTGGTGATCTCCCAACCTTACTCGCGCGACAACAGTCTTCTACTGTGCTAAGTAATAGAAACTAAAGAAATTATGTTTTGAGAATTTACATATTTATGTATGGCATACATGTATGTAAATATATGTATTTACACATGGGTTGACATATAAACAGACATGAGCTTCAAGTTATCTCCATGCAGTGAAAAATGAGGTTAAGTATTGAGCAGAACTAGTTTTAAACTGGTATTTTTAAGTTGGAAACATACCAGTGTGCTATTTGTAAGCAAGTCCATGGATGGTTAGTTTTAACTAGTCGCTTCCTTAGGGATAAACTATGCTACATCCTTAGTGTTACCAGATGTACTAGACTTTTATGTGCCACACTTCATATTGGCAGATTGAAGCAGGTGTTGCGAGTCTTTAATCGCTGCAGACTGAAGATCCTCACCAAGAGAGGTCATCCTCTATCTGCAGAACGCTGATCACTCTGGGCTGGACACTCACTTACTTACATGCTGTACTGTCTCTACCCGTTCCTTGAATTTCCGGCGTTTGTTGCTTACAACTAGACCTGATTTGACAGGCAGTGCTCTGTTAACAACCTTACTAATATCCTGGAGTCTGACATATTTGTAGAAACTTAGCAAGCTTTCTGTCGCATGTTTTGCACATAACTTTCGCTATATTATAGGCCTTTGCTCATTCCCAAAGCCTATTAGCCTCATGATAAAAAGTAATACCTTTTGTACCTTGTTTGTGTTCTACTTCCGTCAATGAGACTGATAAGTCCATGGCTATTTTCTATTCCGAGAGTACTTTAGCCACTTCGTCACCTATCTCGTTGCCCTTTTTACCCATTATCCCTAGTACTGCGTAAATGTAGATTTTCGTTTTCTCTGTTAAACTTTTGATTGCCTCCTTGCAAAGTGTTACCACAGCTGTCTATACCCTCTGCAGTAGTTCTGGCGCCATTTTCATTGCAAATATTTCGGCTTGGAATATACAGTAGTGGCTATGTAGTTTCTTCTTCTTATTTCCGATTAGGAGCAGTAAACTGCAGCCCCCATTCCCCCAATCGTTTTAGAACCATATGTAAAGATACGCAAAGTTCTACCCGCTAACCTCAGTCTTTCGCTCCATCATTCTACCTCTATTATAGTCGCCAGATCTTTCTTGAAAGTAAAGCGTGGGTCAATTTAGTTTATTCGTCTTCTCAGAGTTAATACTATACTGTCATGTCCATATGACCTAACTTTCCCTAATTAGAGAAGTTTAGTCTCGTGACTGTTAAGAATGCCCTGTTTTAGCTACTAGACTTGCGGTTGGTATATTCAAAGTCGCATGAAGCGCTGCAGATGGTGTTTTTTAAAGTGCTAATCCGGATATTTTTTCCAGACTTTCGAAATACATGGTTTTTTCTGTAGCAAATGATTAATACAGTATAAAAATATATCTGTATATCAAGTTTGATTGAAATATTTCAAAATCAACTTAGCTTGTCATACCGATACATTTTGATGGGTCTACCTTTTTTCCTTCTGATACTTGGTCGGTTCGTTGAAAGAGTGAGGTTGAGTTCCTGGCCGCAAGCGATTGCAGCTAAGCCATTGAGCAGGCTCATTCTCTTCCTCCGTGTATTCCAACTAGGCACTTGCTAAAATTTCACTCGATTTTATACACAGTTTTAGTTTGTTCCAACCATGTACGCCTTTTCATTGCCTTCTACATCCGTGTGACTGATAGCCTGTTAATTGCGTTTTTCGGTGCCGAGCAGGTCCTTGAAAAGGCCCCGCAGATGGCATAAAAAACTTGGCAGTTAGGTGCAGATAACCCAATGAGTCTGTTGCCGAAGGTATTAGGTTCCTGGATTAACGCAGTATCAAACTTATCTATTAATAGGCGGTTAATCAGCTTTGGGGTTGAAACGCTGCTCCGATGATAGTTTATATGCGAAACTATATTTTTTTACTCGTAGGGAAGCCAAGGAGCTCATCTTCTTGGGCAGAGATTAGCCCCTCGGCAATACACGTCTCGTCCTCTGCTTTCTCTACGTCGGTATCACCGAGGTGTCTCGACCAACATGGACGTGGATGAGACAACCACTCTTATCCCTTGGCGTTATCGAGGGCTCCTCCGAAGGCAATGGACTGACCGTCCCGGCTGTTTAGAATCTCGTCTGCTCTTCTCCACCGCCCAATTCAAATCTTCGAGGGGACCTCCCCCATGTTCTGATACTTATATACTTCGGACCAAATTATCATATCATAAAAGACACAAATAGTCATTGCTTGTTGGAAAAAGAATAATTGGCTCACTAGTTGTTTGCTTTTGGCAAACTAGTTCCCTTTTGGTTTTTAGCTGGTACATTTGACTGCAGACTTGCTCTCTATTACTCCATGCTCTCTATATGTAGTACCGTGCAGCTGACATTAAGTTTATGTATCGTTGCCGAGCACTCTTGGTGTTATCTTGGAATTTTTTGAAATGTGTTCTAATGATGTTCATTATATGAAATATGAATTCTTAAATATTCTTGAGCGTATTTGATTTCGCTGCTAAAATTTTGGATTATCATCTCTGGAGATAAGAGGTGATTATTGTCAAAAGGCCCTATCTTCATGTCATAACATACACTATTCTTAGATACTTTTAATTTGGAAACATTAAAATTTTTTAATATCAATTTAAATTTTAAAAGTATTTAATAAATATACATAGACACTTTTATAAAAAATTAAATAAAAATTTTTGTTGCTGGCGATAACTTCATAATTAAGCAGCAAAGGCCACATCTCTTTATTTACCATACACGAAAAAAAAATGACCAGTGAATGCTATACGTATATGTATGTATATTAAAAAATTAAATTCTGCAGATAAATGCAATTTTCATTAGAATTCTATTCTATTCTAGAATGGAATTAAATTATCATCATATTTTGTTGTTCCTTGCAATCCAAGTTGTTTTGTTGGTCAATAAAATATAAAGATCCGGTCTAATCTCACGCAGACACTTGGCCGGCGGAAAAATTTAATCTGAAGAGAAATGCTTTCCTGTTCACATACATATCTACAAAGCAAGCGATTAAATGCATTTTTTCGCACAAGAAGCCACAATTTATGAACGAAGGCGTTCAACACGAATATTTCGCACATAATAAAAGCGAAAATTAATAATATAATAAAATACCTTGGTAATCAATTTAATTGAATAATTATTTAATTTTCGATTGGGACAGTGAAAAAATTCATTATTTTTTTGAAATCAATGAAATTCGAGTAAGCTCATTTTGAAGTTCAAACGCACAGTGGTTGAAATTTGTTTGAAATCAATTATAAATTATGTGGTTTTGAAATTATGTGGAAATGTAAATAAAATGCATTTAACCGCCTCGGGAATTTTTGCAAATTTCGATCCGTTGATGAGATGATTTTCGACCAATTTTTGACACATCTTAGGCGATATTTTAGCCATAACTTGGAACGAATATTTATTTTCAAGTGCCCAAGAGTTTAAGGTTTAGCCGAATAAACACGAGCTTTCGCAGCCTCTCTTAAAACCACATATTGTCCAAGTCGTGTTCTTTAATTGCAGGCCAAAAAAGTCGTTTATAGTACGACCATAACGCTCCGAATTAAGAGTGTGAGAATGTCGCCGTTGTCGTTTTCAAAAAAGTTAGGTCCAATCACAGCTCCGAAACAAAGAGCCCACCAGATAGTAAGGTTTTTGTTTTATGTAATGGTCTCTCTTCTATTATTTGAGAACTCTGGAAGCCTCGAATTCGACAATTTTGCTTATTTACATACCTCCCGAATTAAAAATGTACCTCGTCGCTAATTTTTTTTTTCTAAAAGTTGCCGTCCACTTCTTGTCGTTCAAGCACCCAATCGAAGTTATGAATAGTTCATTTTTCGTGATATTCTTAGTCGTTTCGCTTCTTTCAGAACTAACGATGCGGTTGTAGAGGCCATTAGCTATAGACTTCGAACTATTTTCTTAAGCATAAGGAGAGTCACGTTGTCTAATACTGAGCAGCTCGGAGAGATCCTCCACAATTAAGATTACGCTTTTAGTATTATCCACCGTCAGTTTACACAGCCTTATAAGTTTGGAGAGATGCCAAATTCAGACATAGTGCTAAATTGGTAGCTCATTTTCATGCTATCGAAAGTTACTGTGGAGATGTGTGCCGATCTTCTTTTCTCGGGTCTTTTCCAAGGATATTTAATGAATATTTGGTCTAAAGCGCCACTGGTAAAGTCCAATTAGTTTGTTGATAGTGGAGTTAACTCTTCCCATAATTGAGTAGGCTTATTCTACAGTAATTTGCCCAGTCATTGGTGTCTATCTATTTATTGATTGAGCAGAGCACAATTAGGTATCAATTGTCGGGTATGCTTTCGACCGACCATATTCTGCCATCAAGCTTTGTCAGCTACACTTATGCTCAGCCATTTTTGAATAGCTCATCTGGTAAGCTTTCGGCTCCCACCTCTTAGACATTCTTGACTAAACACTGGTTATACTTTGGGCAACTGTCAGCAGGTTCCTGTTTTGAAACCTCTTGTAAGCCTTCCCAACTTTTCATGGAACTTTTGAGAATTAGTCTGTCGGCCAGCTACTCACGCAGTTTGTTCTCTTCCTTTTCCTGTTTAAAAATGCGTCTTGCTTCTCTTTTGCAGTTCGACATTCTTCATCACATAAGCTTTACTTCCGACAATGTCGAAAACTTATTGTTTATCGGTAGCATCGGTACGGAACTTGAAATGTCGTTCCACATTACCTTTATATCAATTTGCAGATTAATGCTCTCAGAGAGCAGGTGTGCGAGTCGAATAGAAAATTGGCGGGGCTGTCTGCTGTGATTGCAGCTTTTCGATGTCGAACCTTTCTCGGTACGTACGCGCAACTATAATTTAGTTACACGATCTCCGATACAGTGACAGCTTTGTTGCTTGATGAATTTATAAAAGAATTAAAAATTGATAATTGATTTTTAATTGCAACATAATAGATTTTATTTTCTGATTATTATTTATTTGTATTTCCATTGCCTACTTTCCCTACCTCACTATGTAGGGGCTTGTTTCGTACACGTATGTCTGTCCCGACATAAAAAGAAAGCTTTTTGTGTTTGGAATAAAAAAATTCTAATAAAACGCAATTATATTTTTAGAAGTCTGTAGTCCAGCCGCCAAGTTTTATAACCGTCTATACTCTTTTGAAAATAAATAAATATTTAATTAATTTTAATGTTCCAGTCTGGCGCTTGACATCCGTGTGGACCAACAAACATTTGAAAAATGCTGTACTTTAGAAATTATAAACATATATATAGAAGATAAGCATTTTTAAAGCGAACATTGATAATAAAATTAATATTTAAAATTTTTCAAATTGTTTGCTATAATCTACATTGACACTTTAATGATAATTATTTTACTGAAGGTGTGTTTTATTAAAAAAACAAAAAAATAAATTCAATTAGGTTCGTCTGCACTTAAGTACCACTGTTCCGTCTGAGAAATTCTCCTTCTTTACTGGCATAGACACCGATTATGCGATTATAGCTGTGCACCATTCCTTTCTACTTTTCGCTGTTTGGAACCAATCATAAACACCCAATGCAGCAAGGTTCTTCTGAACCTGATCCTTTTGACAGAGTGGAGGTCATCTTCTGGAGTATTCTTATCCATCCTGGCCATATGACCTAGACAGCGTAGCCGCTGTCTCTTCATTCGCTGAACTATGTAAATATCATCGTTTAACTCGTACAGCTCATCGTTCTATCGACTTCTTGAAAGCAGGTTTTTTTTTATTCATCAAGAGAGGACTATATTTCGTCTGATATCGAACGGCACGTAGAGGATCTTTCCGAACCTGGCAGAGCTTGTGATATTGCTCAGAGTCAGTTTGTAGACTTCTTCATAGTGGGCTAATAAAACATCTGTACCATCGTCACCGATTGAGGAATCGAATTCGTCTTCTGTTGTTTTATTTTCACTGCTATTAAGCAGGCATAAATTCAGTGAACTCTGGGCATCAGTCGCTGGATCAACTGTTTGGGTTCTACAAGAGTGAGTTATGAAATATAAATTATTTGTAACCGCTGAAGCGATTTTCGGCGGAACTCCTCCTCCAATTTTTGGTTCTGCATCTTGATGTTTTTCCAATAAATGGAGAGACCTACAGTTTATACTAAGCCGCCTCCGATCCGCTGATTTTCTATGAGGAGCTTTTATTTCATGTCAGAAGTACACTCAGTGGGGTTGACATTCCCTGCCGAGGGGCGACGACAATTACAAAATTTAACTTATTTTTTATTTAAATGAATTTTCTTTAGCTTTTTGGATGTCAGTATAACACGAGGATTTGATCCCGAGCCTTCCGAATGGCAGTACGCAATGCTAACCACTCGGCTACCGCGGCCGCCGAGTTAAATTAGATTCTGAGACTTTGGGCATTTTTCTACTCGAAAATCTTTAAGTGCCCACTCTAAAAGAATGAATTTTCTGAAAACGAATATTTGATTTTAATCTTTTCATCTATAATTTTATAAACGTTTTTCAAACGCCAATATTTAATCTGATTATCTCAAATGATTTCTCCGTGTGCCGTATCAGGTGATGCGTCATCGTTTTTCGCATTCATTTTTTATTACAACTAATCGATTTTCGTATTGATAATAATAAAATCGCGTGTTAGTTATATAAGAAAAACAGAAACACCTCATTTTGCAAATACTAGCTCATTTTGTTGTGATGGAAACAGTTTATAAATATTTATTTCCAAATAATAAACACGTG
Organism: Ceratitis rosa; assembly: GCA_037013455.1. Taxonomy (NCBI): domain Eukaryota; kingdom Metazoa; phylum Arthropoda; class Insecta; order Diptera; family Tephritidae; genus Ceratitis; species Ceratitis rosa. The sequence goes on from JAWMAG010000004.1 coordinate 31,691,775, forward strand.
ATCTTATTTGTTTACGATTGAAAATATAATATTTGCGCCCATAAAACCATGAATTAAAAAAAAAGAGACTGAATTTAATTTCAAAATAGCAATAAATTGGGATCTTCGAACACAGTTGCTCGTATTAAAGGTTGTTTTTTTTAGCCATGCGTTTTTCAATGAGGCAAGACTTTTTTCGGAGTTGGTCTTTTTGACAGCTGTTGCTTGATTTATACTCAGTTTGGTTGGTAATTTCATTACAAATAGACTAACTTCAGAACAACGTATGCAAATTGTGCAAATTTATTATTGGGTGTATGCATTAATTCGTGCGGTTTTCTAAGAGAGGGCTCTACTAGTATTATTTCGCGTCGTGTTCATCTGTGGCTATATTCATTTCAAAGGTACTGTCATTTCGCATCGTTTTCAGTGGATGCCATTTATTTTAGCGTGAACAACAATTTGTTTCATTCATTTGAAAATGTCGAAATTTGTACCACATAAAGTTCTTTTGCGGGAAGCTCTTCTTCATTAGTTTAACACGAAGAAAAGTGCTACCGAAAGCCATCGTATTTTACTGGACGTTTATGGTGACCATGCTTTAGCCGAACGAACGTGCCAAAAGTGGTTTGCACGGTTTATGGTAAAAGTGGCAATTTCGACTTGGACGACGGAGAACGACCCGGACAGCCAAAAAAATTTCAAGACGAAGAATTGGAGACATTGCTCGACGCAGATGCAAGCCAGAAGCAAGAAGAACTTGCAAAAGTATTAGGAGTTGATCAAGTAACTCTTTCCAGACGATTAAAATCATTAGGATTCATCCAGAAGCTTGGAAATTGGGTGCCTTGTGAATTAAAGCCAAGAGATGTCGAACGTCGATTCTGCATTTCGGAAATGTTGCTTCAACGCTACCAAAAGAAGTCATTTTTGCAACGGATTGTCACTGGCGATGAAAAATGGATTCATTATGATAGCCAAAAGCGCAAGAGATCGTATGTGAAGCCCGGCCAACCATCGACATCCACGGCAAAGCCGAATCTCCATGGTGCCAAGGTTATGCTATGTATTTGGTTGGACCACAAGGGTGTGCTCTATTATGAGCTATTGAAATCGGGTCAGACGATCAATGGGGACCTCTACCGGAATTAATTGATTCGTTAGAAAAAGGCCATCGCGGAAAAACGACCAGACTATGCGACCAAACACGAATCAATAATTTTTCATCATGACAACGCTCGGTCACATGTTGCAAGGCCAGTTAAAAACTATTTGGAAAACTGTGGGTGAGAAGTTCTACCTCACCCGCCTTATAGCCCAGACATAACACCTTCCGATTACCACTTGTTCAGATCAATGCAGAATGCCCTCAGCGGAGTACGCCTCACTTCAGAACAGGGTATCAGAAATTGGCTCGATTCTTTCTTGACCTCCAAACCGGAGAAGTTCTTTTGGGGTGGGATCCACAAACTGCCAGAAAGATGGGCAAACATCGTAGTTTCCGATGGGCAATACTTTGTACATTAAATGTATAACAATTTTTTCACAATAAAGTCTTAATTTTCGAAAAAAACGCACGAATTAATGCATACACCCAATACAAAAGCAATAGTTCGGTTCGAGTGACTTGAGTGACATATTGCGCGCTATGTCTAATGTTCTTTGGACATAATCACCCGTCAGAATCGGTAACTCGAGCACGCATGGATCGAACCGCACATCCACAGAGATGTCGTTATGCTGTTGTGGAGCAGAGTATCGAAGAAGACCAGAATGAGTCAATCCGCTATCGTGGGCAACAATTGGAGCTGTGCTTATTATCTTTATGGAAGAATTCGCGGAAGCATCTTGGTTTATGGGCTTACAAAGTCCAAATCGTGCAAGAATTGAAGGTGAACGACCATCGACGCGCTGAATGAGGCCAAAACGAAATAGCCACCGATCCCGATTTCCACAAGAAAATTTTGTTCATCGCTGAAGCCCACTTTTGGTTGAATGAGTACCTTAATAAACAAAATGGACGAATTCCGAGTGTTTATAACCCTCAAGTCAGTGGAAATTACTGATCCATATATTTCAATAAATCAAGCCGGCCATAATATTACAATCAATAGGGAACACTCTAGAGCCATGATAGCCATAGTTAATGTGATCGTGCTTGAATTGAGGAATGTTGATGTAGACTATCTTTGAGCACATTATTTCGGACGCCTTAACGCCGCTGAACTATTTTTATTGAGGTTATGTGAACTCGTTTGTCTACGCAGATAAGCCTCAGACGGTTGACGCCCTTTAAGAGAATATTTGGCGCCTTATTGCAGACATACGGCCACAGTTTCTGCAAAATGGAATCGAAAATTGTGCCTCTCGGCTGGAATTTATTCAAAACAGTCGCGGCGGTCACTTGCCCAACATAAATTTTGAATACATAATAGTAAACCCTTTCTTTATAATAAAACTGAATTACATGTACTTTATTTCTTCTTAAGAAACACAAATCTAAAAAAAACCATTGATAATGGAAAACACCTGCTGACATCGTGGTATATGAAAAATCTGAAAAATTTAAATGTTTATCTAGAAATTTTAGGTTTTTTCGGTGTGCCGAATTTTCAATATATACAAATGTACATTTGTAATTCCTTTTTTAAATTAATTTTAGTTTCGTTTTCTTGACCTATTTTCAAATTTGTGTGCTATTTTTGCAAAATTTGTATTTCGAATTCTGTTTTGTTATCTCTTTAAGTTCATTCGCTTGACTTTTGAATAGTTGTTTTATTGCAATTAAATAATTTTAATAAATTATTATAATGCACACATGTTCAAGAAGGTTTAAAGGTGATTTTTAGTTTGAAATTTATGTTTTATTTTAAGTGTGTTGGAAATTACTTTTTACGTGAAAAGACATACACGTACTTATGTAGGAGTATTTAACGTAATTCGGTATTTGTAAGGTTCCACTGAATAAACGTCAAGTTAAGAAGGCAGGTTTCTTAGGGGAGCAGTTCAACAACTTTAGGAAGAGCGTTTCCAATGACGCTGATTGGGAAGATACAACTTTTTTTACGTCTAACATGGGAAATGGAAGTCAAAGATTTTGGTTTTAGTTTTAATTTAATTTTTAATTTCATATTAATTTTTATTTTTAATTTTTATTTTCTAAATTTTTCATTGAATTACACATTTTTAAACAGAAATGAGATAACAGATGTAGAATTTCCTTTTGTATTTTGATTAAGAAAACGTTCTGTCTCAATTCCTAATAGTAATCTTCTGTGAAATAAAGAGCGAAAGGAGACGTATGTGCAGACAAAAAAAGGAAGAAGACGAGATGCGAAAAGCTAGCCGATAGGGGTAATCCTCCAATACTTCACGAAAAGATGCGGCGAGGTACAGAAGGTTTCCCGACCAAAGTATCCATTTGTAGAACCCAAAGAGGTGATGTAGTGACTGTTGCACAAAGGTTGATGGATGGAATACTTCTCAAGTTTGTTGAATGACAATGAAAATTGTATACCACGAGATGGCGAAACCGATTTCCCAATCGCTGATGATGGTACAATGTTTCATTACCATACTTCGAAAGCAATTGGGAGCCTGAAAAACAACAAGGCGGATGCCGATGGAATGCTGGTCGAGCTATTCAAAATCCTGCATCAGAGTCTTTGCAAGATATTTTCGGTCGAAAGCAAGCGCATCGATTGGAACCCTAAAACGGAGAATCTTACGTGTGTGCCAATTACCAAAGGATGAGCCTCCTCAATATCAGGTATATCATTCTTATAGAACATAATCTGTGAAAGACTAAAGTCCATCGTCAATAAACTGATTGCACCATATCAGTATGGCTTCAGACCTAGTAAATCCACCATTGACCAGATATTCTCACCATGCGGTAAATCTCACGAAAAGGAGTTGCCTCTATGCCGTTGTATTCGAATTCGGTATTTTCGCCCAATGGGAGAAGGCGGCGTAAACTGACGTTAAGCAGCACCAAAAGCTCCATCAGGATCGGGATGAATCTATCCGTGGCGTTCGATACCAAAGGAGATTTCAGACAAGGTGGCTCCTTATCGTGTGACTTCTTTAATTTATTGCTGGTGCAAATAATACAAGCTGCGGAGCTGAATAGAGAAAGAACAATATTCCACAATATAGGAGTGTCCAACTGCTGGGATACGGCGATGATATTGACATTATTGGCCTCAAAAACCGTGCCGTGAGCTCTGCTTTCTCCAGACTGAAACAGTCATCGCAATCGAAGCTCGGCTTCCACGTCACACTCGAGAGTCATAATTTTGAAGTTGTAGATAATTTCATCTATCTTGAAAGGAGCATTAACGCCAACAACAATGTTAGGCAGGAAATCCATCGCAGGATCACTCTTGCCAACAGGTGCTACTTTGGACGGAGTAGGCAATTGAACAAAAAAGTCCTTTGTCGACGAATGAAAGGCAAACTCTACAACTCACTCATCATTCCCGTCCTACTAAATGGAGCAGAGGCAGGGACGATGACAACATTTAATGAGTCGGCGTTAGGAGTTTCATAGAGAAAGGTTTTGCGAAATATTTACGATTCTCTGCGTGTTTTGAAGGGCGAATGCCGTAGCCGATGAAACGATGAGCTGTACAACATATACGGCGAGATTGACATAGTTCAGCGAAACAAGAGACAGCGGCTACGTTGGCTAGATCATATGGTCCGGATGGATAAGAATGCTCCAGTTTTGAAAGGAAGAACTCCACTCCGTTGGAAAGACTAGGTAGAGAGGGGCCTGGCTATATTTGATATTTTTAATTGGCGTCAAACAGCGAAAAAAAGAATGAATGACGCATAATGTTATTAACTCGGATATATTCCCAAAAGCCACTATAGAAGAAGAAGAAAAAGAAGAGTGTATTTCTGAAGAGTAATAAAAAATCCAACGGCCGTTCGGAGGCGGACGCATACCACAAAATGGCAGAGGAGGTCGGTCGATTCTTCAGCCAGATTTTATGGTATGAAAAGTATAAAAAAATATCTCTCGTTTTATTAATCAATTTTTAAAGCCTGCTCTTAAATAAAACCCAATTTGTTACTATTGTATTTATGCGTACATGTATGTATGTATTTGATTGTGAAGCATTTCTTATTCTGAATAATTTATTTCAAAATGTATTTTAATTTCTTTTTAGTTAACTATTAAATAATAACTTCTGGCAATGGCGACCATTTTTAAATATTTATACAATTATATATATGTATGTATTCATAACTCGTATGTATACTTTTTACATTTTTTATTACATATTTAATTATATTTCTTTATAAATTACGAATACTTGCACACATACACGTACATATGTATATACGGATATATAAATAAAAGCTGCATTGTATGCGTTAATATCATTTAAGGCATTATTATTCCCTAAAATGTCACAATGATTTCGTTACTTGCCACGTAAAGCTAAACAAAAGTAATGGCTTGAAAGAAGTATTAAAGTATATCTTCATAGTACACTATATAAGTATTTTAGACTTCTAATTTTATAGAAAAAAAATAGCTAAATTCTGTACTATTCTGAAAGCCTCAGAGGTGTGAGAGGTGCAATAAATAAATAAATTTATGAAAAAAATATAAAAGGCCATATGACGATGAGCATAGGGAATCGTCTTCTGTAAGATATCTGGCTCATCATTTCAGTACATGCTTAAGATCTCTTTTTGTTACCGTCTTCGAAAAATTTAAAATTCTCCTTCCCAACATCCAGAAAGAAATTTTTTCTCAGAACCTTTTGAGGCGATTGCACTACATTTTAAATAGTATATTCTAACCTGAAATAGTAGCTTTTTGGAAAAAAATTAAGAGCTTTATAGCCTAAAAATAAACTTCAAAAAAAGGCAGGTTACGTTCAAAATTTTCACTATTGGATTTTAAGCTTTTTAGGATTCTGAAACAATTTTGAAATAATTGTTTTTTAATTCCTCATTCCATTTCAATCATTTTTTATAGATTTAAAGTATTGTAGGTTTTCAAAAACGGTAAGAAATATTAAAAAAATTAAAAGCAAATTTTTTTGAGCAAAAATCGATTTCTTTTTAAGATTTCACCTATGAAATAACCAAAATACGGAGCTTATTCGATGACTGGCTTAAGGAAAACAACAAACAACATTAGAAATACAACTTTAAGAACAATTAAAGTAAAAAAAAAAATTTCGAATAAAATTGATTTTAAGTTTTTTTCGATAAGACGTAAAGTTTTGAGAATGTCAGAAACTCTTAAGACTATAGAAAATTGAATGAGGAATTCAAAAAGGCTTTTTTCATAATTGCTCAAGAAGCCTGACATACTTAAAAAGTCAAGTAACGAAACTTTAGAACGTAACCTCGCTTTTTTTTTGTTTTTGAAAAAAGGCCTTAAAATTTTTATTTTTTATTTTGTTAAAAAAAACTTAATAATTTTTTATTTAATTTTTTCATTGAATTTATAGCCTAAACTTAAAGTATAATTCAGGTAAAAAACCTATAATATATAATATGCACACTACTGCATTAATATTAGCTTGCTTACATATGGACTCGTATTTGAACAATTTTTTTTTTTCAAAGTAAATGTGTTTGTTTATGTGTATTAATTAAATACATAATAACTAACAGAAAATTATAATTTTAATTAAATATTAAAAATAACATTATTAGCGCTAAATTTCATTTTTTGCAATAATACATATACATATTTACTATATAACTATATTAGATTTTGAAAATTCTTCCAAAAAAATTTTTTTTGTTTTGCTCCCCTCCAACTTTACTTCTCGACACTCTCACTACTCTCAATAATTTCCGTATTGAACATGGCTCTACAGAAATTCACCATACCTCGTGAGAGTCTACCATAACCAGCTGGCTTATTTTTCCGTGCTATACATAGATAATAAAATGGTATACCGGCCACGGTAATACCAATGCCAACCAGCAGATTCATTGGATTCTTGAAGCTGGGCAAAAGCACCAAAGTCAAACAACAGATTATGAAGATTATTGGCAGTGCGAGATGCACACGAATCGGGCGCGGAATGTTGGGTCTGTGTTGGGTTAGAAAAAATATTAATAATATTATAATTAAATATAACATTTAATGCCATAAATTACTTGGTATGACGCAACCAGAGCATGACTGCTATGCTGGCAACTACCGACAGCCACAACATGGCACTGAAGTAGTTAATCAAAATGTAAACATCGGCAGTGAGTAGTGTCAATAGAGACGTGATGCACTATGGGGGAGATAAGGTTGAAACACAAAAAATTATTCAAATTAATATATTTATTTTTTTAATAAATTGCAACTTAGAAAATGCTCTTCGGTTCAACTTACCGAGAATATCAATGATGGTATAGGTGTTTGTTGTTTAATATGGAATAGTGTAAAGAATTTGGGCAAATGTCCTTCCTGTGCGCCCGTCGCGAATAGACGTGCCGATGTGAAGAGTACACCGTTAACGCCGCCGAATGTACTCAACGCCACAAATATTGGTACCATGAAGGCGAGCGGCCCGAAAACTCGATTGCCGAATGTAACTGCCACCGCTAGTGAACTGAGCATTTCGGTTTTTGATACCACAACGAAGTAGGCGAGATTAACGAGCACATAAATACCGGTAACCAACGGCATGGCGATCCAAATGGCACGTGGGAGGTTTCTAGTGGGTGGGAAAGAGAAACATTAAATTAATTGAAGGGTAAATTTATTCAGTATTTCGTTTTTCTAAAAATATTTTAAAGATTTGATGTATTATTGCGTCACTTTGAGTATTATATAATATCTGCGGCTGAGTCAAAGGTGAACACTTTTGCTTGGAAGATGCTAGGGTATTTGCCCAAAGCCTCGTTTTAGGCCCCTAATTCCCGCACCAATTCCTTCTGCAGTCCATCCGCGTTCCACACTTGCAGGTACGTAAATGTAAGCTTAGAATAGCCTTTCCAAGATGATAATTACACCCTTTGATTTGAAAGAATTTGAAGGAATTTAAATGGAACGTTTAGTCCAGCTTCCTGATGTCGTTGAAGAAATAAGGCTCATTCGCTGTCATCCAAAACTGACAATTGGCGGAATATGTAAGGCAAAAATAGTCGGGTAACATATACGGCTTAGACAATGAAATAAATCTAAGCTGGAGCCTGAAACATGTTGAAACACGTTGGTATGCCAGTTCTACTTGGTTATGGTTGCTCTTGCTTTTTTATCGCACATCATGGATACGTAAACAGCTCTTAGATCACATTTAAAACGGGGAACCACTCCGACATATTCAATTCGGTACACTGAAATTTTATTACAGCCTCTGTTCAGGTACAGCTACGAGTGGACGTCGGCCTAAGAAAGTGGCATCTACTTGAGTAGAAATGAAGCCTGACGCCAACGTTATTCAAGAAATGCGACGGCAGAAAGCATTCCCGAATGGCCTGAGGCTAATAAAATTCGCCAGGGCCCAATATAAGGCAGACCCCAGTAGGTTATTGGTTGGAAGTGTATGATTTCATGCCGCGCTCAAACGCTAGCTAGACCAACATTAAAGTTATAGAAAATTTATTTAAAAAAAATTAATTTAACGAAGCAAAAATAATTTTTCTAATTGCCAACCCTTTTCAACCCCTCCGGGTATTTTTCGGACATGAAATAAAGGTTCGTCATAAAAATCCACCAGCCGTTCGAAGGTCGCTTCAACTATTATAATGCTCCAATTATATATGTATATATCTATACATACAGAGCCGTCCTCAGATTGAAAATCTTGTAACTGCATCGACCAAGTTATGATAGGCGGAAGTTATGTTTCAAATCTTCTCGGACCACTATTTTGTCGTCAAAAAGCAGAATTCACAATAGGCAGCCAAATAGTTTGCGACTCGTCTTGTGATCCTACTCCCTACTTGGTTTAAGTGGACCTGTGGGACGACATTTTAAGCTCCTTTCGTACAGCCGCCAATGAAACCATTGATTTACGACCAGATAGGAACCAGAACTGATACGGACCGTTGCAACGCGATGAATAAAAGAAACGCTTCCACACTCGCGCGACTTGTAACGTGTGAGAGAAATACTGGGAATTAAAGAGGGAAGCAACAAAATAGATATGTTTAAGAAAACTACTCTCCTACGTCCAAAATGTCAGAGGTAGGTCAAAAAATACATAAGTTAAAGCTTTTTTCTTTCCAAATCATAACAATTTCCATCTTAAATCGCATGCCATCGCGTGCCTTTGTTGTCTACCCATACAACCTATAGTATAATTATATATGTAGATAACATTCAGCAGTATCTTTAATTTACATACAGAATCACTCAACCTACAGCTAATAAATTGTAACTGACACTTGCGTAGCTGTCCATTTTTCAACCGACTTTTTGTTTTTGTGCATTCGACTTTCATGAATTGCAAATCACCGTCATTCAACAAGTGTCAAGTGTATAAATGTACATACATAAATAAGTGAATTGAAGCGTACTGCTATGGGTATCTCGAAAAAGTATTATTAGGTACTAGATAAAACGAATTATTGCATACTAGTCCAGTTTTAGTGCATTATAGAACCATTACTAGTGACAACATATTCTCATAGCAGATAAAGCAAGAAATAAAGTAAATTTGATGTGGTACACAGATGGATCAAAGAAAGATGAAGGCTTTCAATACCTATGGGCGAATACCCTAGCAATTTCCAAGCAACAGTGTTCGCAGATATCATACTCAAAAGAAGACCGTTTATCAACATACGAGTATAGTAATTTGCAGCTAAAGTCGAGCTACACTGACACCGATATCATCCTGTAAAATTAAAACGCATTTGGTATGGGAATGTGTCAGGAGCCTAAATAAAGTGGGCGAGCGAAAAAAAGTTCGGCTCATCTGGATTTACGGGACATACAGGTATTGAAGGAAATGACGAAAGAAACGACCTCAATCTCGCCTACGCGACCTGAACCCTTCTTCTTCCCTATAGGTCCTCATGCAATTAAAGAACCGCTAAGAAATAAAGGAAGAATAATAACAAACAGGTATTGGTATAGTAGTGACGGTAGCAACAAAACCAGAACAGAGGTCTAGTAAAAAGTAATCCATTGTTTTTGCCTGAAATTGAAGGCTTTATCTCATAGTTCGAATTATCCGATTTATTTCAAATAAGCATCATTTTTCTCGACAACTTTTTTCCAAAATTGATACAATCGATTTTCCCAGGCTTAGCTTGAGGCCAACTCTTCACCAGCCAAATCATTCGTCATAGACAGCAACTGATGGTAATCACTTGGTGCGAGGTATGAACTATAAGGTGGATGCATACGAATTTCCAAACCAAGCTCCCGGAGCTTCTGACGAGTCACTATCGAGGTGTGTGGCCTGGTGTTAACCTGATGAAAAACAATTCCCCTAATGCTGGTCAAAGCTGGGTGCTTCAGACCGATTGCTTCCTTCAGACGATACAATAGCTGACAGTATAGGTCCGAATTAAGAGTTTGGTCATAAGGGAGCAGCTTGGAGTGGATGATTCCTTGCCAATCGCACCCAACACGCAACAAAAACCTTTCTGACCGTCTCACTGCCCTTCCTCCACAACTGTTTTTGTTTGACGTTGCTGTAAGTGATCCACTTATCATCACCAGACATCATCCCTTCCAGCAAAAGATCAATTTTTTACGATTCGGACCATGAGGATTTTTCTCCTTAACTCATGTTGCACTGATACATCAAGTCTTTTTATGTATCCAGCCTTTTTCAAGTAGCTCTAAACTATTTTTTGTGCAATTTTTAGCTTTAGGGCAATCAAAACAGTGCTCCCATGATGGACAGACTCGACGATTTCCATTATTTTATCGACATTTTGGACAATTTGCCTTCCACACCGTGGATCATCTTTTATAATACAACAAAAATAACTGAACGAGATCGAGGAAACCAAAATTGTACATGATTAACTGTTACAGTATCAGGATCGTAAACACTATTCACATTTTCAGCTGCCTAATTTGCAAAGAAAATTGTAGAATATATCCTATTTTCTCTTTGCTGGTGTCCATCTTTGACATGGACTCAAACACTACTGAGTTAAGTGATCAACACTTCTCCCTATATCTTTTTCACACTTATAGAACGCAATATACTGATAACTAAAGCCATCAATTGCATTATATAGTAAGAATAACTTAACAATACCATACCTCTGATGAAACTTGACCCTTGTGAGCTATAACCAGAGACAGTGCGGATATTGTTTGAAGGCGAAGCTGTAACTAGGAGAAGACTGAGTGAGATATCTATTAGATATTCAGTCGGAGTAAAATCACGTTAAATCAATTAGCCCTTCTATGCTGCTAGGACTTCTAGGGGCTATAGGATTGATTGAAGCGATGTGAAAGAATCATAGGACAAAACAGACCACTGCTCGCGCTGCATATCCTCTATATCTATCTATCTATCGATCTACAACATATTCTCTTTTAACTAAAAACATATGTTTTGAATTGGCTTAATTTATTTAGAACTAGTACTGGTCTTTTGGTAGAAACATGTCGTTTTTTCGGAGTGTCTAATTTTTACCATTGGGACTACGAATTACAAGAAAACTCCCACGCCACTTTTTGAACAGTCAACCATACATTTCTACGTTGCTGCGTAGATATCGACATTTGTATTTGGTATACATATGTACATTTCATTCGATCATACGTGTACATACAGACATTCCTTTTAGAATCAACTGGTGTTTTTCATTCAAAGTTCCGAGCCACGCGTCAGCAAACATATAAAATCACTTGAACTTTCACTGCAAAATAAATGGCCTTCGCGCATTATTAAATGCTTTCTTCTAACAAATCCATACTTATGTATATACCATATATGTATATACACACACACTCATTCCGCACACATTCACATAATCTTATGGTCGGCGTCATCAGAGCAAAGTGTGTTTCTGGAGAATTCTGTTTTAAACGCAATGAAGCCACTTAAGCGTGTTTCAATCATGGAAGATGTGTATATACTCGTATGTATGTATGTGTGTATGTAAAAAATTAAAGCAAACAGGATAAGAAGTCTCTAAGGATGGCTTTCAAAGAAATTGTGTGTGAATGACGTAAAACTATTGAATTGCAAAATCACTTTAGAAAATTAAAGAAAAATTAAAAAAATAAAAAAGGGAATTTGCTTAAAAAAATATTGATTTAATGATGAGTCAGACAATAATTAACCTCGGGTTTACACTTATAGTCGGCTCCTATAAAGTGTTGTTGTTGTTACAGCGGCTGGCAACCACACTAAGGAGCAGGGAAAGCTAGTTTATAGCGATTCTGCAGGAGAGGTTTTAGGTTTTAGTGTGTATGCAAAGAGATGGTTAGTATCGTGCGGGAACTCGTTGTATACCGCACATACGTTACTTATGTCGGGGTCGTGTCTGAATATGCAGGACTTTGAGCACGTGCTACAGTGTACTCGGCCGGTATTACTCGAGGGAATGGTCAGACCCTACAGACCAGTCGATAGTTCGTCCTGTCCAGTGGTGCTGTGATATGGTGCTGAATGAAGCCAGTAAAGTCAATTTATTTCTTCCTAATGTGTTTCAAGCAGATCTCTGCTGGAGTTACAGCTTACATAGGCTATAGGTATATACCTACATACATATAATGCTCCTTAACTGGGAGCATGGAAGTTAAACTGTAATAAAGATATACAGATGCTTGCCATTTGTTGGAAAAACATCAAGACGCAAAACTACAAATTGGAGCTCGGCCAAAAGTCGCTTCAGTGGTTACAAAGGGCAAATTATATAATTATGTATTCGCTATCATGTTCGGCAATCCACTCCCAACGTTCAACCAATTTACGGATGCCTGATTCATAGAAATCGCGCGGTTTCTCTTTGAAAAAGGTGTCAAGGTGGTTTTTGACGTCTTCCACATTTTTAAATTTTTTTCCATTCAAATTGTTCTGCAGCGATCGAAACAAATGATAATCAGAAGGTGCAATGTCGGGTGAATATGGGGGATGCGGCATGATTTCCCAATTCATCTCCTTCAGTTTGGCCAGGGTCGGTTTTGCAACATGTGGCCTGGCGTTGTCATGATGGAAAAGAACTCCTTTGCGATTGGCCAAAATCGGACGTTTTTCATCAATTGCTTTCTTCAATTCGACCAATTGCTGACAATACTTGTTGGCAGTGATCGTTTCTCCAGCTGGCAAGAGCTCAAAATAGATCACGCCTCGGATATCCCACCAAATGCACAGCAGTACCTTCATCGACACCACCTTTCGACATCGGTTCCGCCCCTTCGTGTGCTTGTTTCCATGTTCTTTTGCGTTGAACATTGTTGTACAGGACCCATTTTTCATCACCAGTCACGAGCCGATCCAAAAAAGGTTCGTTTTTGATCCGTCGAAGCAAGGAAATTGCTGTTGACATACGGTCCACTTTGTTCTTTTCACTCAACTGATGTGGCACCCATGTATCGAGCTTCAAAGTGTACCCAACCTTTTTTAAACGACGAAACGCAGTTGATTTGTTGACGTTCAATTCACTGGCAACCTCTTCCGTCGAAATACGTGAGTTATTCGCAACTAAAGTCCTTAGAACATCGTCATCAAGCTCAGAAGGCCGTCCACTGCGAGGTAGATCTTCGAGGTTAAAATCTCCAGAACGAAATTTCGCGAACCATTTCTTTACTGTGCGGAGTGCTGGAGCACGGTCCAAATAAACTTCGCGAATATCTTTAGTTGTAGCGCCCACTGTTTTTCCTTTGCGGAATTCGTATAACATAATATGACGCATATGATCTTTTTCGTTGTTCATCTTCCATGCGTCTTTTCACTAAGCAACTCAAATCAAAATGAAGTTGTTTTATGCTTGATTTACAGTTCGGACTGTCACCTTTCCAACGATATATAATATGTATATATTTCTTCCACTCTCAAACGATTCGTACGGCATCCAGCGGAATCGGGCACGAACTTATGCACTCATCCAATATATTGCATTAGGAGGTTTCCTGTTATGGTTCTTAAGGCGGTATTCTGACAGAGTTATACCAGGAGCATTCTATGTTTTGTTAGGCCCCGCTATCGAAATCGGTACATCCTTGTCTATGACCGGCCAGCCGAGTACTTTGCGGATTACAAGCAGTTTTTTTATTATTATTTTCCAGAAGTACTGCTACGTACGCTAGTGACTCTATACTGCTAATTCGGAGTATTCGCCTGGAGAGGTTGTGCGCTAATTTTAGGACCCGGCTCGTAGAAACCAGCTCCAATGAAAAAATTGTCATGAGAACTTCAATTACGTTGACAACGACTGCAAGTGATTTAAGGAAAGTCCGCTCGCGTCAATCTAAGACCAAACTCTACAAGTCACTCATCCTTTCTGTGTTACTTTATGGTCCACAAGCATAGACGTTGGCAGCAACGGACGGGTAGACTTTTGTGGAAGATTTGCGGTCCACTGAGTACAGGCGACTGCGATGAGCTGTATGAGATATACCACAATATTGATGTAGTACAACGAATTAAGAGATAGTGGGGATGCTGGCTAAGTCAAGTTGACCACTGTTGGAAACAGTGGAAAAGGCAGCAAAAAAAAGGAAATGGCGCGATGTTGTTACGCCAGTGAAGAAGAAGAAGAACGCTGGGTTTATTGTACCAAAGAAATATGCCTTGCCTATTTAGATTTGAGCTCACTAAATATAAAACCAACCCTTTTGCCTTCAAGCAACAACAATGTTTTTTGTCTCTTCGAAAATGTTCGGATTTGTGTTAGACAAACAGCATTTGCGGGAAGTTTCGATTTCCTATTTTAATTGGAATAAAAGGTTCAGCTGACGGCCTTCGAAAGTGTGTGGAAATTTATAGTGAATCTGCGCCGACCTATAAGTAATGCAGCGAGTGGCTTCGATGCATCAAAAGTGAAAATTTTAGCATCGAACACAAAGATCGCCCTGGCCAACCCAAAAAATTTGAATACGAAGAATTAAAGACATTACTGGATCAAGATCCGTGCCAAACGCAAACTGAACTCGCAGAATCGTTGGGAGTGACTTAGCAGTGCGCGTTGAAGCCGGAAGATACCGAAAGGCGATTTTTCCCTTACACCAGTGCAGCGAATGTGCAACGATAATCCCAAGAAGAAAAAATACTCTACCAAGTCTGCTGAAGCTGCTCCATCATCGTCTATATAGACACCAAATAAATACATCTACGGTTCAAAAGTCGTCCTCTGCATGTGGTGGGACCAGACGAGTGTTGTGTACTACGAACTTCTAAAACCAAGTGAAACTATTGATGTGAGATGTTATCGGCTACAACTATTACGTTGGAGCTGTGTATTACGTGAAGAACACCCAGAAACGACCGAAAATAATGACATTTAGATTTTGTAGCAAGCCAACGCTCGGCCCCAAGTGGCTGTAACGGTCAAAAATACCTGGAAATGCTCCCATTTGGAGGTCTTAGCCCACCCGCCGTATTCTCCAGTCATTGATCCTTCCGACTACTGGATGTTTCAACGGGAAAACGATTTGCAGGATCACCGGTTCGGTCAATGATTGGATCGGGGATAGAGAGGGCTCATTTTTTTGGAGATGGTATTCGAAAATTTCCCGATAGATGGGAATATGTAGTCACTTCCGACGGACAATACCATGAATGATGTATTTTTTTTTTTTTTAATTTTTTTTTCATTAAAAAAAATATTTTTGGACCAATTATATAGCTTTTCTTTCCGGTATGTGGATCACGGATCGATTTTTTCCAAAAGAAAAGTATTTACCTATGGTTTGATTTTCTTTTATATTTGAATGATGAATAGCTCTGTGCGTAGATAAATATGTGGGGATTTAATGTTATCGCGGACAAAGCCTAGTATCTCTTTACATTCTCCAAACAAACTTACTTGTACGGGTCCTGCAATTCCTCCGTTACGAAATTCAAATAATTCCAGCCACCAAATGCAAATAGACCCGAGTAAAAGGCAAATCCAATATTGCCAGCATCATAATTGCCCGTCCAGGCATCTTCGAAGTTCTCAAAGCGACCCTGCAGCAGGTAATAGATGCCAGCTAAAATGATCATGATCAAAGCCAACAATTTGCCGGCGGTAAAGATGTCCTGCACCTTCATAGACCATTTCACAGACAAGCAGTTAATGGCAGTGAGTAAACCTGTAAATATATTTTAGTGCAATTAAAAATAGATTTATTTTAAATTTACAGTGTTTAATTACTGTTAAACGTGCAGAAGGAGGAAAAAATATGAGGTGAAAAGTGATTTGTTTACGTTGACGAGCCGAGAAAACACAGACAAATAAAACAACCGAGTGACGAGTCGGTGGCGTGTTTTATGAGATAATATACATACATACATACATAAATATATAGAAATTTAAACGGAAATCTATAAATACATTTTCTTCATGAGTCGGAGGTGCAGCTTGATGTACATACATATGTAAATATATATATATATATATATGTATGTATTTATGTATGTGCTTGTCATTAGCGTATTACATTACAGCTCATATTATGTTCCCTTATCAGCGTAAACAAATCAAATCACGTGTAGGGCGTATGCATACTTTGTATGTAAATATGTTTTATATATATGTAGGTATGTTTGATTGTGATTCTTCCTGTTTCTTTACATTACTTACACAAACAAATTGCCGCTAAAATTTTTACAGCCGATTCTGGCGGTGAACAGTCTTCGAAAAATGGCTTGGCCGCATACTGTGCGAAAGTCAGCGCGACGATTGTCTGAAAAACAAAACACAAAAGATGAAGAATATATGACAGTAAATATTAAAAGAAAATGTTGATAATAAAAATTGTTGCAATTGCATTTGTGGGTGTTGTTTATATTGCAGTTTTATGCGCTCGAACGCTGTTTATTGCGCAGTATTTTTTATTTATTTATTTTTTCAAATATGCAATTTTGAATCAGATTTTTTTTTACAAAATTCTGATACGAGGCGCATAGACGTTAGTATTTTTATAGCTAATAAACAAAAAGTAATTTTTAAATATTGTACATCACGTGAAATAGCAGTAACATCTGGTGTTCCTCAAGGCAGTCACCTCGACCACTTACTCTTCCTTATATTCATCAAATGTGATTCTTGATTCTAAAATACTCATGTACGCAGATGATACCAAGCTCTTTAAATCAGTTCATTCTATTGAAGATAGAGAACTTTTGTAACTTGACCTAAATAATTTAGTTAGGAGATCCGATGCGTACTGTACGAGGTGTGATCAGAAAATATCCTTTATTTTATGCTTTTTTCCTGTTATGTTAATACATATGTCTGTTACATGTGTTGGCAATATCAGCCATTTTAGATTGTCAGTTTGTTTATGACAGATAAAAAGGTTAGTCGTGTTTTGGTGTGCTCTTCAATTTGTTACTATTCGAAAAAATGGATCAAAGAAACTGTATTAAGTTTTGTGCAAAAATTAGATTAAATGCGCAAGGACATTTGAAATGTTAACTGTGGCGTTTGGTGAGTCTACTATGAGCAGAGCACAAGTTCAATTGTGGTATAACCGGCCTAAAGAAGGCCGAGAAGATGTCAATGTCAATACTCGTCCTGGTCGCCCGAGCACGTTAACAACCGATGAAAACATTGAAGCAGTGAAGAAAATGATTGGCATGATGCATCGTGAATTCTTGCCACAAGGTCGTGCGGTCAATCAGGAATATTACCTAGAACTTATGCGCCGTTTGCGCGAAGCAATTCGTCAGAAACGCACAGAATTGTGGAAAAAAATCATGGATTTTGCACCATGATAACACACCAGCTCACACATCGATGCTTGTGCGTGAGTTTTTGGTCAAAAACAAAACCGTTATCATGCCTCAACCACTGTATTCACCGGACTTGGACCCCCCGCTGACTTTTCCTCTTCCCAAAACTGAAGACACCGATGAAAGGAAAGCGATTTGCTACGATTGAGGAGATAAAAAAATCGAAAAAAGAACTATTGGCGACACCAAAAAATGCGTTTCAGAAGTGTTTCGAGGATTGAAGGAGACAAGATGAATAAATAAACTCTTTTTGAAAAAAATGGAAAACAAAAGTTATTTTCTGATCACACCTCATATGTCCCTAAATTTAATTAAGTGCAAATATATGTGTTTATCCAGAAAATATTTCCAATTCTTTGCCTATAAAATACTTTAGCACAGTCTTAAATAAGTTACTGACTTCATCGACTTAGGTGCCACAATGGACCCTAAGCTAGATTTTAGAAATCATACACCTTCTGCTCAAATATAAACGAGACTGGCTCAATAAAACAAAAACGGTTAATTATTCTTCAATATTTATTTTATCCCCTTCAAAATAGTCACCATTAGAGGCGATACACATATGCAAGAAAAAAGTCACACGGTGCCATGTCGGGTGAATACGGTGCTTGCGGAACAATATTTACATTGTTTTTGGTCAAATAATCGCGTACAAGACGAGACGTATGAGCAACAATTTTGGAACAAGTCGAGCAGACACACGTCTCATTCCCAAAACATCGTGAATAATGCTGTGAGCGGATCCATTTGATATGTTGAGCTCACTAGCTATCTCTCTTTCAGTCACACGACGATTTTCAAACACAATTTTCTTTACTTTTTCGACGTTTTCTTCGTTTATTGACGTTGCTGGACGACGATCATGGGGCAAGTTCTCCAGCGATGTACGGCCGTTCTTGAACGACTTATACCAATCAAAAATACGTGCACGTGATAGGCAAGACTCCCCATATGCCTTCTGCAACATTTTCATTGCGTCCGTCGCACTTATTCCATTGGAATAACAAAATTTCAAACAAACGCTTTGCTCAACGTTAATTTCCATAGTAAAATTCGAAAAACACACTCGAGGTTGACTTGTTTATAGTGCCGTAAAAAAAAACTATGTGACAGATCGCGCTCAAATTTGACATGTAAACATATAACAGTCCTGCCAACCTAAGCAAAAAAAAAGTAGGGCCATATGTCTTGTCCTTGTCAAGTTATGGATAAAGTCTCGTTTATATTTGAGGTTGTGCTAATAAGAGAAAAGGCGTTTTAGCTTTCATTATACGTTGGGCTAAGGAGTTCAATGACCCATATATAATATAATTGGTGCTTGGTAACCGCTGAAGCGATTTTCGGCCAATTGGAGGAGGCTTCAATTTGTGGTTTTGCGTCTTTATGTTATTCCAACAAATGGAGGGACTTATAGTTTATACTAAGCCGCATCCGAACGGCTGGTGGTCTTTTTTTACGAGGATTCTTTATTTCATGTCTGAAATACACTCGGAGGGGTGGACATTCCCTGCCTTCAATGACCCATACAATAGCAAATTACTCTTTACCTCACTTGTTAGACCCATTTTGGAATATGGCTCAGTTGTATGGAGTCCGCACTATTAATTTTATAGTGATAAATTGGAATCTGTACAAAAGCATTTCCTACTATTCGCTTTAAGAAATTTAAACTGGGATACGATTAAGAATCTGCTTTCTTACAAAAGTCGTTTACGGCTCATTAATCTGCCTAGACTCCACAGTCGTAGAAAGATGTTTGGAGTTTCATTTTTAACTAAATTGATAAGAGGTGCTATCAGGAGCCCATAGCTACTTAGCGAGCTTAACTTTACCATCCCTTTAAGCTTATCTAGACACTTTAGGCCCCTCTCATTGTGTTCATGTAGAACAAACTTTTAAATGCACAATCCTTTTAGATCTTTGTGTAACAATTTTAATACACATTTCCCCAACATTGATTCCTCTGACTCGCTATTCTGTATCAAAACCTAGTTACTGAGTGTTTAAATAATTAAGTAAATTCCTTCTCTTTTTTCCCATGTAATTTTATAGCAGCCGATGAACAAATCTGTGGCTGTTTAGTGTAAGAGGCAAGTGTAATCGCGACTTTCCGCAATCGGTTTCGGGTTCAGGGTAGTCCGAACTGTCACTGGTTTTCTAGCACCGGTCGTTTGGATTTCGATTATCCCTCAGATGCGCCTCTCGGACGGGATATGTGTAACGCTGGGTTCTTCCTAAAGAAATGTTGTCAATATTTCTTTTTTATTTTTTTTTTTGTACCCTTTAAATTGAATGTATATATGAGGGTACGTTTTTATGTTCAAGGGATAAGGGGTGGAAATAAAAAAACCACAATATATTTTCTTTTCAATATATTTACCAGCAAGATGGATATAATTTTCAGAACATTCAATTCATTTACTTCTACCCTCATAAAAAAATCTGTCTTTTTAACTTCAAAATACACCGAAACTGCCTCCTTGACACTTCAGCATCGATGATCAATTTTTTACTCTCAGCTCCTTTTCACACTTGGCTACACTGTACTATAATTACTCGGGGTCAAGTCTGATTAAAAAAAATCGAAGCCCTTATGCAGGACAACCAACGCAACGCGGCTCTAGTGGTCGGGCGCCTTGTCGTGCAAAACAACACATCTTTCGTCAATTTCTCTTTAACTGCTCCTTTTGGTCGGCTTTAAAATTGAAGAATAATATTTTCCAGTTATAGAAACACCTTTACCTTTATAATCGATCCATAATATCCTTTCCGAGTACGAAAGACCGTTGCCATGAATTTCCCAGCCAACTGTGACACCGCAAACTTCTTTGGCTTTTGTTTTTGCGGAGGCGTCAGCATGCTCGGCACCCAACTTGCTCTGAGCTTAGTCAAGCCAAGACGATTGTACAGGATTGTAAAAATGGTTGCATCAGATACTCGAACCGTTTCTTCGAATTGTTTCCTTTTTAGCCGAGCATAGTCGAGGATCTAATTTTCAACTTTTTAGAGAAATTCACTTCGCTGTTCCTGCCTAGCATTGTATATCATGGTTATTCTCGAACAAGAGTCGCCGCAAATCAATTACATCTCATTCATTATAATCGCAACTGATTTGTCTTGCTTGATAAGGAATGATTTCGATATGGAAAAGCCATATTTCCCTTTTCATTCCCGATTATGTTGCTTGGTTGACAATAGCTAAATTAACTAATTGTCTTATAACAATGAGACCTAGTATGTATACTAATTATGAGTGACTGAACAGGTCCGAGCCTAAACACCCCCCTACAACCCTCTCATTCCGTGAACATAAACACTTTCCCTCGTATATACATATATAAATATTCTGTAATTGCATATATGTACATACATACATACTCGCATATGATAATGCAAATTTATTGACCTCTCGGTCGTAATAATGAAAGCAAAAAAATGTTTCTTTTTACACACATACGTACATATACCATATATGTGGTGATGAATGTTACATTGTTCATCGCTCGCTAATCTTGACCTACTGTCCTACATAAGTGAAAGTAAACTGTATTCACGTAAAAAATAACAAAAGAACATTTTTGTTGGTAAAAAACGGACGATGTAGTGAAGTGTAAAATTCCCGAAAGTGAGGAAAGCTTTCAACTAGAAGCGACATGTTTTACATATGGTTCTTGGTCTCGGCTTACGGTCTTGGACCAAGTATGCTCTGGGTAGCCAATAAAAATCCGTCTGGAGGCAAGCTAAAGTCAGAAGACGTGGTGGTTGGTATGGTTTCAGACTCACCACTTATAAAACCTGTCCCAGAGCACAAATCGTACAATGTGGCTCTTATGAGGGATCTCCCTTACAAACTCTTTAAGGAACATGATTTAAGGATGCAGCTGAAATATCTGACTACTTACTTCGCAAATTTTCGATCAACCACTACGGGCGCTTTGTTTGTAAGATACCGATAGTAGGAGAAGAAGGCGAGTTGCAGCCAGAAAAAGCAAAAGACCGAAATGTGTGAGTGAGAGCAGAACTTGGGAACCTGGCCAATAGAAGCAATGCTCGAAAATTCTACGAAAAGATGCGAAGACCTGCAAAAGGTTTCAAGACCGGAGCATACTTTGTAGTACTCAAAGAGGTGATCTAGCTACTGATCGCCAGAGTATACTGGATTTATGAAGGGAACACTTCTCCAGCCTTCTTAATGGCAATGAAATTGAAACACCAAGCAATTTATCTGGCATTAAGCAGGCTGAAGAAGTGTTTCCAACATAAATTCAGTATACTCTGGGCATCAATCGCTAGATGATGTAATTCCTATAAAAAAGTACTAATAGCGATTGCCTACTTGAAGAGCAACCAAGTGGCGGGAACCGATGGCTTATCGACTGAACTATTCAAATTAGGCGGTGAAGAATTGGCAAGATTGCAGAATATGGTGGAAGTTTGTAACATATACCACCCATTCAACAGATTGTTTAGGTATGTGATTTCGTATCATAATTTACACAACTATGTAGTTAAGTCTCTAAATGCAATACTCAATATATTGCCACTGCACTTGGTGGATCGAATTGCTATGCAGATCGATGCAGTCCAATAACATTGAAAATCACACAACCACGAACATCTGGGAAGAATGGAAAGATAATTGCCACACTTTAAGTCTTAGCCTGGAAATATACACAGAGAGATTAAAGCTTGAGCGAAAAGACGGCGCAGTGTTTTCTCAAGAAGCCATCCTATGGAACTCTCTTCCAGGCTACCTAACCGTTGCAGTATCTTTCAGGTGAAGATATCTGCTATTATGAAGGCAGCAAGGAAATCGAAGCCAGTTTTAAATATAAAAACATTCTCGTTTTAAGCGGCATTCAAGCAGTAATAAAACTTCTGGATCCGCTTAGACTAAATTCCTATATTGTGATGGTATGTTGCCGATCTCTACAGGAGATGATCGAACAGAACAAACTGTCACTCACGTAGATACTTGGTCATAAAGGCATCGAGGGAAACTGTAAAAATGATGAGCTCGCTAGGTAAGGTAACACAGATTCTTCTTTTGCCACTTGTGGCAAATATGTACTCCTTAAAAAGAGGGGACATTACCAAAGTAATAGGAGTCCTGACCTGCAAATGGCCGAAAGAACGACATACAAAGAGACTAGGAGCTCGCTAGAAGAGATGCCGTAGAAGTTGCAAGGAATATGATAAGGAGAAAACGATTCTCTTGTGCGATTTTTCTCCTTTGAGCAGTGCTAGGTTTCGGAATTTCGAGGTCTACTACTGGATTGTCTATCGAAGATAGCCGAAATCAAAGTCCTGGATATAAAAAGGTTCATTAAAGAATTAAAATTCTTGGATAACGAAGCATAACGAAAAATAAACTTCATTGGCCGAATTCCCATCTGCGAATAGCTGCTGAATCGTAACAAAATCTACCCATTTCTGAAGCGGATGGTGAATGATGATGAAAAGTGGTTCACTGACAGCAACTTCAAAGGAAAACAGTCGTAGTCGAATAGCTGTGAGTCGATACAAACAGTCTCCAAGCCAGCATTAACGGCCAAAAAGGTTTTATGGTGTGTATGGTGGGATTGGCAAGGATTCATCCACTATAAGCTGCATTCTTACGGCTACCGCCTGAAGGAAGCAATAGCCCACGTCCAGCTTTGACCAACAGGAGGGAAGTATGTTTTACCAGGACAGCGCCAGACCAGACGCATCGATAGTGACTTGCCAGAAGCTCCGAGAGCTTGGTTTGGAGGTCCTTATGCATCCACTTTCTAGTCCGAATTTTGCACTGACTACCATCTGTTCCTGTCTATGGAATGATTGGACTTTTGAAGAACTGACCTCAACAGAAGAAGTGAAAATCAATTGTCTCTAGTTTTCGCCAATAGGGCTAAGGGTTTCTATGAGATAGTCATAATGACAGTACTTTTAAATTATCAAAAAGTTATTGAGCAAAACGGTTCAAATTTGACATAAATCGGATAATTATAACTTCTATTTAAAGCAAAACTAATGAATGATTTGTTAATTGACCAACATTTCTTTAAATTTATATTAATATTTAATAATTTATTCTCGAACATTTTCACATAAAAATCTCATTCATGAATAAATTTACAACATTTATTAACGCGTATAATTGAAACAAAAACAAAATGTTTATATTAAATATTTGCATAGCACTCACCTGCGTTGTTGGCCTTATGATTAGCAATGCTATCCATAATCTCAAAAAGCCGACTAGCGGCCCAAATGCCACCAACAAATATGCATAATCACCGCCCGAACGTGTTATGCTCGTACCCAATTCGGCATAGCAAAGCGCACCGATCGTTGAGAGTATGCCGCAGGCAGCCCAAATGAGCAGAGACGAGCCCACAGATCTGAAAAAAAGAAAATAAAAAACTGATTGAACTCAAAATTATCTACGTCTAGTGGCCGATTCAAACTTGTGCAATAATTAATACGTATACGCACGGGTATTCCCCAAAATTTGTGCTTGCAGCAAATGGAAATGTTTGCTCTACTTTACCAACGTTCAACTGTGGAAATTAATTGCAAGTTTTCATTGGAAAAAAACAGGCCTAAAATTATACTCGTTAATAAATAATACTTTGTGCGAATTGACTGAAGTGGTGGTAAATTTTAAGTTGTCTCCACCTGGTTTTTTTCTGTCATATTTATTTAAAAAAAAAATATTCATATTTCTTTTTTTTAATTGACCAAGAAGCCGCTTACAAAAACTATAAATTATGTATTTTTTGCAAACGTTTAGAGTTATGCAATTTGTGGAATTTACACATTTTAAAAAAAGTAGTTGCAAATATGCAAATTACAAACTCGAAGCTGCAACATAGTTTGCAATTACTAAGATTGTTAATTAAATAATGTTTTATTTCTTTTTTTCACTAGAAATTACTGTATTTTTTCAAAGAAATAAACTAATTCCAATTCGCATAAATTTTAATTGAATATTTGCCTCTTCCAGTTACCAATTGCTTCCATTTAATGAAATAATTCGTTGAAAATGTTTTTACATACATATGTATGTACATACATATATAAATACGGATGTACATATGTATTGCAAGTAAATTGTAGATCTGTACATTTCAAAGAAATAAACTAATTCCAATTCGCATAAATTTTAATTGAATATTTGCCTCTTCCAGTTACCAATTGCTTCCATTTAATGAAATAATTCGTTGAAAATGTTTTTACATACATATGTATGTACATACATATATAAATACGGATGTACATATGTATTGCAAGT
The DNA here is from genome assembly GCA_037013455.1 of Ceratitis rosa. Taxonomy (NCBI): domain Eukaryota; kingdom Metazoa; phylum Arthropoda; class Insecta; order Diptera; family Tephritidae; genus Ceratitis; species Ceratitis rosa. The sequence continues at coordinate 31,716,870 of JAWMAG010000004.1, forward strand.
AAATTGTAGATCTGTACATTTGTCAATAAAATTAATTAATGAAATTTCAAACAAGCACAGCAACCGCATTCCCATCCTATTTACGGTTTTATGAACACATCTGCGGTTATTTGTGAAATTTATTTTATTATTTCGTTGATTTTTAGAAATTGTATATAACTATTGTATATCCAGAGATGCACAACAAACGCATCGATATCATTTTATTTCGCTAACTGGAAAAATTAACTCAACGAAATGGAAACGTTTCGTTTTCGGCGCCATGTTACACAAAAACGTAAGGAAATCGTTAACGTTGAAACCGCAAAAACTCATCGTTAACGTTCATTTTAAAATGGCTGCTTGCTATGATTCAATAGCACACTTCAATTTGAACGTTTAACATTATCTGTTAACGATTTAACATTAACGACAGCTTTTTGTTTCGGGTAAAAACAAAAAAACACTTTATTTTGATAACTGCTTTAACGTTAATATTTCCAAATGTTGAAAGCGAGATGATAGAAATTTTTCTATTAATGTGAAATTTATCGTTACGATAAATTATATTAGGTCAAGTAAACAGTTCGTTCGGTTTTTATCTAAGAGATGGCGTTATTGTCCATAGCACTAGTGTTACGAATCGTATCATGTCATACTATACGGCGCTGAAAACGTGTTTATTAGCACTAAAAGTTTGTCTTTGACAGTTTTTCGATTGATTGATCCAGTACGTTGTGAGTGCTCGTCAAAGATGGACACCAGCAAAGAGAAAATTCGCTATATTTTACAATTTTTCTTCGATCAAGGCGAAAAAGCAGCCAAAGTGGCTGAAAAAATTAATTAAGTTTATGGGCCCGATACTGTAAACGAACGTGTAGCACAAAAGTGGTTTGCTAGGTTCCGTTCCGGTAATTTCGATGTAAAAGATACACCACGCGTCGGGAGGCCTGTTGTCGAAAATTGCGATAAAATCATGGAAATAGTGGAAACAGACCGTCACGTGAGCACTTATTTAATTGCTGAGGAACTAAAGATAAGTCAGAAAACCGTTTGAAACCATTTGCATAACCTTGGATTCAAATAGAAGCTCGATGTTTGGATGCCACACGAACTAACGCAAAAAAAAACAGGATGGACCGAATTTCCATCCGCGAATCGCTGCTGAATCGCAACAAAATCGACCCATTTCTGAAGCGTTTGGTACCTGGCTATGAAAGTGGATCATTTACGATAACGTCAAGCTAAATCGGTCGTGGTCGAAAAGCCATCTTTTCCTGCCCATGGCGAACGCGCTTAATGATGAGAAGTTGGCCTCAAGAGAGGCCTGTGAAAATTGGCTCTCCGAGTCTTTTGCCAGTAGGTACGCAGCCTTCTACGAGAGGGGTATAATGAAGTTGGCAACAAGTATACGAACAAAACGGCGCATATTTGACTTAAATCGGACAAATGTACACAAAGTTGTCATATTTTGAAAAATCAATAAAAACCGAACGAACTATTTACTTGACCTAATATAAGAAATAATATTAAATACTAAAATAAAATATATTCTATAAATTTAAGGCGCCCAAATTTTGAAACCCGATTCATTATACATACGTACATACCTATGTACATATATATTCGTACAATTAGCTTATACCTATATCTTAAGGTGCGATGAACCGAGAATATTCTTCACTATTTTTTCGTAATACATATTCGTCTACATTTTCATATAGAGTCATATTCCAACAAAAAATAAAAATAAAAAATAAAAAATATTGGGTTACCCCAAAAGAAAGCGGCGATTTTTTAAAAGACAGTTAATACATTTATTTTTTAATTTTATTTATTCATTATTTTATAATGAACCAAATGGGATTTTATAGCCTCGTCATTTTCGAAAGTTTTACCATTTAATGAGTTCGGCAAAGATCGAAACAAATGGTAGTCTGACGGTGCAAGGTCAGGGCTATATGGTGAATGCATCAACAGTTCCCAGCTAAGTTCTCTCAGTTTTTGGCGAGTGACCAAAGAGGTGTGCGGTCCAGCATTGTCCTTGTGGAATATGACACCTTTACGATTGACCAATTTTGGCCGCTTCTCGTTGATGGATGTATTCAATTTGATCAGTTGTTCACGGTAGACGTCTGAATTAATCGTTTGGTTCCTTGGAAGCAGCTGAAAATACATATATCACACCCTTCCAGTCCCACCAAACTGACAACATAATCTTCTTTTGATGAATATCAGCCTTTGAAGTGGTTTTTGGCGGTTCATCATGCCTGGACCATGATCGTTTTCGATTGACGTTATTGTAGACAATTCATTTTTTATCTCCAGTTACGATTTGCTTCATATTCATTGCGTTTAAGATGCATATCACAAGCGTTGAAGCTGCTTGTTAAATGAATTTCTGACGATCAATGCATGTGGTCCCCAAATATCAAGTTTTTTACCAGTCCAAACGTCGTATATGATTATGAACGAATGATTTTGGTATACCAAACTTCTCTGCAATCTCACCCTCAGCTACATGACGAAACGATTCGATTAAAGCCTTAATATCGTCATCAACAACTTCTCTTGGCCAACCTGAACGTGGCTCATATTTAAGTGAAAAATCTACCGAGCGGAATTTTACAACCCAACTTTGACACTGTGTTTCTTTTACGGTCTTACCACCATACAAATTATGCAACTTTTTAGCAACCGGCGCTGCATTTCTTCCTTTAAGGAAATGATAAAGTAAAATGTGGCGAAAATGTTCTTTAGTGGGCGCCATATTAAAATTGATGCCAAACACACAAATATAAATAAAATTACGCGCAAATTTTTTCTAAAGCAAGCTAAAAGTTACAGCTTATAACTGCCAAAAGAAAAAATACAATTAAATAGTCACAAGCTGTTCAAAAAACTTGTCAACGCCGTCTGTATGAAAAATCGCCGAATTCTTTTGGGGTAACCCAATAACTAAAATAAATTAAAAAATATATAAAATTTATATAATCAGCAAAATAAATTTTAAATCCATTTTTTGAACAAATTATAAAGAAGAAACTAAAAAAAAGTAAACCACTTACTCCGTATAGATGAAGACACCTGTTGGCGCTATAAAAATGCCCGAACCAATAATTGTGCCGACAATGATGGCCACACCATTCATTAGTGTCAGTTTACGTTTCAAAACGACTTTATCGCCATCGTCAGCAGCATCTGCAATTGCCGCCGCATTGCCATTTGTATGGCCGTTGGCCGTGGCAACAGCAGCAGCACCACCACCACCACCACCATTGACTGCAACAGGTTGCGGATTATTCACTAAAGTTGTGCTAACACCATTAGCATAACGTTCTGTCATTTTAATGCACTGCACTTGTGTTTGTGGTTTATATTTATGATTTAATAAATATTATTATTTTTTATGTATTCTTTTTTGCTTACTTTACACTTTTTTACACGAATAATTGTGTCACTAAAAATAAATAATTTTTTTATTTTTAATTTTTTTTTTGTATTTCTTATTTTTTACATTTATTTCTGCTGTTTGTAGTTTTTAAATAGTATTTATATTTTTTTTAAATTATTTATTTTAAGATTTTATTGTTATTATTTTTTGTAGCACATTTCAAGTTTCACGTTTTCGCTAAATTTCTCTAAACAATTTTCGTTAGCCAACTCTGCAACCGTCCAATTGTAGCTCACATTGAAAACTGAACTATTGGTCAATAACTACACTCAGTTTTACCATAAATGAAACGAAAATTCAAGTCAACTGTCAAATAGTAGTCAGATAAAAGAAAAAAAAATTAGTATACATACAAATAAATGCAATGTATTGGAAAACCCTGCAGGGAAAATTGCATTTCCTAAATTGTTTTGTGGCAAGAGAACACTCAAGAGAGTAAGGGCTCATACATAGAAAATAATAAAATTGTATATACAGATATATGCATTTTCCAGTTTCGAAAATAAATGTAAAAAAAATGCATTTAAATAATTTTTTTTATGAAATTAATTTTTTATTACAAATTAAAAATTAATAAATTTGACCTTATATGAGAAACATTAGTTCATTCAAATGACCGCCTCGCGTATTTTTGCAAACTTCGATTCGTTTGATCTTTTCTAATATTTTGCGCTAAATATGGCCTGAAGTGTTATTATTATTAGGCTCTTATCATTTAGTAGTAAAGTCCTCAGCTCATAAGTGATTTAAATAGGTAATACCTTTAATTTGATTTAAATTATGTTAAGTATTTTTTATAATTTAAGTTGTGTTAAATTCCATAAAAAATGAAATAAATTTTTTAAATAAAATAAATAAAAAATAATTTTTTTTTTATTTTTTAACATTTAACATTAACATTTTTTTCTGTTTGACCTCGCATGGAACTCCTACTGGAATGCCCTACATTCTTACTATTCCCCACGTTCATTTTCAAAGTATTATATTTAACATTAATTTTACGAGCGAATTTTCACATTAGTGTGCAAATTTTCTCATATCGCCAACGCATGCGAAAGCAGTGCGCATGTACATATGCCGTTAAAAAGATACTAAATACAAAATTAGGGTGGCATAAAAATGTAAAAATTAAAAAATAAAAATAACAAGAAATGTAAATAAAAGAAAAAGAATAAAGATAAAAAAATTTTAAAAATTTATGGCTTTTAAAAAATTCTGCGCTTTTTGTTTTTTTTTTTTTTAATATTTTTGAACCAAATTTTGTACTAAAATATTATCTATTTAGAGTTCAAAAGTTCTCCACTCTTAGGGTGTACCTACTCGTACTGTTGAAAAGTCAGACTTTTTTTTAATTTTATTAGAAGCCTCCTGAGCTTTTTCGAACAGGCTCCCAATCGGAACTTCAATTTTTTCAATTATTTTTCTGCCAAGTAGCAAACCCTTAAACCCAGATTGAAGCACTTACGAACCCACCATATAACTGAATGAACACTTATACAATTGCTTGGGCATAAGATTCAACCTTTGATAATACAACAGAACACCAACGGCCTCGATGGTAAAGAGCCATAGCCATCTTTACACACGGCTCAAAGCTCGATGGAAAAGTGGGCTGCGGATATATTATCCGATGCTCTCAATAAATATGAGCATGAGTCTACCATTGCAGGGTCTTCCAAGCAAAATTTTTTGCAATCATGGAAGCCACCGAGTGGATACAGGATGATCGATTACAATGTAACAGTACCACATCCAAGGTGGCTATAAAATGTAGAGGCAATCTAAACAAACTCTCGACTAAAAGCAACACTTATCCTTCTAGACCGGTTCTCCATTACCATACCGACAGGCATAATAGCATATCATTGTTTAATGAGGCTTCACGGGAATATAATATGATTTTTACCGCAGCTGTAGGGACGAATAAGTGGAGGAGTCTATAGAATACTAACTCTGTCACTGTCTAACCTTGACATATAGGCTACACATATTCCTCGGGAAACACTTCTTCAATTGTCTCATTGAGCTAACCTCAGCGAAAATTGGGAATGTCGTTGCCTTTTTAAAACAGACAAAATGGTTCGATAATTTGAGAAGGTGAGGGCCTTGCGGTATCACATTGTCCCTATTTTTTAAGTGTGCTGGTAACGACCAGAAGCCGCAGCAACTTAACTCAACTCAACTCAAGTTACAATATATTCTATCCATGTGGATAAAAAGCACATTGACCTATTGCCATCTGTTGTTATTGTGGCGGCTATATAAACTCCGCTTAAGAACAGGCGAGACTAGTCTAAGTCATCAAAATGAAAGGGGGGTTAGATGAGTATGTTTTAAGTGGCATGCAAAGAGATGTTTGGTGTCGTGTGGGGTATCATTGCATACAGGACATACGCTGGGTATACCGGTATCAAGTCTGGATAAGAAGGAATTAAGTCCTGAGGGCGGTGTTCTGACATGCTTGTAGCTTTTTCATCTGCATGCAGCTAAACCCCGGCGTCGAAGCTGCGTAATTTACTACCGTCCGGCCAATTGCCTTGCGAACAACGTTTCTTTAGCTTTTTCCATGGTGCTTTTGACTAATAATTTGAGAAGTTTGTTGCGGCTCTGTTGTCTTGAAGTGGAGAAGCCGGTTCTAGCCGAGTGGTTAGCATTGCAGACTGCCATTCGGGAAGCCAGGGATCGAGTTCTGGTTCAACGAACATTCAAAATTATAGAAAATAATTTAGAATTGTGGACGGCCCTCGGCAGGGAATGTCAAGCCCTGTGAGTATATTTCCAACATGAAATAAAAACTGCTCCCAAAAATCCATCGGCCGTTCAGAGGCGGTTTAGAATTAATTATGGGTTTTTTGGATAAACATCTAGATGCATACCACAAATTGGAAGAGGAGCTCATTTTTTTTTTCTTCACCCTAATAGTAAAATATTTATGTGCATTTTTTTGTTATGGACATGCGTACAACTGTATGTTTCATTTTTTTTAATGTGATTAACAAATGCACTTAGAGTGAGCGACACATCTGTTGTGTCAACCACCAGCATATTTGTATGTACATACATATGTATGTACGTGCATATAAGAAGAGCCATCAATAGAGCGCCGCGAATTGAATGTCAATGTCAACCGACATTAGTTCTCGTTGACGATATAAACAATTCGTCCTCCCTCACTGGAATTCTGGAATTAGTATCATTATTATTTCTTTCTTCGTTGTGAATTTTGCACTTTGGGGCGTCACTATTTTTTAAGCACGCTTTTTATAAAAAAAAATATAGTATTAAAAATCACAAAGAAAATAGTTTACGGCTTTTGAATGTTTTGGTTAAATAAAATTGTATTTAAAAATCATTCTCGCGCTTATACACTGTTATATAAACTTAGTAAACATACTTTCAGATAAACATTATATATTCGTGATATCTGTCTTAATAAATATGAAGAAAAGATATGAATGGTTGGGCAGTCAAATATTGTCGGTTCTTTTATTTGTAGAGATAACTATACACAGACTTATTAAAAAAAAAAGATAGTAATTAAGCATTTCCTGCAATAATTACTCATAAACATCTTTTAGCTGTACACTACGGCAGATTGTAATAGTTAACTGTGTACTGCTGTGAAAAAATCAGTTATTAATTTTTTTGCCCCGATTTTAAAATTTAAAATTTATATTTCAAACAAATTGAAATCCTTCACCTGGTCACCTTGTAGGTACATTACATGTGATTTAAAATACAATAATACAAAACCGCCTTAAATGTATGTACATATGGATATATGCACAAGAAAATGGATACAAATCTACACGTATACGTATGTAGAACTGTATGTAGCACTAAGTTTCCATGCAATTTAAAACGAATATTTCATCAGCCAACATACACATGCATGTACATATTTACAATATTTATATTCACGTTTCTATGTTTACATTTTAAAACCCGATAAAAAAAGTGTATTAATATTCTACGATTAGTTTGACGAAATTCCCTCATTAACTGACAATACAATAAACAAAAACAACAACACTACAGTTCAGTCAGTCAAAATGCATTTCAGTGCATTGTTGGCGCAAGTTGCCGGGTTGGCGGCGAGATAACTGCATGGCATTCGAATACGAGTTCGAATAATGGCACGTTTTACATTTAGCTTTAGCGAAAATTGAATATATTTTTGCTTGCTAAAACTCAAGTGAATGACATTTTTAATGTATTATTTAAAAAACAATTTGTAATTATGTATTCACACAGGTAATAAGTGTTACAAACAATGTTCGATCACTGTGCTTGCTTATTACATTTATATATTTATTAGATTATATTTTTCTTTTAATTAATTCACATATTAATTGCTTTGATTTACACAAAAATTTTAAGTCATACACTTAAAAAAGAAGACACTTTTTAAAATTCTCCGACGATAATTGTCACAGAATGAAAAAAAAAAGAAAATTTATCACACTAAAATTATCTAAAATTCCGCTCCCAAAACCGCCACAATCGGTAAACGTGCTTGAACTGAACAGATACTGGCGCAATCACTTGCACAGGCAATATATACTTACATACGTATGTACATACATACAAACATACTCGCACAAGCACATGAGTATGTAATTATGTGTGCGTATCTCGTTCTCTGGCGCTTTCACGCAATGTCATCACAGTTTACGTACATACAAACAAATGTACATTCAACCCCAAATGTAAAAGTACTAAAGCACATACATACATAGTTTCTGAGAGAATTTTGTCTGGCATTTTTTATTGACTTTTTGCACGCCAATTTGCGCTCTTATATTTTTATATACATAAATATACCTATTAATATGTCCATGTGTACAACGATTGCTTGCAGCTAGTGCATACATGTGTATGCTTGTATATACAAAAAGCATTAATATTTTCTTTCTTGAAATACAGGAAATGAAGCCAAACATTTAATACATATGTATGTACATACTGTATCTTTTCACTTTTAAGTTATATTGCACCCATACGTTTGTAACGTACTGTATTCAAGTTCAATACCTAGCAAACATTCAAGTGTGTACTAATGAACGTTTAATTGAATTGAACACTTTAAATAAATTATTTAATATATTAGCAGTAATAGGCTTTTTAACAATTAATAACGAAATTGAAGTATGTATGCATATGCCTCTGATTGTAGGTTTATTGTTATCAAGAGCTCTTCTGTGTGAAGAGACTTAATTAAAATCCGTGCAGGTTTAGTTTAAGCATACGAGTATTACTCCACAACTAATGGCATCTCGGTCATACAACTAAACAAAGTTCAAGCTTCAAAGATGCACAAAAAGATTTCTTATGTAAAAATTTTTACGCAGCCGGCAAAAATTGTAATAAGAATTCAATTCCGAAATTGAAAGAAAATTCGTTTATTTATTTTAATGACAGCTTATTCTTCTGTTATAGATCATTCACAATGTGTAACTGAGCAAAAAAAATACAAGCAATGGATACTACTTAAGCTTTAAAGGTCAATATTATATATTTTTGATGAAACCATATTCTATAAAAGCAGTTTTTTTTACAAACCAGAGGAAGCTTAGAAAATAGCGTTTGCCATAAGGCGAGAATTTCAAAAGGCTGGACCACACATTTTCACTCATAATAACATAAGCAGCGTTGCCTCTATCAATGTAATTTCTTAGCACCAACTTGCAAAAATTACACAGTAATTTTATTTGAATTCAGTTTAATTTATTATTTTTAATTTTTCTGGTTACCTAAAATCAGCGCACGCTCATTGCAAGGTTTTTTTTGCATTCACATAACTCGTATGTAAGTAATCAATTGTGTCAACTTATTGTGGATACCTGTGCGTATATGTATGTATATAGATATGTATGTACATATGAGTGTAAACATATAAGCAAACATGCTTTTATTTTAGCAATTGGGTCACTAGTGTCGGCTATTTTTATTTCATCTATTATTAACTAACTTATACGTTAGGTTATCATCCACTTTACTCTTTTATCTTAACCTATTTATCGTTTTAAGTTAAAATTCTTCTATTTCCATCTAATCAATTTCTCAAAAATCACAAACAAAACACCCCATATTCGCCTTAACATACCCAAAACATGGCAGCAATGGCTAATCGACCAAACAGCATGGAAGTGTTCACCATAATACAATGGAACATCAAAAGTGATGGTTTGCGCGCTGCTACGCGCTGAGCGCCGGATAAAAATAAAGCTAAAATATCAGTTGAAAGTAAAAAGTTGCAGACAATATGGAACAGTCACAGTGAAACGCAACACTGGATGTCATTTGTGCGGTGTGTTCACAGTTTTGTCGCCACTGCTGCTGCGCTGAGCAGTCGAAAATGGCTCCTAAAATGGAACGATTTCGCTACTATTTCCACTATTTCCTGCCATAATGGCTGGCGGCTGGTTATGTATGCGTCCACGTTAAAAACGAATCAAAATATTTCATTTCCAGTTCACTGCCTGAATGTACGTACTGTCGTGCATTGTTGTGAATGTCCAAAGTTTTGAAACAACAGTGTGTCTCTCGTGGGCATTGAAAATTTAGGTGCGACTGTAGTGACTAATGTTTTGATGCAATTTCTTTTACTTCAACTTTCAATTTTATATCTGCATTTATTTTTAAATTGTGTGGCGGCAAGTAACTTGTCTGCCAACTGCCGGAAGTTGACGCTGCGTCTCCTTTATCAGCAGCAACATTGTCGCTCGAAACCAAGTTCCTGTTTGTTTTGTCGTCTTTTGATGTTTGGTTGCCCTGTGTGTGCGCGCAAGCAACACTGCAAGTTTCAAAAGAATATCAAAACATTTTGAATTCTGATTCCCAAATAAGAGGCGCACAGCATGACCAGGCAGCCAAATTACAATGCAACACTATTGCGAACAGCACAGTAACTAAACATACACTAGGCGCGCCAAAACCAGCTGTCATCTCTTTCTAACTCACGCAATACCTCATACACAGCTAATCTGTCAAGCAAAACAAAGCAGCCATTCGTTATGTTGGTTGGCTATACCACGCTAGAGCCACATAACAATTGCCACGAATTCAACGTGGCTGAACAGGCAGGCTGAACGAGCATTGCTGTTTGCTAAACTTAACTGTTTTGGCGCGAATTTGCTTGTGTCGTAAAGCTGTTTGCCTGTGAAAAAATTTCGCTGACGTGCCTAAAAGTATGGAATTGCGATTTCAGGCATCTCGGTAATGCGCGGAATTCGTATTGGAAATTTGGTACTTCTTGGCAAGCGACGTGTGCACTCGCATGTATTTTTCAGATAGTAGTAGCAGACATAAACAGAGCCAAAGGCAGTCGCTACGAAAGCAACGAACGACGATGGCTATGGACGCTACAAAGTCACTAGCTTGTTGGCTGCCATTGTTGTTTCTTTCGTTATATCTGCTATGTTCATGTTTGTGTGTTTGTGTTGTTGGTGGGCTATCGATTCGTTTGGCAATCAGCTCGATATCTGTTTCTGGCGCTAAATCTTATTCGATGAGTTGGTCAACAGTTTGATGATTTGTTGCTTGCTTGCGGCGCTGGGTTCCTAGTATAAATAGAGCTCGATGACTGTTGTATTATCGAGAATTGCACGGAATCGGGCATCGTAGCAGCAGCAGAGCACATGCAAGCAAATGAACGAGCGAGCTATTTGTTTCCGTAACTCTGGTGTTGAACGCACTTAATCAGTCTGGAGGTTGGTGGGGAAGCTTGTAAAATATATTATTGTTTGTTTGTACCTACTTCAAAGGAAATATGAATAAGAAAATATGGGATTCTTTATTGAGTCAGCTTGGGTTAGCTCGGGTAATCAGTCAAATTGGAGTTATCAAGATATTTATATCGAAAATAAAGTAACCGCTTAGGAGCAGGCAAGAGGGAACGAGCAGTTAGAAAGTTAGACGAATTGGTTTTTAGGTGGCAAGCAAAGAGCTGATAAGCGTGGTGCGGGTACTCATTGCATCCAGGACAAACGTCAGGTATGTCGCGGTCTAGTCTGGATAAGTAGGAGTTTAGTCAACTACAATATCCAGATCTGAGTTACGTCAGTATGGTGGTGGTTTGACTTCGAGAACGAAATTCACTGGAAGAGTAAAATTAAATTAGTTAAATAATGCTGAAATACATACTATATTTGGATTTTGAAGCAATGAAATAATTTATTTCTTTCCTTCTAATTTCCTATGAAAATACTTCATAATTTTCTTCATTTACAAATGAGCGAAAATAAAAATGGATGTAATGGAGTCTTACATACTTCATTTTATAGAATGTCCATGTATTACCCCTTTCGTTTTCACAGAAAATCTCTTGCATTTATCAGAAGTTTAAAAACTTCTATTATAAGAAATTTTTAATTAATTTCAAATATTTGTCTTACAGCATTTTGTTCGTGGCGAACGGATTTGGTTGAAAGCATTTTATCTCTCACTACTGGTACGCGTGACATCTGTAGGGCAAAAATAGAAGATTTATACACAGCCAAGTTCGCTCGAACTAAACGAATTTCCTTCCTTGATTTCTCTGCCTTCTTTTCCAAAATACCTTCGAAAGGTTAAGTTGTATTTTCATTGCGCTCCGCAGGAAAATTAAATAAATAATTGAAAATGAGTGAGACTTTGCAATTACGCGGTACCCTTGTTGGACACACTGGCTGGGTAACACAAATCGCCACCAACCCAAAGGATCCCGATACCATCATCTCAGCTTCTCGTGGTAAGTAGAACTTTGATATTTCACTTCAGTGAATGAATATGATTTTGAGGTTATGTATGGCCAATTGGTTGGAAAATGTGTGGTGTTTAATCTCATGAAATTTATTCGATCATATAATTTTATTGCTAAATAAAATTGGCTAATTACATTCTATTCTTTCGCCTGCAGACAAGACCCTTATCGTATGGAAGTTGACCCGCGATGAAGACACCAACTACGGTTTCCCACAGAAGCGTTTGTATGGTCACTCTCACTTCGTGAGCGACGTTGTACTGTCATCCGATGGTAACTACGCTTTGTCTGGCTCATGGGACAAAACCCTACGCTTGTGGGATTTGGCTGCTGGCAAGACCACTCGTCGTTTCGAAGATCACACCAAGGTGGGGCGAAATGTCACAATTTTATGTCAAACATTTGTGTAGCGTAGATAGTTGTTGCAGGGCCTTAATGAGTCATGAAAAAAAATGTATAAAGCACTTAAGTGCGGGCTAAATTTAAATTGAAAGTAGTAGAGAGTGGTGCTTTCTTAGTGCATTTTTTGCAAAGATTTTACTGATTGGAATTTGTGGTTAGGTCATTTAGACTAGCAAATTAGTTGTATACGTACATATGTAGGTATAGCACCACTCTAAAAATAACATACGTGCCTATGCGAGGCAGAATTCTGGTTGAGTGTCGTGGAGCACCTTCTGGGAACAGCTACACCGCAACAGCAAGGCGGTAAATTGTAAGTTTCGAGTGGTTATATTTTATGTTTTCTGGAAATGGTTTTAAGTTTAATTTTATAAACTATCTTAAGCTTGTGTAATTTATAGACAAAATATTAATTTCTATTTCTTTGTAGGATGTGCTCTCCGTTGCCTTTTCCGCTGACAATCGTCAAATTGTCTCCGGCTCACGGGACAAGACCATCAAGTTGTGGAACACTTTGGCTGAGTGCAAGTTCACCATCCAGGAAGATGGTCACAGCGATTGGGTATCTTGCGTACGTTTCTCGCCAAATCATTCCAACCCCATCATCGTATCATGCGGTTGGGATCGCACCGTCAAGGTCTGGAATTTGGCTAACTGCAAGTTGAAGAACAACCACCACGGCCACAATGGCTACTTGAACACCGTTACTGTTTCACCTGACGGTTCCCTCTGCACTTCCGGTGGCAAGGATTCCAAGGCCTTGTTGTGGGATTTGAATGACGGCAAGAACTTGTACACTTTGGAGCACAATGACATCATCAACGCTCTATGCTTCTCACCCAACCGTTACTGGTTGTGCGTTGCTTATGGTCCATCTATCAAGATCTGGGATTTGGCATGCAAGAAGACCGTCGAGGAACTCCGCCCAGAAGTTGTGTCGACCAGCTCCAAGGCTGATCCACCACAATGTTTGTCGTTGGCTTGGTCCACCGATGGCCAGACCCTGTTCGCTGGTTACTCTGACAAGACTATTCGCGTTTGGCAAGTCTCTGTCTCTGCTCATTAAGCAGCAGTTGTATGACGCTTTAAATGCAGTAGCGCATGACTTTTTTCTAATTACAAAGTTATTTTGTACAATTTTAAAAAATGTTGCCCTTAAATTGGGCATTCAAGTGATTTTAACAATGTATTGAGAAAAAAATGTGTACTGTATTTAAAAAAATGTTAATTCATTGAGCGCTGATTTGTTTATTATATAAGCAAATAAATAACAAGAAATGTCAAAAAATCAAAAAAAAAAAAATAATTGTATAGTTTTGTATTAATCTTTAGTTGTATTATAGTAATAAGGCGTATTAAAAATAGTAAATATATAGGGATATTTATACACTAATTTGGAATATTTTCTCTTCACTCGTGTCAATATTCTGCTGTATAGGACTTCGACTTACTGGAAATTTTTTTTTGCACTTTCGGTTTGGGTTTTCCATTGGTACGTATCTTAGGAACAGAGTTCCGATTAGAATTCGATCGCTTTTTACAAAATGGCCGATTTACGTGGGTGGACATTCCTCGAAGTAAATGCCTTTTGCATTTGCATACTTTTAGGCGCATTTTTTAATTCCTATTACATCCTCTAAAGCTTGCTAATGATTTCTTCGCGCCTGTTATTTTGATCGATTCTGGAATTCGTAATTCGGAGGAGAAGTGACCAGCTATTTCATTCTTGTACAAAAAAAGGTTTTGGGCTTACAGGAGTTTTCTGCCATTCTAAAATTTGGTATTCTTTGTTTTGAATTCATTTTATTTTCTGCTCTTTGCATATAAATGGCGAACTATGGCCAGTAGCGGGTTCTGCGACTCGGTACGAGATTCAAAACGGCAGTCCTTTTTTGGGTGTGCTTGTGAATAATTGCTTCAGGCTTTTTTGTTTGCCTGAATGGTTTTGAGAGTTTCTGCTTTAGGAGAAGGTGGTACTTGTCAAAGTCATCTACCCGGTGGTTGACGGGTTCGGCCCAAAGAGAAGTAGGTTTTAGGGGAAATGCAAAGAGATCATTTTATGCAGGCCACAGGCTATGTCGAGGCCAAGTCTGGTATATAGAAATTTACTCGAATAAAATCTCCAGATATTAATTGTGCCAGTATTACTCAGGTCTCTTATAAGACAGTTCGAGCTCTGCGTCTGCAATATGTGGTGCTTGGAAGTTGTTGACGTACAATGGGTGATTGACATTTAAAGCCTATCGGTACGACGTCCTGTCCAGTGGTACTTTTTTGGGGTGCTGAAAAGTGTCTGGGTAGTCTAGTACTCCCTTCCTAATGTGCTAAGGTTGAGGTTCAGCCCGCACGCAAAGCCGGTTTTGGTAAAGGCCATAAGCTATCGGGTGTTTATGGTGATAAAAGCGGTTTCACTTTTATGGTGTTGAACACTTTTCAGAAGCCAGGCTTATGTGCTGCTGGACGAAGATGGTGTGTGAATGACGGGAGCAGCAAGGCCGCAATTGTCCTCGCTACTGGAGAAAAGGAGAAATATTGACCGATATGATTCTCCCTTTTTGTATGGTTACCCTGGTTCAAGTACCACTCTACCCATTTTCCATATATCGGGTATTATTAGAGTAGTCAAAGAGAAATTGAAAAGCTTAGTAAGGTAGTCTGCTCCCGTTGGTCTCCGATATCTTTGCATCAGCTTGTTTATTCCGTCGGAATCAATGAATTTTTAAGCTTCTCTACCGAAGTGCACAGTTTAAAAGCCAACTAAAATAGCTTACACACTTCTTTCGGTCTCGTTGGGTTTCTTGGTTGCCCCAGAGAAATGGTGGCAGCACCTTAAGTGTTCCTACCACTTGTTTCGCTAATGTTGATCAAATTTTCGGCGAATCTTTTTTATTCAGATTCGTGGTAAGTAAACACATAAGGCATAAGTATAGATTTATTTTAAGGTTGGAAAAAAATATTTTGTAAAAATAATTTATTTGGGAAGAATTTGGCCAAATTTTCAATTTTAATATTTTTATTGAATTTTACTTTTTAGCAACAAAAAAACAAGATTTTTTTTCAAATTTTAAATTTAACTAACTCAGCTGCATTTTGAGGTTAGGTAAGTGGATTTTTGTAAGTTCTATTAGAATTAACAATACACGTGTTAAGGTTATAAACAAATAAAAAAATATACATACATTTTTTCTTTCTCACATAATCTTTTATTTCATATGCTTTCAATGAAAATCTGCATACGTACATACATATGCTTTCAAGAATTCAAATATTTATATAATATTTTCGTTTAACATTTCGTTTGTGTATTTTTGCTAAATTTAAAAATTACTAAAAATATTTTATTATTTATATGTATAATTAATTAAATTAACAGAAGTTGGGTTTCTTTTTTTGTTTTGTTCTTATGCATATACATACATATGTACAGATATACATATGTACATATATATATATATATATATATATATAGGTAGACATACATTATTATTTTGCAAGGCAAAGGTGAATAAGTTTAAGGTGGAAAAGAAATTTAAAATATTAATTGATAGTGCGTGTGTAACTAACGGTATATTCATGTAAAGTGATAATGCTCGCAAGAAACTTTAAATTAAAATACATACATATGTATGCTTAAGAACTAAAAACAAATTACATACATACATACATATATATATAATATTTATGAAATTTATATATAGAATAAGCGATAATACAAAGAATAAGAGAAATAAACAAATATATAATTGTTTATACATATATGTAGTTGTTTATATGAATGTATGTATGTATATATGTGTTTGTAAGTTATTACAAAGTATAAGAAATGAGAAAAGATAGCGTTTTTTAAACTTTATACGTACCATTAGAAAATTGAGTGTACATATGTATGTATGTATATACATATATATTGCGTTTCGTACATTATTTTTTGTTTTTTTTTTGTTTTGAATACAGTGTGTTTTTAAAAGTAATGCAATCTTGTAGTTGTTTATATATACAAACACAAATATGTATGACTTAAATAACATACGTGTACATACATATGTATGTATATAAAATCTTCAATAAGTTTAAATACATAAATATACATAAGTCTGGTGTATATAAGCGGTTTATATATGTATACATATGTACCACATATAATGTTGCTACATACATACATATGTACATTAATAGTGTTTAAGAATATAATGAAATGCTCCTTAGCAGCTATTTTATAAACAGGACACATACATTTACATATGCATATATTATTTTTTATTTTTTTATTTTTATTTTTTGCCTTTCTCAATACATACTCGCACATACATATGTGTATGCATATTCGCTAAACATTTCTTTAAAAAAAAAAAAATACGCTAAATTTTTGGGCTTTCGCCCTTTTTCAATTCTCCACCTACAAATACACTGTACGGATTATGTAACTTATATGTACATACCTACATACAAATACATACATATTTATATTGTATTAATCCAAAAAAGAAAAGAAAAGTAGAAATCTATTTCGCACCAACGCCACTATTTGAGCGCGTCAAATTTGTAACGGGAAATTTCGCTGCACTATTTGCTATGGGAAATTTCACATTTTTTTCTGCTGTGCTACCAGTTGTTGTTGCTGCTGCTGCTGCTGCGGCTGCTTTATTATTAGCCATTTGTGTTGCCTCTGACGCATTCGTTGTTGTTGCCGAACTAATACGATAGTTGCCATTGCGAAAAACCACCAACAACACGGTGATATTGTCCACGGAACCACGTTGATATGATTCCTTCGTTAACGCTTTGGCACCAAAATCATTTTCATGCAAATGTTTTTTGATAAATGTGCAAGCTTCCTCATTGCTGAAGGTGTCCCACAGGCCATCGGTGGCGAGTATAAGAAATGCGGGTCTGGAGAGAAATAGAATAGAAATTAAATATAAAGTTTTGAATTTACAAAAACTAGCATTATACATAAGGAAGAGTCGAGTTCGAGTCGAAGCGAATTTTAGATACTCGACTGATATTTCTATACAACGGCCAGGCGACTTAAGTGACTATCGAAAAAGGACTGAAGTCCAGTTAAGTGGTAGTTGGGCTTGTTTCTATTATTATTATTATTATTCCCAACGGTTTCCCACCACCTCATATGCGTGGGAGGTGCTCAATGAATGCGACGTACAGAATCTTAACTTGTTTGTACAAGAAAACAGAAGAAAAAGATGCGTTGAACGGACATGGTCACTGGTGTGTTTTTGTTGTTGTTATTGTAGGGTCTATCGAACCGAGACTAGAATAAAAATTGCTCGCGACAAACAAGATAATTGACCGACCGGTCGTAAGTTACGCTGCTACGATTTGGACGCCGCGGTACTAGCGAGACGTGGATGAAGAAGCTACAAGCTACAAGTCAGAACATCGCCCTGCGGACCGCGACAAGATGTCGCCGGAGCATGATTTGCAACAGATATTTATTCAGGTTGACCCTCAACCTAGGCATATCAGGAAGGGTCTACAAGGTTTCCACTCAGCACCACGTACAATAACCGCTGTACAGGACGACGTTCCGACAGGCTTTAAATGCCTTTCATCGAGAGTCATTCCACACCATCTTGAACTCTCTTCCGGTGGATGGCGCTCGAAGAATCCAATGATCAGCCATTACAGACGAGGAGCTCGCCGCGAGGGACCCGAGTATTACTGGCACATTACTTAATTCCTACTTATACAGACTTGATCCCGTATCGAACGTATATTTACAAGTCTCTTCAAACTTACTCTTCTAACCACCCCCCTTTCCCTCTGGTCCGAACCCGTGTTGTTGTTGTTGCAGCAAAAAATATTCCCCGAAGTAGTTTTTGAGGAATGTTGGGGAAGTGACAGTCCTTGACAGTTCCGATATAAAGACCCAACTATCGCTGGAACTTTTAGATGTTAGTCGCCTCTTACGACAGGCATGCCTTACCGCTGAAAATTCTTGAATCCCTACTCAGCGGGCGTGAGTCTGAACCTATTGAAAAAGCTCGTTTTCTGGACTTACCATTAGATGAACTCGATGACTCAGACTAATCTCCACTGCTATTAAGATTGTTTAGATATACACTAAAACAACAACAATAGCAACCGAGACTATTATAAGTCATAGCCATGCCCAACTGTCCATGTATTCGTATCTACAAACAAACATTGTCACCGAAAATTCACGAAATCGGAAGCCCGATTTGGTCAGATGTCGAGGTTTTGGATAAAAACAATCTGGCAAAAGAGCATTTAAACTTGAAATGAAAGGTTTTTCAGGAATGAGCAGGAATTGTTTGTGTACCGTGGCAGTTTTAGTAGGAGTTTAGAGCGCGTTAAAAGTAGCACGACCACAAAGTTTGGTTGAGTTCCCTTGCTCAATGCTTGAAATATTCAAGCCTTAGTTAAGTCTGGGGCGGAAAGTGAAAAGTTCGTTATTTAGATCAAAGTTGTAGTTGTTTTCCCTAGTCAGTTCATGTTCATACTGGACTAAGGCAATTATAAGCATTAAATTTTATCGAATTCTATCCAGCCTCTACAGTTTCTGCGACATAAGCACTTTATGATCCACAAAGTGGATGGTGCCACGCCCTCACGAAATGTTTTATATACCACATATTGTTCCACTTAATGCGATTGTTCTCAACAAATATGCCTCTAACTACACATTTAGTTGTTGAAATAACGCAATTTTCGTACTTTTCAGAATTACCGTTATATGGAAAGTGGGCGTGATTTTGGTCCGATGTTACCCATTTGCAGCAGCATTCGTACTTTCAACTTAAGAAATCTGTGTACGAAGATTCAACAAAATATCGTAATCCTAACATAAACCGGCCTTCTCCCTCTGGTCGGATTCTGTCGAAACAGCACGTTTCCTGGACTTCCCGTTAGATGACCTCGGTGACTTAGATTAATTAACCTGTCCCTAAGCGGGGTTACCGAAGTCACTATAACAGCAACAACAACAACAACCTTACTGGAGAACCCCTGCGGGTTAGGAGTTCAAGAATTTACCCGCGGTAAGGCATGCCTGTCGTAAGAGGCGACTAAAATCCCTCTGTCTGGACTGTCACTCCCGCAATATTCCCCAAAAATTACTTTGAGGAATATTTTTGCAGTTACAACAAAAACAACAACAACCTTACTTGAGTTATCGTTTACCCGAACGAACCGACGGACGGACCGAGAGACCTAGCTACATTAATTCGTCTCGTTAATCCATGAAACTTGAGATATACATATGTATGTCTATGTTCCTATAAATCTTGGTTATTTTATGCCGTTACATACAACCGTTAGCTGAACAAACCCAATACACACTGTATACCAAGGCCGAGTAGGAAAAAAAAATAAGAATACATATGTACATATATATGTATGTAGAATATAGTATGGAAAATTGGAACTTCACGCACTTGTGATCATTCAGGTCGAATGTCAGTATATCCGGATTGGCTATGACTAGATTCTTATCTTTAAGCGGATAATCGCCGAGCGCACGTGATGTCGCTAAAATGCCGGCCACACGCCACACGCCGCGAAATGCGATGAAACCGCCAGCATCGTGTATGCGTTTGCGTTCACGCACCTGCAAGAAATTAGTATTTACAAATTATTATAATTTTCTCTATTAAACAAAAAAAAAAAAAATAAAGTTAAAAAAAATGAATAAAAAGCAGACACTCCTCACCTGTTGCGGCTTGTGATCGAATGATAGCGGTATCGCTATGCCGCGTGCATCACACATGACGCCACGTGAGTCGCCCACATTCGCCACCGTCAGTTTGCTGCCTTCAATGACTGCGATTAGTGCTGTGGTGCCGGCAATGTTGGTCTGCGTTAGAAAATATAATTATTATTTTAAATATTAAAAAAAATAGTTCTATATATATGTTTGTATGTAAATAGTAATTTCAACTCACCGTCTTCTTGGCCGCCTCAACCAGTTTGTAATCGGCTGCGAGCACTTCGTCTGTAATTAATTTGCCAAAATTGATTTTACCATTTTCAATGTAACATTTGGCATCGAAATTTTGTGGCGGTCCACCATCGCTGCCCGCATCCTTCCCGCCACCACCGCCGAAGAGCGTATCTTTAGCTGCATTACTGCCACGCATCAGTGAATTCAGTTTGGAGGTGAATACATCGGTGTCTTTTTGTTGTTTGCCACCGGTTGATGCTTTGCAATCGTCTGCGGTGCTGTTAAAAGGAAAGAAAATTAAAAAAAAAAAAAAATATTATTACATTTTTAGGTTAAAATAAATGTAGAACACACTAAAAACTTATGGAGGTTAGGTCAGGTAAGGCTGGCTGAAACCGTTAGAAATGCAACAGTTATAGCTAGTTTAAATTCCGTAAATGCAAGACCGTCGTGATTAGCAAAGGTGAGGGACTCAAAACTTTTCCAAGCAAAAAAAAAAAAAAAAAAAAAAAAAAAGAAAAACGAAAACAAAAAACGGCCGATGCCACACATTTTTGTGGATTATTTCAGCACTTTGTTATGCTTAGCATTCCGTCCTCACATTCGAAAGGCCAGGGTCTGAGTCCTAATCCAACCAATCCCCAAAATTTTAGAAAAATTTTTTTTTTTTTTAATTACGGTTGCTTCTCGGCAGGGAATTTCAAGCCCTCGGAGTGTATTTCTGACATGAAAAACGAAGTTCCTCATAAAAATCCAACGACCGTTCGGAGGCGGCTTAGAATAAACTGTAGGTCGCTCCATTTGCATACCACGCACACCACAACTTGAAGGATGAGCTCGGCCGAAAATTACTACAGCGGTCCCAAAGCGCCCATTATATTCATACATATTTCGTTAGTAAAGATCAGAGAAGACTTTCGGGCTCTGCAGCTTGAATTCCTCATCGTAAGCGAGAAGGTGCTCATCCAAAGCTCGGTTAATTGGTAAAAGCCTCAATAAGAGAAGCTTCTACAAGGTTTTTGCTGTTGAAGCAGACGAGACCAGTCTAAGTCATAGAGGAAGATCCAGGAAACGAACTGTTTCGACGGGTTCGGACTCCTCCTTTTCCTTTGGAGGTTAGATAAGTTGGTATTAGAAGACAGGCAAAGTTTCGTTGGATGCAGGATATACGTTGGTTATGTGGAGATTGAGTCGGAATAGATAGGAATTATGTCGACTTCAATATCCAAGCACCTTACCGAATGGTAACAAAACAAGGATGCCCATTTGCTCTGAAATTCATAATATGTATTACTAGAAGGCTTCATATCACAATCTAACGTCACCCTTTAAAGGTCATTTCCAGAGAGTGAGTGAGAGAGAGAGAGAGATTTAATGACTCTCAATGACTTCTTATAGAGCACTAATCAACTCTTTGCAAAACCTTCGAGTGTATTTCCGTCCTTTTTTAATAAAAAAAAAAAAAAACAAGAAACACAAACTGTAAATTGGCTACGAACTAGGCGAAGACGTTATTATAGCCCCATCAATTGGAGGCACGGAGTGAATCCATTTCCGCCCCAATCTGGTACTACAGATAATCGCATTTTGGGTCCTTTCGAAGTTGAATAGCCTAATTTCTGGAGCTTTAGTAAAATAATTTTCAACTTTAACTCAAGGGTATCTATCTTTTCTGCCCTGACGCCAAAATCGCTGAGCACGATTTGACATCATGCTGGAGCAATGCCCACAGGTGTTCTTTAGGCATTTACAGAATGTATCTTTAGTCACATCGTTCTTCTCGACCTCGTCTTTGCGTGACCACAAATCCTATAACAAATTTACACTCTTTCAATGTGCGCTGTAGTAAATTTCACAGCCACTTATCTAATGTAGTCCTTGTCCGATCTAACGCCTCTGTAGTTGTTGTTGTTGTGACCGCAAAAATATTCCACAAAGTAATTTTTTGTGGGTGTAGCGGCAGTGAGTCTTTGGGCACATACAAATCTGGCAAGGACAGACATGCCCTAATGTGGGTACATTCCTGTACGCTCTTCTATCGCGTCTGTCGGTTTCCTATTTAGGTATCGAACGTTTCGGATGTATGCCCTCAAATTGTAGTCATTAAGCGCTTGCCACGATCGTCTTCAAATTTAGAGTTCTCATCCTCAGCTTCCTTAAACCTTTGAGTTTTACGCGGAATATATCGAAGTGGCCTAAGTAAAGAGTTCTTTTATTTAGCAGTGATACTAGGCCCAAACGGTATGGTTATTGCTCACGCTCACTATTTGCGCGACACTTACGCCAGAGTAGAAATTGACCAGGGACCGAACTGAGTATAGATCAAGTAATAGCCGTCAAAAAGATCCGCTCACTGCCTCACTGACAATTTCTTCCTCTTTATTGGCGTTTTCACCGCTTACGCGATTCAATATTAGCGCGCCATTCATCTCTTTTTTTTTGCTGTTTGGCGCCAGTTGGAAATACCAAGTGAAGCCAGTGCACTCTCCACCTGATCCTCATAACGGAGTGGCGGGTTCATCCTCTTCTGCTTTCACCGGCGGGTACTGCATCGAAAACTTTCAGAGCTGGAGTGCTTTCATCCATTCGGACGACATGACCTAACCAGCGTAGCCGCTCTTTCTTGATACGCTGAACTATGTCAATATTATCGTATAACTCGTACAGCTCGTCGTTCCATGGTCTGCCGTTGCCAATGCGCAAAGGAACATAAATCGTTCGCAAAATTTTTCTCTCGAAGACTCCTAGAACCGACTCATCAGATGTTGTCATCGTCCACGCTTCTGCGCCATATAGCAGGACCGGTATGATGAGCGACTTGTAGAGTTTGGTTTTCGTTCGTCGGAAGACGAACTGCCTACACAGTCCAAAGTAGCAACTGCTGGCAAGAGTGATTCTGCGTTGGGTTTCCAGGCTGACATTGTTGTTGGTGTTAATGCTGGACCCTAGATAGACAAAATTATCTACGACCTCGAAGTTATGACTGTCAACAGTGACGTGGGAGTCAAGTCGCTAATGCGATGACTGTTTGTTTGATGACAGGAAATATTTCGTCTTGTCCTCGTTCACTACCAGACCCATATTCTTCACTTCCTTATACAGTCTGGAGAAAGCAGAGCTCAGGTCGCGGTTGTTGAGGACAATAATGTCAATATCATCGGCGTACGCCAGCAGCTGTACATTCTTATAGAAGATTATACCTTTTCTATTAAGCTCTGCAGCTCGTATTATTTTCTCCAGCGAAAAATTGAAGAAGTCACACGATAAGGAATCACCTTGACTGAAATCTCGTTTGGTATCCAACGGCTCGGAGAGGTCTTTTCCGGTCCTGACGGAGCTTTTAGTGCTGCTTAACGTCAGTTTACGTGACCGTATAAGTTTTGCGGGGACATGTCGGGGTAGAGGCAGCTCCTTTTCGTGCTGTCGAAGACTGCAACTGACAACTACACGTTTATAAAAATCACCCTTTAGTATATTTCCCTACAATAATATTTATAATATATATTAATATGCTATTAAAGGTATTTTTAGTACGATTTCAGTGCTAAATTAACATTTTTCAAGATTATTCTTCCATTATATTCCATGTGCGACTTCACGATTTGCAATTATTAAATGCACCAAAAACGCACATACATACTCGTAGACGTATATATAGTCTATGTCATTTTAAAACGGAAAACGAAAGTGTGCAAGAAATGGGGAGATTTGCAAAAACAACTCAAGTAATTCATTCAGTGCGTTTGTCCGCATTTTCTGGTGGAGATCTGAATAATTATACTATGTATATGTGTAGCTTATGCATTATTCGTGAAATATTTATATACATTTGCATGTGTGTATGCATGTACATACATATGCTCATTGTCATAGTCAGAAGATCTCAGACTGTCGAGATTGCAGCTTCTGTCAGCCGGTCAGCCAGTCAAAGCAGTTGGTCTGTTGCTCATTTTTGTGCGTCTTTTTGACTTTTAGCCATCATGTGTCTATGATTTTTGCATTTAAATACTAAAATTTGGCACTTTTATTTTATTTTTATTTTTATTCATATTTATTTTTTTTTTTTTTAATTATTTCTTTAATTTTTTCATTTTACTTTTGTTTTATTTTTCCTTTATTTTTCATTTATTTTCTTTTCATTATTTCGAGGGCGTGACGCTTGCAATTGTTTTCTGCAATCTTTTCTTATGCATACATACATATGTACATATATCTGTAGGTACATAAGAAACAGTCTTTTCATCTCGAGCGCGTCAATTGTTATTCGAAACGTTTTAATTTTTCTTTTTTTCGAGTTTTTTTTTTTTAATTTAAATAAATAGCTTTTATTTAATTCCATTTGTTGTTGTTTTTTTTGGTCTTTTTGCGCATCTTGAGTGTTTGTTTTCTTATGCCAAGAAAATTGTTCTGCTCTGATTTATTATTATGCCTTTGACCATTCAGTTTGATGTGTTTACTTGTGTTTTCTATTTATTTATTTTATTTTTTATTTTTTTATTATTTTTTTTTTTATTTTTGGAAAAACATGTTTTAATTAAATTTTCATACATTACGGTGGCACTTTGAATCAAAAATAAATAAATATAAAGGCGTGTTGTTTTCAAGTTATATGCAATTTATATACAGGGTTAAGCATTTTCCAGTTGCAAAAACAAAAAAAAAAAAAAATTAAAAATAAAAAAATGTACACGGTGTGTCCCAAAAATAACAGAACTTTATATTTAAATCATACAACATACAGCGCCATCTATTGAAAATTTGCAACATTAAAAAGATACATGCATCCTCTTTCAAACGCACCTAACTTCATGTAAGTCGGATGACAGATGTAAAAGTGACAGCCATTTCAATAAAACCAAAAGTGTGCTAATGGTTCCAAAAAAAAAAAAAAAAATGGAACAAAGAGCAAATATAAAATTTTGTGTCAAACTTGAAAAAAAAATTGCTGAGACATACGAATTAATGAAAAAAGTTTATTATTATTCAAGCAGCCGTAACCGAGGTATTGAAGAACATTTCTATAAATGACATAAACAAATCTAAGCATGCGCTGGTTGATCGTTCCAAACGTTGTGTTGAGTCAAATGGAACCTATTTTGTATAAATATTAACTTTCAAAGATAATATAATGTGTATTTTACTATTTTATATCCAAAAAGTTCGGTTATTTTTGGGACACACCGTGTTTTTAAAATATTTTTTTCTGGAAATTCCTTTTTTATTATAAAATTTGAAATTGTGAAACATCACATCATTCAAATGACCGCCTCACGAATTATCGCAAACTTCGATCCGTTTGAGGTAGTTTTCGATTACTTTTTAGCACATATTGGGCGGTATCTCAGCCATAACTTGAGGAATATTGGATTTTAAGTGCTGAAGAGTCAAAGGTTTATCCGCATAAACACGATCTTTCGCGATCCACAAAAAAAAAGGTCCAACGTTGTCAAATCGCTCCATCTCCTTGGCTAATTGACATCAAAAAAACGAAAGATAAACCGGCCGGGAAATTTTATTCTCTCGTGTTGTGTGGCACTTGTTTCCTCACTGTTAAAACGATATATTGTTCACGGCGTGTTCTTCAATTGCAGGACAAACAAAAAGTCGTATATCGTACGACCATAACGCACCGAATTGACAGTGACAGTCTCGCCGTAAACGCTTTCAAAGTAGTAAGGACCAATCACACCTCAGGACCAAAGAGCCCACCAGATGGTAAGTTTTTTTTTTGCATGTAAGGGCCTCTCTTCAATTATTTGAACATTCTCAGAGCCCCAAATGCGACAATTTTGCTTCTAAAAATATCCCTCCGAGTGAGAAAAGTGCCTAGTCGCTGGAAAAGATTTTGTACTCAAAATCGCCCTCCACTGTTTGCTGTTCAAGTACCCAATCGACATTCTGAATGGTCAGCTGTCTTCTGTTGTTGTGTGAGCAGGACTTTATATGGTTGTAGGTGTAACTCGAAATGCAAGATACGCCGTGATATGCCGTAAGAAAGTGCCCGCTTTTTTCTTTGGCTACACTTTCACTTATAGTAGCGATATTTGAGATGGAACGAGAAAAACAATGATACAAAGGTCTTACAATATCTCTAACCGATCCAGTCTATTCAAATTTCTTTCAACATTTTCCAATTGCTTGGGTAGTTGGACGATTGTTCTCTTAAAGCACAAAACGTGGCCACGTTTGAAGTACCAATTTTGTAGTGGGTTGTAACAATTTTAACGAATAGTGATTGTACTTTTTAAACCACAAACTGATTAATATATTCCATATATTTTTTCCTACATGGGCTCGTTCGATAAAGAGAAATTAGTACCTTCTGGGAGAATTCCTCCACTAACTGAACTAATCTAGGATAGATTGAGCGCATTTATGGTGGAACCACAATTACATTAGTAAGACTATTGATGAATTATAAGAATATTCAGTCTACTAGATCCATGTAAGTGTTTTTTCTTGTTCTCATAAGGCTTCGTTAACAGGTCGAAGGACATCTTTTGATCTCTTTACATTCACCTCAGCTGTTAAGGAAAATTTATGTGTTGAGACTAAGAACTACGTGTAGACTTTCTTGACTTGAGGAAACATCCTCCAATATATTATATTCATTACACGAGAAAGTATTTTTATGTTTGTGGAATGAGGGGATTGTCGGGGGGCTTGTCCGTGGAAAACCATAATGTACAGGTGCTACAATTTATTTCAAAGAAGGATTACCCGAGGCCGGGTAGGAGCATGGAGGTGGCCACGCCACAACTTATCCAAAAAATTGAAAAATTTGTTCTCGACGACATTCCACTGTCCATCAAATTTTTAGCGGATTACATCGGCCACTTGGATACTATTCAAAGAAGCTAACGACAGCACAAGCAAAATATTCTACGTATGATCGAGAGTTGGTCGCGGTCTACCAAGATATACAGTATTTTTGGCATTTACTTGAAGACAATTAGATTTCATTTCACAGTTTTCACATAACCGACAGTTTCAATGACATTGCCGACTTACTATTACCTTCGCAAATGTCAGCCAAACGAGACAGAAAAGCAGCTCTTCATGGAGCTCAGACCATATCGCGTTCGTACAGCATTGGAAGAGTCATACAAAGGGCCACTCCAAATCCTAAAGGGAATCAATACATTTTTTAAGCTTCAGCGAAATTAAAAAAAAAAACAGCCAACGTGTTCGTTGAACGCCTCAAAACAAACAAAGTACGGCAGCATACAAGATCTAAGCACCAACTCAATTAGTTGTATCTAGCGGGGGAGCCCTGCAGCGATCCCACGCTAAGTGGCAACCTTACTTTATAATTATTCTTTTTATTCTTTACGTCAAAATGCAACTCTGAATATTTTAATTAATAGTGTAATAAATAAAGAATTGTCCTATTCGATTTTGATAGTCATTGAGATTTCACATGTTTTCACTTAGCCTGATCGCAGCAGTACAAAAATCAGCTAAAGAAGAAACAACCTGCAGGCGTTGGTTGGAGTATCAAATACAACCATTTTTAAATTCCTACACGATCATCCGGCATGACGAAGGTCAGCGCAGTATAGGTGAAGAGTATGCTCACGCCTTCACAAAAATGACAGCGCACAGAGTGTTCACGTGTAATGTCACAAAAGAACTCATGGCAACGATCTTTTCGTACTCGGAAGGAATATTATTGATCGATTCAAAGGATAAAGGTGTATAACTGACGATTACTACACTTTAATATTAGAGCGACCAAAAGAAGCAGGTGAATATATTGAAAAGGAAAGATAATTTGGTCTTTTTATTTCCATCTCTTATACCTCCATTCCGCAAATCTCAAAACACCCCCTCGTAGTAATAAATGTTAATTATATTTGATTGATGATATTTATGCATTTCGAAGACAAATTACATTAAAATGACAGCCGGTGACTAATTATATTTCTAGACACTAATTTGTGTGCACTCAAACCCCATCGAATATCGAAATCATATACGTTTGAGCCATACGAAGGGTGGGCCAAAAACTAGTAACATAAATAGTATGAAGACAATGAAGTAGGGGTGGTGGTAATAGGCAAACACATCAGACATCTTGAGAAAATGAAACAAAACATACCCGTCAATGGTCGAATTAAGCACTTGCATGGATGAAAATGGCAGTCATAGAATGAAATTACATTAGTAGTAAGCCGACTGCTGTGGAGATGATTAGCTTCTATTTTACGAGTGGATAGCAGGAGACGGCAAGGATCTACTACATTTCCTATAAGGGCGACCGAGAAACTTAGCTACAATCGACCTATTCGCGCCAACAACCCATAATTCGTTAAAGAACAGAGTCTGAAATTGATCCCATTGATATTACGGTTTCAAGAATTGCTAAAGCAAGGCATGCATGCCGTAATAAGCGAAATAGTTCCAGTGGGAGCCGGTAATTTATATCGGAACTACATACAATCGGTGTTTTGTAAATTTTCAATCCGAGCTCCTTCTCCAATTTGTGATGTGCGTTTTGATGTTTTTCCAACAAATGGACGGACTTTATTCTTAGATGCTTCTGAGCGACTTAAAAAAACTCTTATGAGAAGCTACGCGGATTTTTCTTTAGCCAAGGTTTGTCAAAAACCAATTTGGAGAGATATGACTGACCCCTGGGGACTTTTAAAGGAATAAACCATAAGTAATCTTGGCACATTTTGGGGCTAAAGAACAGAAATATTTTTTCGACGGTTAAGAAAATTACAAAAAAAAAAAGAAAAAAATAATTAACTATTTAACCGATCAAATAAACCTACCTACCAGCTTAAGGGGTTAGACGAGTTTCACAGCTACAAAAACTCCATTTTTATTGTCCTATTAATTTTTTCAACAACTCGTTCTGAATTAATTGGAAAGGTGTGCGCTCAAAGGCAATGGACCCAACGCGGTTATCAAAAGTTCTCGAAAAACAATAAACAGATCCTGATGAAATTTTACACTGGTCCTCGAGATACAATTCCAGAGGACTGCTTTTTTCCAACCAAAACTGTTTATTAAAAAAATGTAGATCAAATTTTACGAAAATTTGTATTTTTTGTATTTTTTTTGTTTTGCTTCGACCGAATTCTAGTTTATGGTATTAACTGAAACACATTTTTTCACTTCGGATAAGCTTGTTATGAGTTCTACTTTTTTTTGAGGGGTCATTAGAAATGACATCGCAATATTTTCCTTTGAAATATTCAGATTTTTTTTCAAATGTACGAGGGGATTAAAAAAATTTCGGTCAGTTTGCGACTTTCAATTTGTATTTGTTTAATCTAAAAATACTAAGTCTTTTGGAATTACTTTATTAGTCTTTCAAATTTTAGAACGGTCGGCGAAAATAGAGTCGAGAAAATGCAAGATATCTGAGGATAGATCAGGCGAAATCTCTCCACCAATGCAAACAGAAATTCGCCATGTGATTTTCTTCGGGTAAACAAATTCCAAAAAGGGTCAGTCTAGCAACTTCACTAAAGTCCTTACTGGTGACGAATCTTGGTTCTATAAGTACGATCCAAAAATCAAACAGCAGTCCATAGTATGGAGCTCAACAAGAGCAAACCCACCCGTAAAATCTATGGAACAAAAATCAGCATCAAAAGTACTGATGTCAGTTTACTTCACCCGATCTAAAATCGTAGCTGCTATTCCACTGGAAAAGGGTCTGACGGTAACTGCAAAATGGTACACCGAAGAGTGCTTACCAAAAGTTTTCAAAAATTTGTTGGAAAACAGGAAGAAAGAGGATTTGCGCAGCTACTTTTTACATCATGACAACGCGCCATCCCACACTGGTGAAATAATCAGTACTTTTGTTGCGATCTCAGGGATCGAAGAAATACGTCCAGCACCATATTCCCCGTATATAGCACCTTGTGATTTCTGATCATTTCCAAAAATTAAAAAAAAAAAAACATTTAAAAAGAAAGGTCTTTAATAGCAACGAGAGATATTAATGATGCGGTCAATGCTGAACTTGATAAGCTTAAAAAGCAAGATTTTGAAGACTGTTTTCAAAAGTGAATCTATAGGCTTAAGAAATGCATTGAAATCACTGGCGATTATGTAGAGAAGATAAAAAGGATAAAGATTGCGAATAAATACAAAAGGAATTCTTTTTTGTGTGGTCAACTTAGCGAACTTTTGTTAATTAGACCGTATATCTTTAATAAGATATTAAATTTTTTTATAAAATACTCAACTTTAATGTAACCCCTTAAGGAAAATATTAATGAAAAACAAAAATAAATGTTGTAGGTCAAAATCCATTTCACGAGCCTTTCGAGTACCCCTAAATTTCTATGTACTCGTATGTATGTGCGTACATATTCATACATATTTATAATCACTCACCTGTGTGCCTTCCGCAGACTATCGCGACGCCGCACCGACGGTTCATTATTCTCCTTATTACTATCGTCCTTACGGCTTGCACGCCTCTTCAGATATGGACTTGCGTCATACTCCACGTAATCAGCTTCGTGTGCAGCTGCCTTTCTACTGCTGCCATCGGACAGGTGCTGATTATTAAGTAATTTTGTGGTTTCAATAATTTTATTGTAAATATTTTTCACCAAAATATCTTTAGCGAAGTCGACAGCAAATTCACCGCCATGACCATCGAAAATGGCAAAAAATGAGATGCCGGTGTTGTTATTGATATTCTCTTCGATGATGTATCTGCGAAAGGAAAATGGAAGAGAGAAAAGGTAAAAGAAATTAAAAGAAAATCAAAATCATTAGAGAATTGAAATGTGCGAACAGGTGGTGGTGGTCGTTTGCTGATGGAAATGGAAGTGGAAATGAAAAACATTTTATACACATAATATTTTTAAACAATAAGTGTGCTATTGATCGAGTTGTGTGTGTGCGTGAATGTGTGTTTAAATGTTTATATGTATGCATTTTAGTTTATTCCAAGTAATTAATATTAAATAAGTTTTTATTTTGAAATTGTTGCATGGAATTTTTGTATTTTCTTATGAATGAATATTTTTCGAAATGCATGTGTGAGTGTATGTATGTGTGTACGTGCATGCGTGCCGAGGCGCCTTTCAAACCAAAGCAAGTACGGCGCTAACGCCCACTCAAATGTGTTCAAATAATTTTTTTTTTTCGGTTTTTGTTTATGAAGTATTTAGTAATTAGCTAATGGCATATTGGCTACGAAATTTCTGTTTACCAATCTCCAGTTATATTGACATGCGTGGCCAGCTGGCGGAGATAAGAGTACATACCTATGTACATGAATTCATTTATAATAATTGAAAGGAAATAAGTGTCCATTATGTATGTATGTACGTGTATGATATATGTACATACACTTGTCTAAAAATGAATTTGTTATTTATTTATTTATTTTTTTTTTCGGAAGGAAACTTTTCGCAACAAGCACATTCACCGATATATTTAATGCCATTGATATATATGTATCAACTAGCAAAGATAAATGGATATATATGTATCTAGCCACCGATGCCCAGAGTATATTGAATTTAGGGAGGGAACACTTCTCCAGGTTGCTGAATAGCAGTGAAAATGGAGTATCCGGAGGTGGTGAACCCGAAAACCCAATCGATGACAATATAAAAGACGTTCCATTACCTGACCATGAAGAAGTTCGAATAGCAATCGCCTGCTTAAAAAACAACCAAACGGCTGGAGCTGACGGCCTAACGGCCGGCGGTGAAGAGCTGACCAGTTGCATGCATCAGCTACTTTGTAGAATATGGTCGGACGAAAGCATGTCCGATGATTGGAATTTAGGTGGGCTCTGCCCAAACCATAAAAAGGGGACCCCTCAGTCTGCGTCAATTAACTTGGGATAAGCATCCTTAATATCGCCTATAAGGTCTTGTCGAGCGTATTGTGTGAAAGACTAAAGCTGACGGTGGGCCTTATCAGTGTGGCTTAAGACCTGGTAAGTCAACCATTGACCAGATATTCTCACCATGTGCCAAATCTTGGAAAATACTCGTGAAAAGAGGATCGACACACACCACCTCTTCGTCAATTTTAAAGCCGCCTTCGACAGCACGAAAAGGAGCTGCCGCTACGCCGCTATGTCTGAATTTGGTATCCCCGCAAAACTAATATCGGGAGGGACCTCTCCGAGCCGTTCGATACCAAACGAGGTTTCAGACAGGGTGATTTCGTGTGACTTTTTTAACCTATTGCTGCAGAGCTGAATAGAGAAGGTACAATCTTCTATAAGAGTGTACAGTTGCTGGCGTACGGCGTTGATATTGACATTATTAGCTTCAACAACCGCGCTGTATGTTCTGTTTTCTCCAGACAGGATAGGGAAGCGAAGGATATGGGTCTGGTAGTGAACGAGGACAAGACGAAATATCTCCTGTCATCACACAAACAGTCACCGCATTCGACTTGGCTCCCATGTCACTGTTGACAATCCTAACTTCGAGGTTGCAGATTCGTCTATCTAAGAACCAGCATCAACACCAATAATAATGTCAGCCATGACTAAGTAGGCAATTGTATAAAAGGGTCCTCTGAGGACGTACAAAGACTAAACTCTACAAGTTGAGTTTTCGAGAGACAAGTTTTGCGTAAGATTTACGGTCTTCTACGAGTTGGTAACGTCGAATACCGCAGCCGAAGGAATGATAAGCTGTAAGAGATATACGGCGATATTGTCATAGTTCAGCGAATCAAGAAAGAGCTGCTACGCTGGTTAGGTCATGTGGTCCGTATGGATAAGAATTCTCCAGCCTTGAAAGTTTTCAATGTAGTACCCACCGGTCGAAGCAGAGGAAGAGGAAGACCTCCACTCTGCTGGAAAGACTATGTAGAGGGACCTGGCTCTACTGTTTAGATAAAATACTGAGTTGGCGTACGGAAAGATGGACTTAGCTCGTCATTCTGATCGGATCGGTATAAATATTGATGGGTCTATCTTTTCTCCTTCTGGTACTGACTGCTAATTGCGGTCGCCTATTGAATTGGGATTTGGATTGAGTAGGTAATTGAAAAATAAGAGGGACGTACTAGATCAAGGTGCTTTTCTCTTCCATTCTACTTTATGGTACAATGGTTTCGACGCGGACAACATCTGAAACGTTGGCATTTCGAGTGTTCCAGGGTATAGTTTTTCGGAAGATTTGCGATTCTTTACGTTTGGGGGAATACCACTAACGATGTGCTGTATGAGATATACGATGACATAGTACAACGAATTAAGAGACAGTGGCTACTACGTTGTCCGGATGCACAAAAACAGTTCAGGTGTTACACTATTCGATGTAGTATCCGCTGATGGAATCGGAGTAAGAGTATGAATATCACTTTGTCAAGATCAGGATTTGAGTTCTCTAAGTGTATACAGTTGCTGGTGAACAACGAAAACAAGAATAGACCGGCATGTTATTATTGACTTGGCTATACTCGTGTAAGGGTTGTCTACACCAATTAGAAAGAAAATAAGGAATATACAATACATTGGGGTAAACCCCGTTGAGTGGAAGCCTAGGCCAGTATAGAATATAACCACAAGTGAACTGCTCTGGTTTGGCTGGTAAAGAAATATTGCAGGGCCGAGGAAGATTAAGAAAATAAAGAGTTTGAAGAGGTGACTTCTATCCAGTTGTTATTACTGTTCTTCAATGTTAGCTCCAGTAGTCAAAATATAAAAAGTATAACACTGAACACGGAAAGGAAAGGTAAAGTTTATGAAAAATATTTGGTGCACAGAAAACGGAATTAGAGAATAAATTGTCTAGAAAACTCGAAACATTTTGTAAGCCCAACACTGCGTATACGTAACTTACTTGTAAAACCTATTTACAAATTGTTAACTAGACTGCAAAAATGTTTAAAACCAGTGTGTTTGCGGTGAATAATGAATTTATAATGATATTATATTAAATAATTGGATGTTCTGCTCGGTGAAAAAATAAACCTAAATCGATTATTATTTTATTTTATTAAATAAATACATTAATGCTGATTTATTCTCCTTTCACAAATTCGACTTTTAATCGGAAAAACTTTTCTAATTCTATATGCGTATGGTACATACGAGTATGTACATAAATAAAATCACGATTACTTGAAATGTTTACATATTTGCTGATTGCTAATTTATGCACTGTAAATCTTTCAGCAAATTTTGTTTAAACATTAACTGTCAGCTGCGAAGGTAAGACAGTAGTTGAAAAATTTATATATTAAAATTGATATGTATATAAATATACAGTGCACTCGCGAAACAGTGAACACTACATATTATGAACATGGCTTAATGTGACCAAAAGATGAACAAAGTCAGAAGGCTCTAAAAGGTGAGCAACAAATAGTTCAACTTTTCTTTGTTGACTATACAAAATCCGTTGAAATGTCATAATTTGTGTCAGTTCAAGTGTTTCCTCTTGCGCTGAATGGTTGCTTTCTCATTTACGTATATTGAAATGTCTTCGAAAATAGTAATTTTTTTTAAAATTAAGCGAAAAGTCGGGGATACTAAGAAAGCTTAAGAAGGGAGCAAGTGTAACATCCTTAGCAAAACATTACAATGTTGCTGAGTCGAGAATACATATGCGGCATAAAAAAAGGAAGAAGCCATTTTGAAATGAAACACCATCTTTTGCAGAACCCAGAAAAATGAAAGCCATTAGAGCGTCAGAACTACCTAAAATGGAAAAAACATTTCTGCCATTGGTTCATTCGAATGTGAAACAAAAACTGGCCTGTTAGCGGGTTATGGCGAAGAAAAGGCTAAAGAATTGCACCACTTAAAAAACAAAGAGAACGAAAATAGATTCAATGCCAGTGATGGATGGCTTCAGCGTTTTAAAAAAAAGATACGGTGTTCGCCTTCTAGCAATAATATCAGGAGAAAAATTGACTTCTCATCCTCAGCTGGTCGAACCATTTAAGCTAAAGCTTAAAGCTAAAATTGACGAATTGGGATTGTGCAATGATCAACTGTTTAATGCTGAGGAGTCTGGGTTATTCAGGAAACTTTTGCCAGATAAAACTTACGTGTCATCGTTTGAAAGAGCTACTCCAGGAGTAAAGACAGAGAAACAGCGAAAAGCTTTCATGTGTTGTGCAAATGCATCAGAATCGCATAAGCTAAGATCTTTGATAATTGGAAAAGCTAAGAAGCCACTTGGCTTTAATAATTTTAATTGCCCTTCACATTATAAGAGCTCCAAAACAACCTGGATGACTTCCATCATTTTCAAGAATTGTTTTTATTAATCATTTGTTCCACAGGTAAGTACTTTCTCGATTGATTATCTATGAAAGCACTCCACTTAATAGACAATTCTCAAACTCATCCAAGGGAATTAGAATTAAAAACACATTGGCAATGTTTTTACCTCTACATATATGTGACTCCCAAATGGACAAGAATGCTATCAAGATTACAAAATTGTATTAGAGAAACAGTCTTTTAGCTTCGATAGCAGCACTAGACAAAGCCATTACCATTTTGGAAGCTGCTTTGGATAGAGAAGGCACAGGCTTACTCGGAAATCAAGAAGATCCCGTAGGCAATATTGCATTAAATATTCTTAAAAACTGTAAAAGTGCATGGTGATAGTGCTCTTAGTCGTGCCATGGTGATTCCATGGCATAAAGACTTTAAGTTTAAGTAAAAGCTCGCATGAGCAAGTCGAAGGTGAAAACGATGATTATTGCCTTTTTTGATA
Source organism: Ceratitis rosa (assembly GCA_037013455.1). Taxonomy (NCBI): domain Eukaryota; kingdom Metazoa; phylum Arthropoda; class Insecta; order Diptera; family Tephritidae; genus Ceratitis; species Ceratitis rosa. The sequence goes on from JAWMAG010000004.1 coordinate 31,753,055, forward strand.
GCCATGGAATCTTCCAAAAAAGAATTTCTTCCACCGGGGAAATTCGTGAGTCAAGTCTACTATCGCAAAGTAGTCGAAAGATTGCGAGAACGAGTCAACAGGGTGCGCCCAGACATCGCTCGTAACTGAATCCTTCATCACGACAACGCGCCGTGCCATACCGCCTTCAGCGTATCCCAGTATTTGGCCTCTAAAGGGATAGCCATGTTGCAACAACCGCCTTATTCGCCCGTTACTTTTTTTTATTCCCTAGAACAAAATCGGTGGTCAAAGGAATCCATTTTGAGTCGATTGAGGACAGCCAGGCGGCCGTGACGAGGGTACTCGCGGACATACTAGTCAAAGCGTTTCAGAAATGTTACGAAGCATTGCAAAACGCGCTGGAATCGTTGAATAGCTGCCCAAGGGGACTACTTTGCAGGGGATGGCAGAGTTGTAGAATAATTTTGAAATTTACGTGTACGGTTTTTATGGAATCAGTCTCATTACTTAATTGTCACACCTCGTATATAGTGTAGCATATTTTTTGTAAATAACGCATGCATTTGATTTTTATTAGTAGATTGAGAGCACATTGTCAACTGTTTAAGATTGGAATGCAGACAATTTCATTGATGGTTTAACTGAAGAAAGTGAACAAGAGCACGCCAAAGTTAGTGATAATTCTATTACTGAAGCTTCTGCAAAGAGAATAAGTGCCAGTGAAGCAATCGAAGTCTTTAATAAAGCAATACAATGGACCGAAGAAGAAGATGTTGATCAGAGTGATGTAAATGTTCTTCGGCGCCTAAGGGAGAAAGCAGTTTTCCTATGCTTAGAAAAGAAAAGCAGCAAAAAAATTACCGCCTTTTTTTAATAAGTCCATAAATCTCTATGAGTTTAGTAAATATGGTACACTCGAAATTTATTTTTTACATAAAAATCTAATTTTTTTTGGACACATTTAGTGTTATGCTTTCCGAAAATGTGATCACCCTTGGTTTTAATTAGTTCACGGTTTCGCGAGTGCACTGTATATATATAATATATATCTGCTGTCAGTACTCAACAAAAATCAGGCCGGAAAATATCGAAAAATAAATCAAGAAAAGAAAGGAACAAAATCAATGACATTTAAACATAAACAAATGAGCAACCAGAAATTCGCCAGTTTGCATAAAAAAAAGCGCGACAAAAAAAGTATTTTACTGTTGAATCATATTTGAGATTAAATTGTATGTGCACGCGTGTTGGCAATGATCTTTCTTTAATTCGTGTGATCTGCAGCTTTCAGTCTGGCTCGCAGTGAACTGATAACCAAGTGTGACAAAATTTGTTTTGGGAATTCACGGCCAAGTAATTATAAAAAAAAAAAAATATCGAAAGACGTGAAACCCATAAATTCATGAAGAAGTATAAGAATGATTCTTCAAAATGTCAATATGCATGGAAATATTTTTTTCATTTCAATTTTTGAAACGTGCACTTGAACATGAATTATTTATTAATGATATTAAAAATTTGTTGTTGGGGTGTAATCATGCAGTCTGTGTATGCAGTTCCTTTAGCAGGGCTACACTTAATTCCTACTCTTGCGTCTACGTAGTGCGTCCTGGAAACTTGAGCAAACCTTTTGCAAGATGCGGTAATCAGTGTGCAGCATTTGAACTATTCCAACATATTCGGCTTAAGGGTTCACTGAAGTTTAATTGGCAACGTCTATTCACCAGATATGCGGCTGCGAGCAGGCGTCGGCCTCGAAGCCAAAAGCTTGTTCATGTGTTCAAAATTTTAAGCCACTCGACTAGCAATGATTTTCGCTGGGTTTGAGAGCCGCCATATAGAAAGCGGCTTCAATGAAAAGTATAGCTCCTCGTATAAGATACCCACTTTTGCTGGCGACCACAGCAAACGCATTAAGGACTATGATTTAAGGGCCATACACTTGGAATGTCCGATTCGTTAATTGAGGTGTCGCTGCTGGTTGATGGCCTGTGTAACTAAAGGCTGTCATCACCGTCGTCCAAGAAGTGCGATTGACGGTACGAGGGCTGAGACAAGTAGGTCTATGTGACAGCGGCCATATAAAGAAACGTCAATTTGGTTTCGGATTTGCGGTGGGAGATTCCATCGTGGATGCACGTCTCAACATATCTGATTTGCGGCCATGTTCCGACGGAAGAGAAGTACGATGTGACCAATAATGTCTTTTATTAGGGTAAAAACAGCAAGTACGATATCGCACCGAAGACAAAATGGGTTGCCTACCTCACAATCTTGAAATCGAGCACAACACTTGTGGGGTGAGATAGATATCGAGAGCTGGAGAGGGAAGCAAGAGGCATTTGCAGACAAAAAGAAAAGATGCCGTTCGATCGGCGAAGAACTGACAAGGTGCATGCATCAAGTTGTTTGCAGAATATGGTAGGTTGAAAGCATGCCTGACGAATGGAACCTAAAACATCATCATTGGCCTCAACAACCGCGCCAAGATTTCTGTTTTCTCTAGACTGGAAGAGAGATGAATTTGTCGAGTATTGGATGAGCACAAAGAGAAATATCATTGTCATTGGGTTCTACGTCACTGTTGACAGTCATGACATAGAAGTCGTAGATAAATTCCGTATATCGTGGAACCAGCAGTAACACCAATAACAATTTCAGGCAATTGAACAATGAATCTGCCAATGAAAAAAAAAACAAAAGCTCTGCAACTCTGATGAGTCGGAGTTGGGAGGTGACAACGGCGAATACTCCAGCTGTACGAGTTAAACGACAACATTGACATAGTTCAGCGAACTTATAAGAATATTCCAGCTTTGAAAGTTTTCGTTGCAGTACCCGTCTCTAAAAGTAAGAGAGAGTGAGGAAGACCCTCCGGCTACTCTTTTGAAAAGGCCAGATGGAGAAGGACCTGGCTCTACTTGGTATTTCCAATTGGCACCAAACAGTGAAAAGAAGGAATGAATGGCGTAATGTTATAAATTCAGCTATTGGGTAAGCGCGTAAGGGATGTCTATGCCAGTAAAGAAAAAGAAGAAAAATCAGATATTTTTGTGTTTACACATATTTGCTCAGGTTTAACTTAAAAGTTAATCTCACCTCATTTGACTCATAGTGCGCCAGAAAATAATGTCAACAAATTTTTTTAAGCTTCCAAGACGCCAAAAAATCTTTGCGTTTTTTATTTTGCCTTTGACCATTCAAAAAAAAAAAAAAAAAATAAAGCATACACAAGTCGGCTATAAATAATTTTGTTTCCAACACAAAAATATTTTGTCTTTTTATTTTTAGCGACTGCAACCGTCGATTTCCTTTAATATGTGCATATTTTGTTGCCATACTCAATGTTTATTATCTTTTTAAAATGTCATGACATAATTATGATACTGTACTGGTTAATTTTTTTTTCAAATCTAAAACTTTGCTTTAAAGGCACATAAAAAACGGACTTCGTGCAAAGCTGATCGCGACTATAATTTAAGCATATTTTTCTAAATTTTCTTACTTTCATTGCTTGGCCTTACATTAGGCTAATTAGTGGATTTTTTGGCTTGATTTACTTTATTTATTTTTCTTTGATTATTTTCAAACAATTAGCAGACTTGTGAATAGAAAATGACCTTATTATTCGGAATTATTTTTTTTTTAAGTTTTCAAAATATTTTTATGCCAGAAATATTAACATTAAATGTATGAGACACCCTTTTCTTGGCAAAAAAGCATAAAAAGGATTGCGCATTTTCATATCAAGTCGACAGCTGGTCACATACATACATACATATAAATATATATGCATCTATTAAAAAAAAAAAAAAGAAGCAAAACAAGAAAATAATTCTTTGTTTACCGAGTATAAGTCTTTCAACGTGAACTTAATGCAGTGAAACTGAAAATTATGGAGCATTTCAAAAACAAAAGTAATAAAATTGCCAACCTCATAAAGAATATAATATTATATTACTGAAAAATAAAAATAAATAAGTCATTAATTTATAAAAATAAAAAAATAAAATAAAATTAATATGATGGTAAATTTAAGTAGGGAAAAGCAGAAAAAAGATACAAACTAAATATGTACATGTGTATATACATACATATGTTAAAATAAACAACAACAAAAAGCATGCAATCAAATTTATTAACGAAAAAATTTTTATATACGAATTATTAATAAAATTTATTGCGTAAAAGAAAAACGAAAACAGTATTAAAGGCTCAGAGAATTTATGTATTTACATATATGTGCATACATACATGCATACATGCATACTATATACATGTATTTTTGTTGTCATAATTTTTGTGTGGGTAACCACTAGTATTCGTGAAAAATTTTGAATTTGAAAAATCGTCGTTTGTGATATTTTTTCTAAAAATATTGTTTGCGACGTGAAAGTGATGACGAAGAATAGAACAACAACAAATACAACGGCTGCTCCCTAACGGAGATAACAATAAAAATAAGGCAAGGAAAAACAGAATAAGTGGGTGTGTGAGCCATAACTCAATATTTTACATACATATGTACATACATACATAAATATATATCATATGTATTTGTATATACAACTTGTACGAGTACATAACGACAAATGTTTGATAAATTCACACAAGATAAACATACACACTAAATGTTTATTTCTAGCTAGGCATATAAAAAATAATTTTTAATAAATATGTAACATACATACCCATTCATACATATGTGTATCAACATGTGTTCATTTAATGAAAATCAAATTCAGTTTTGTGAAAATTTTTATATAAAAATTATAAGTTGACGTTAATTTAAATGAAAAATAAATAAACAAAAAATTACTCAAAATAAAATAAATTATATAAAAACTAAAATAAGCAAAGCATGATGAATTAAAATAAAATTAAGTGCATAATAAAAAATTACAAAAACTACAAAAAACTATATTAACTAAATTAAATAATATCTTTAAGTAAATTTTGAAATGTACAAAATAATAAAACTTAAAATATAAAACAAACAATATTAATGGTAATAAAATAAAATATAAAAAAATAATTTAATAAAAAAAACAAATAAAATAAAAGAAATAATTTTAAATAAAAAAATTAAAGAAAAAAAAATAAAGACAAAAAATAACATAAAAACAAGAAACTCGAGCTGACGTCTTTATATTTCATTTTAGGATTAAATATTAATTCTATATCAGAAATATTGTTTGGAAGGGACTATATGATGAAGTTTACAGATTTCGATGATTTTCCGTGTCAGTGTTGTTGATCGCGTTAATGATCAGCATATCAACTATTTCCCCCTGTTCGGTGCTTATCAAAATTCGACACTAAGCGACGGTGCTTTTTCGATGTGAAGCGATTTATGGTTAAGATTGAGTGCGTTTGACTAAATTGGCGTTTCCAAAATATGTGTAACCAAGTCAATCGGTTCGCAAATGTCAATGTTATTCACCATTTATACGCAGACATAAAATATAGTGCAGCCTGTATTATTTTATCTGTACTAATTATGGCCTTAAAGATGGCTAACCTAGTATATACGAATTAGTAATTGTTTAAATTATTGATTTTATAGTATTTACTCAGGCTAAACTGAGCTACGGTATATCAAGTTAATATCATTAGATAAAATAAAAATATTATATATACTTTTCATAAAATCCATATTCAATTTTTTTCAAACAGTTTTACAACGTAATAATTTCATGGAAATTAAAATTTATTACTTTTGCATCTGATTTTCCATTACTTAGTTGGATTCGTAGTAAACAACAGCATAGAATAGGGTAATTAGTATTGGAAATTATAAAGTACGGACTATATAATCACTGTCATTCGTACTGAGTTAATGATAAAATATGTTAAAATAATATATGCAAATAAAAATAAAAATATAATGCTAAAATTAAGTCGAGAAACTGGCAAAGAAAAACCATACAAAAAAATTGTTAAAATAAAAATGATAAAAATTAAATTAAAAAAAGTAATTTTAATATATAAAAAAATAGTTACATTTAAAAGAAAATTGTTACAGTTTAAATAAAAATAGAATTAAAAATAAATAAAGATTATATTTGAATAAAAAAATAAGATTTTTTAATTCCAAAAAAATACTAAAAATTAATAATTTAAATAAAAAATTAAATTTAAATAAATAACAAAATATAATTGAAATAAAAAAAATAATAAAATAATAATAGTTCCAACGTAAAAAAACATACCATAACTAAATAAGAAAATTACAGTTTAAAAACTCATAGTTTAAATTTAGAAAATAAATTAAAATTATTATTTTTGAAACTAAAAAAAGAAAAACAAATAAAACTTATAATATATTTAATTTAAAAAATTGAAGAATAACAGTTAAAAAATTAAATAAAAGGGGTAGTTTAAAACAAAAAAATAAAAACTTATAGTTAAACTAAAATAAAATATAGTTTAAATAAAAATATAGTTTAAATTAAAAGAAATATTTTAAAAAATATTTTTTAAATTAACTAAAAAAAATAAAATATTTATGGTTTATATTAAAAAAAAATTATAGTTTAATTAAAAGAAAGACAGTTAAAATTAAAAAGATTTAATTTTAATCTAAATTAAATAAAATAATAAAAAAATTATAGTTTAAGCCAAAAAACGTTAATAAATAAAAAAATTACAGTTTAAAAAAATTATAGTTTAAATTTAAAAAATAAATAAAAAATTTATTGTTAATATTAAAAAAAAAAAACAAAAAAACAAATAAAAAGTAATAATAAGTTAAAAAAATTAAATAAAAGAGGTAGTTTAAATAAAAAAATAAAAACTTATAATTAAACTTAAAAAAATATAGTTTAAATTAAAAGAAATATTTTAAAAACTATTTTTTAAATTAACCAAAAAAAAAATTTAATGGTTTAAATTTTAATCTAAATTAAATTAAATAATAAATAAAATTATAGTTTAAACCAAAAAAAGTTCATAAATAAAAAAATTACAGTTTAAAAAAATTATAGTTTAAATTAAAAAAAAAAAATAAATTTAATTTAAAAAATTTGAATTATAGTTCAAAAAAAATTATATTAAAGAGGTAGTTTAAAATAAAAAAAATAATAAAACTTATAGTTAAACTAAAAAAAAAAAATATTTTAAAAACTATTTTTTAAGTTAACTAAAAAAAATTAAAATATTTATGGTTTAAATTAAAAAAATATAGATGGTTTAAATTAAAAAATTATAGTTTAATTAAAATTGTATAGTTAAATGAAAAAAGATAGTTTAAATTAAGAAAACTATTTAGAAAATTATAATCTAAATTAAATAAAATAACAACGAATTTATGGTTTAAATAAAAAATATATATAATTTAAATTTAAAAAAATATAATTTAAATATAAAAAAAAATTTAAAAATTAATTTCAAAAAATATAGCAAATAAAAGAAAAATTATTATAATTTTATTAAAACTAAACTTATAATTACAAATTTCAAACGTATGTAATTTTATAAAAATTATTATAATTCAAAAAAAAATTTTTTTGTTTTTCTAAGTTAACAAAAAAAAAAAAAAAAAAAACTGAGTTATGCAATATTAATGTAAACACAAATCTAGCTAGTAAATAAAAATATAAAGAAATAATAAAAGTTTAATAAAACCGATTAACGGTTATCTTCACTGACAAATACACGTTTTGATTGACGTCACAGAAATTGTGCTTACAAATACATACCTACAAACATATGTAAGTACATACTACACACATACCATGTATATTTACATATGTATGTTGGTACGATTATACTATAAAATGCTAATTATAAGTTAAATGAATGTTTTTCCAGGTAATTCACTCAGCGCAATATTCAAAGTGCATAAATTTTATATCAAAGGGAATGAGATGAAAACAAATTTTTGCTTTGACAAATTTAGGGCTTTTTATACATACAAATATAATTCACATATGTATGTATAAAATTTACTCTACACACATAGTCCCATACATATATAGCACTAAACAGAACAAAAATAATAATAATAAAATAAAATAAAAAATGGTTAAAAATTGAAGTGTAATTAACAACAAAAAATCGTATTTAATTGCTTTTAGTATGTGTATATACATACATTTACTCACATAGATAAACATATCTACTTGGCAATTTCCACTCTAAAGAGATTAAGTGAAGAATCACGAATAGCAATGGATTAAATGCGAATAATTACATACATATAAATATACTTATAGATATATCTTTACACTCATATATGTATGTATGTACGTATGTATGAACATACATAAATATGTAATTCAGTGTGTAAATAGATTGCATAAAATAGCGCAGCTGTCAAGTGTACAAAGAAAGAAAATTCTGTTGAGCACATACATACATACTTACGTAAGTATGTATATACATAAGTAGCTGTAATCGAGGAAAGAAGAAATACCGGCATGAGATGTGTAAAAGACGTATAAATACAAGTGTAATCTCTTCGCAATAAATAAAATAGTACGAAATACAAAATGAATAGCTGCATTGCGAGTTTCAAATTCTGACGTAATCTTACGCAAGCAATATAACAGTGCATTTGTATTTGGTTTCATAGAAAATGGCCGAAAAGTTCTGTCTTAGCATGTAAGTAGATCATTTTACTTGTCGAACAGAGCTGATTTACTAAAGGGCAGCAGAAAAAGTGGGTTCGAATCCCGTTTGAAGGTTTTGGAAGCTTCTCGAGCTCGAGTCGTGGTGGTTAGCCAATCCTTCGCTCTGGGACGCAAGTAGTTTAAGTGTCATATAAAAAGTGTGATCTGCAAGAGCTGACGATGGGAAGCTCCTTTCATATTCGCGAAAAGGGGGAGTTGAGATTACCACAAACCGAATATGACTTAAATGACAAAAGTAATGTAATTGTTGTTCCTGCTATTTACCAAGCGATGCCATCTAACGAGAGACTCAGGAGACAAGCTGATCTGACGATGGGTTCGGATAGGATAGTGATAGTCTCGGTTTGATAGTAAACGGCTCTTTCTTCAAACTTTTCCCACACCTCCTTTGCCACACATTTAAAACTCTCACCCGCGAATGTCCGAGTCGTCGATAAAACAAAGTTGCTTGGAAAGGCATTTGACAATTCGTACTCCTTTGCTCCGAATATGATTGCGATGGTCACTAAAATAGAGAGCAGCAAAAAAATCAGTTGCTGCCCGTAGCTTGTGGCAACCTACAAGGCTCACATATGCCGGGGACTAGCAAGAAGAAGATGCCTGTACACCATCTATAGACATCGAGACATCTATGCTCCGGGCCTCAGGACCAAGTAGTATCTGTCGGGGTAGGAGTTCACTCCTGCTGATTCCTACTCGAGGCAGAACCGTCCTTTAGGTATATTAGGAAGTAAGTACCAGACTCGTCCCTAGATGCAGGGAGCGACCGACAGACTTTAAACGCCACATACAAAGAATCACTGGAGATTCTCTTCTAGTGGATGATGTCATAAGAAACACACCACCACCGAAAACGAATAATTCGAGCTACCACGTGAAACATGAGTGTTATTGCTACAACTAAGATCAGAATATTGTAATAGACTTAGATCCAATGCTAAATGTTATATGTGGTATATAGCCTGGGTCAAGGTTATGTTGTTGCTATAGTGATTCTCCAACACCGAGACTAGACTAGGTTATCGAGGTCAACTAACAGGAGATTCAGGAAACTAGATATTTCGATGCGCTCGGACAGAGAGGCTACATCTGTAGGAGTCCGTTTATCGTACCGTAGTTTACCGGAATTTAATTAGAAAAGGTCAAAAGGTAGTTCTAGTATTTAAGATACTCTAAGATCGTAGTTAGCAAAATCTCTTACAGGAAACCATTGGAGCCAATACAGAAGCTTTCGGAATACCTTAATAAGCAGTTACATGATGAACAAAATAGACAACACATCCACGCTTTAATTCGGAAAACACCTTTCAAGCTAAAACGAGCATGGATAACGCGGAAATATGCGATCCACCCGCGGGACATGCAACATCTAGACGGACCAATCAATGATCGTGTGGGTGCTGAGCTGAATCTCAGGTTGCCCTTTAAGTTTCCGGACTACTGCAGTATTTCCCAGGCGAAGGTTTCCACGGCAAGGAAAGTCGCTGAGCTTACTAATACTGAAGGAAACCACGCGGAATATATGTGTTGATATCCAGGTGTCTTAGATGTCTTTAGAAGCAGGTAGTCAGTAAATAAGGTGGCTGCAGGGAAACAACTGCATATCTTGTGGGTTTCTGGTCACAAGGGCTTTGTGGGGAACAAATAGTTACTGAGATTGCAAAAAGTGCTATCCGTCCGGCGGATGTATATGAAATACGAAGGCGCCGAAGGCTTTACCAGGTGTGTTTGTTGAAGTGTGCCGGTTTTACTAGTAGATGTCGCTAGCAATATGTATACATTTCTATGATTCGGCATGTATGTAATTTTTTTCTATTGACATTAACCAACAAAAATACGCAAGTCACATTCTGCCAAAATAATAGCGTCATATTTGTTTACCTCAGTGAATATGTCGAGTTTCATTCCAAGTAAATCGCATTTGCGGCATTCGTTGCTTTTCTTATTTCATCAAAAGAAAAAAGCAGCTGAAGCTAGTGAAGCTGGCTCATCGACTGCAAGGCCAAATCGCTTTGGCAGTAAGACAATGCTCTGTGTTTGGTGGGACCAGTGTGGTGTGGTGTACTACGAGTTGTTAAAACCTGGTGAAACGGTGAACACGGATCGCTACCGACAACAAATGATCAATTTGAATCATGCGTTGATCGAAAAACGGTCGGAATGGGCCCGAAGACATGGCAAAGTTATCTTGCAACATGACAACGCGCCGTCTCATACCGCTAAACTGGTGAAAGACACATTAAAAACACTTAATTGGGAAATATTATCGCACCCGCTGTACTCTCCAGACCTCGCCCCGTCCGACTATCACCTTTTCGCATCGATGGGACGACACTCCTTTGCAGAGCAGCGCTTCGCTAATTTTGAAGAAGTCGAAAAATGGCTCGTCGAATGGTTTGCCTCGAAAGAGAAAAAGCTTTTTTTGGAATGGTATCCATAATTTGCCTGAGAGATGGGCGAAATGTGTAGAAACCAACGGTCAATACTTTGAATAAAAAAATTTTGAGATTACTCTAAAAATTAAGTGCTTTCTTTATCAACTAACACACCTGGTATACAATGAAATTTACGAAGAGGCTGCAGAGGAGTTGTTGGCCTAACGACAGGCCTACACCAACTGGCGTCACATGCGAGTAGAATGGACATTAGTAGCAGAGACATGCAGGAAGTGTATAGAGATAGGTATTAGTTAGAAGTTGGATAACCTACTTTGCTTTTATCCGACCCTATTTAGAGCCAGGGTTAGCTATGTGGGTGCTTCGCTGTTTCAGAGGTTTAGAGGAAGTTTTAAAATTGATTATCAAGATCTTCGCCCTATGTGACGGCTACTTAACCTACCTTCGTCGGGTATTTTGATGGACCCACAGGTCTATGTAAGGTATGGATAGCCGGTATAACCTAACATAATTTCTAAACGTATCATTGGTAAGTGATATTTAGCAAATTTTATAGATAATATCCATTCTAGTTTAGCTGTCATTGTAACCAATTAAGGAGGAGTGTCTCCAAAGACCGTCCCACATTAATGTACCACTGCTCTTATGACTCTAGGTGTCTTTCGTTCGACTGCCCACCCAGCATATTAAATTTTTTTTATTTTTATTTTATTTTTTTTCAAAATTTCTTTTAAATATAATTTTGCGCACAGTTTGTTTAGTTTCAATTGCATTTCTAGCCTAAAATTCAATTTGTTGAAACCGAAAAATGCAATTTTGATTTATTTTGTATTTTACGTTTACATTTTTCGAAATCGTTAAAAATAGTTGAAATGCATAAAGCTATGAATTTTTCATGTGTCTGTGTGTGTGTGTGTATGTGTTTGCGCCTGCATAGGTGCAATGTAGTGCAGTAAGTCAATGGACCAGTGCCGACATTTACGTCAATGTGGATGCTTAGAGAAGTTTATGAACATATGTACATACATATGTATGTATGTACTATATGAACGTATGTAAATGTATGTACATATGTGTATTTAAACAAATATATTTATGTAGTATATATGCAAGATTCACATATCAGTATATTTGTATGTATTTGCATGGTCACATATAGGTATATGTATGTATGCATATATAGTTTTTAGCTTCATAAGTACGTATGTATGTAAGTGGGTATGAATGAAAATATTACATCGCCGCTACAAAATATTCTAAAACACATGACCATGCATAGATGTAAGTAAGTACATACATACACGTATGTATATGCACATAAACACGTATTAGGCACAATGAACTCACACACTTTGCATAATAAGTGCTTTTTTTTAGAACCGTAAGAGATTAGGAAGTCTATAGCAGTCAACAGATTAAGCAAATTACGCGAGAATTACATTTTTTTCAGAAGGAAGTTCAATCGCCCTATTGGCAAATTTATGTTTGGATGTACATATGTGAGCTTGTCTATTTTTCATTATTTATCAACAATTTATGACTTTTTGCACTTCCTAACCCATTAGCTTTTGCTTTGTTTCTTGCTTATTGGGTATTTGTGCAGGCGAGACTAGTCTAAGTCATCGAGGAGGGCCCAGGAAACGGGCTATTTTTGGCTCAAGTCTGGATATGAAAGAATTAAGTTGTCTACAGTTTCTAGATTTTACTCGGATCTCTCGTAGCAGCTCGAACCCTTGTTCGGCAAAGAGTTGGGTGCTTGGTTTCCGAGAACACCATTCGCAAGAAGGGAGTTAACGAAGGTGCTGACCGGCTCTCAATGAATGACGTTTAAAGCCTGTCGGTACGCTGAACTCACCTGCGGTTCTCATCTAAATTGTTGTATGGAATCGTTAGAGTCGAGGAATCCCTTTCAGATGTACCCCGGTTGAGGTTCGGTTTCTGGGGTGTCTGTTCTGATGATTCCCTTCGGCAGCATCCCAGCAGATATTTATACAGAGAATATGCAAATTTCGCTATGTAAGTAACATGTTTGTGTCATCAGGACGGTATTTTAATATACTTGCAGTTTTTTCTTAATTCAGATCGGTGTAGCATAAATTACGACTGACCGGGCGGCCAATTGCCTTGAATATTGCGAGCAACGTTACTTTGTCTAGTGAAGAAACTACCCAGAGTAACACCTTGCTTAATTTTTCGAAATTCTACGGATCAGTCATTCGACTACTGAGGAGGTCCAGCTCCTTGACCTCGTCGGTAATGAGGCTCTCTCAAAGTCCAATACCAGAACTGCGTGATTGGCGATGTTGAAAGCTTATGATATGACAGTGCTATCAGAAAATTTCGCGCAGGATCGATTTTGGTTTAAGGCATGAGTTGTCTGAGTGGCTGTACTGAACACTTTGTGGGAGTTATGATGTTGTGCTTCTGGGTTCAAGTGGTGCGTAAATGGCGGGAGCAGCAAAACCTCAAGTGCCTTACCTACTGGAAAGGGAAAATTATCGTACGGTATGGTTCCGTTTCGTACCGGGGTTTCCTGTTTTTAGCAGCGAGGTCACTCTACCCAAGTTTCCACATGTCAAGTATCGTTGGAGCAGTCAAAGCGAGGACGAGCATCTTGATGAGGAATTCTTCGAGATGCTTAAGCACCAGAATGCTTATTCCGTCAACTTCCCCAATAACGTCCTGAATTTCTTCTCTGTTACAAACAAGCCCCACACAGGTACTTGGCAGGCGACGATTCAATTGACAAAATGAGATTTACACGTCTCGAGTTTTCAGAACCTTAAGTGCTTTTCCTATTTGGTTCGCTTTTGATGGTTGTTCAGTTCCAGAAACGCCAGAATGTATTCCTTAATACGAGCACCTCACGGATCGGAATAGAGGAGACGGTTAAACTTTCCCATCCTTCAAATTTGGACGCATTTCCACTATGCGTCGGGGTGGAATGAAGTGGGAAGCAGTGGTTCTAGATAGTTGACCAGTTGTCGAAACGCCATATAGCGTTCCTTCATACGGGGATCTCCTGGATTGCTCTGGCGTAGACGATTCAACTTTCCCACCCTTTAAATTTGGTAGCATTTCCACTATGCCTCGGGCCGGGATGAAGCAGGAAGCAACAGTCATGACTGTTCAAGCATGATCTTTTCTGATTAGTGGGGCGGTTCAGTAAGTTGCCAGAGTCAATGTTGGAACTATCATAACGTAATTTTTTCCATACAATCCTTTGGAAATCATACTAAAAGTCGTGCGATATCATTTCTCATGCACTGGAGGGAAAGAAAATACCGCGGGGCCCTGTGAGGTAGGTGTTCAAGAATTTTCCCGTAAGAGGCGACTAAAATCCAAAAATTCCGGGTTTTTATACCGGCCACGGACGGGGATCTCCCGAAAGCACTTCGACTATGTTTCGGGGCTGGATGAAGCGTGAAGCAGCAATCGTGACTGTTCGGGCATGTTCTTTTCTGATTAGTGGGCGGTTGATTCATTATAGTTGTCATAGTCAATGTTGAAGTATCTTAACGTAATTTTTTCCACACAATGCTTTGGCAACCATACTAGAAGTCCTTGGGATATCATTTCTCATGCACTGGAGGGAAATATAATACTCCGGGGCCCTGCGGTTAGGAATGCTTGTCCATAAGAGCCGACTAAAACCTTAAAGTTTCCGCGACAGTCGTGTCTTTATACCGGAACAACCTTGATTTTTATCCGGCCAAGGACTGTCACTTCCGCAACATTCCTCAAAAACAACTTAGGGGAATATTTTTATCGACTACAACAATAACAACAACAATACCCCGCGGATGCCGCTACTAATTTCACAAATTCAATAACATGTTTGCATTTCTTCAGATGATTCCGGTAGACTACTTCTGAAACTCTCTTAGAAGTTGATTTTTAGTCTTGGTTTTACCAAGAATACCAACCAGCTGGCCAGCGGAGAGATAAATACCACAGAGAGAATTCATCGAACTCTGCTAATTTTTAAGCTTCCAAATAAATCAGTTATTAAATAAAATACAGACACATAAAACGTCTGTATATATTGCATGTATATATTTAACACTACTGGAAAATATGCCAATACATATAATACATGCCGCCACTGCGAAGATTCGCCTAAAAATGCTTTAATTTTTTACCAATTTTTTTTTTTAATAAAAACCAAAATTTGGCAGACTGTAGAGATTTATTTGCTTCAGTGAATAAAAAGGCCTTGACCTATATTGTGGTCATTCGTTTATTTGTATATGTGTATGTGTATGTGTGAGTGCAAAACTATGAGATGTGCATGCAAGCCTGCATGCATACATACATATATGCACATACATATGTATATGCACAAATCTGAGTTATTATGCATTTTCTGCAGACGAAAACCATTAAAAGCAGTCAAATTGCGATTTGTAATAAAAATGCTTGGAAAATGTTATAAAAATGTACCTACATATGTGTGTAAGTAAGTATGTAATAGATGCGAATGAAGTTGAGTGAAATACATACCATATATATGTATATGATTATATACGTTCATTTTCATTTATTCTCACCACTCACCTGTCTTCCATACGCGGTCTGCGTCCCAATAACGCATATACAGAACTCTGCTGACGCAATTCCCGCCAACATTGATAATCTCCTTGTCCACTACCATCGTTAATTTGCTTCAAACGATTCGCTTTCTGACGTCCCAATGTCGTCTGTATGCGTCCCAATAAGCCACGACTCCATGTGTCAACAGCTTGTAAGTAAATTAAGAAAATGAATAGAATCACACCGAAAAATATGACTTCGGGTCGTAAGACATATAGACGGCATAGCTTCCATATGTATGCTAAGGGTGAATTAATGGACGAAAAGCCCACAGCGAATTTCGATAGGATCTTCATGTGGGAAACGTATGCTTGGTAAAAGACTTTATCCTCCAACTCGTCATCCATGTGTTGAAAATACTATGTTCACTTTATATGATATTATATTTTAATTAAGTATTTCTTTTTTTTATGGTCTTTTATTGATTTATTAACTTTTGTGCGCTTTTCAGTAATTCCAATGTTTTTATCAGCTGATTTATTTATTTACCTTTTATTGGCTTTGTTTGTTTGTTTGTTTTGACTAATGGTCGGGGTTAGAAAATAAATAATTTTATTCCTACGCATACATAAATATTATGTGCAAATGTATAGCGACGGGAACTAAAGAAATATTTAATCTCATATTTCAATTATTAAAATTTTGCAAAAGAATGAAAAAGCAAAAAGATTTTCTTTAATAGAAATTTTGTAAAATTCTCGTGACTAAAGGAATAAATTAAAAGCAAATTGCTTCTTTGCATATGTATGTATATATGTAAATATAATATATGTACATATCCATACATATGTATATAATTTGCGCTGAAGCAAATTTCCAACTTTTGTTGTGTCTTGTTGTTTCTCCAACAAATCGCGGGACCTACAGTTTATACTAAGCCGCCTCCGAACGGCTGATGAGTTTTTTATAAGGAGTTTTTTATCATTTCATATCAGAAATACACGCGGAGGGGTGGACATTATCTGTCGAGGAGCGAACGCAATTAGAAAAATTTACTTAATTTTTTATTATAATTAATTTTCTATAATTTTTGGATATTTGTCTGACCAGGGCTTGAAACTTGGCAATACGCAATGCTATACACACGCTTAACGCGACCGCGAATCTCTATTTATATGTATGCACATTAGTACGTACTATTTAGATTTAAATTAATATACTCGTACATATATAAATACCAGTCATTGCGTGTCGACATTTACATATGTATGTACATAAATAAATGGCAAATAAGTTTGACACTGGCCCTCAAAAGGCAACGCGACACGCGTATAAAGTGGGTGTTTATATATTTATATAGGTATATACCCACAGAAATAAATTCACTCAAGGGCCAAACAACCTTCAGATTAAAAAAAGAAAACATAAATGTACTAAATTACAGTAAGTGTATTTTCCATTGAGATTATATGGAAAACCGAGGTGCTTTTAAGGAGATGTCCTTACATCCAATGGCAATACGCGATGGCTTATAAAATTGAAATATTTTCCAAAAGTCGACACTATTTTCATTAATATCTGCTTGTTAAATCCCTTAGTTGTTTTAAAGTATTCAAACAGTTTTGGAACATATGGTTTATGGATATTGCTTAAGAAATTGTAATCTCCGAAAAAAATCACAATAATATCAGCTCCTTTTTGTTTCTATGAATAAAACGTAAAGCTAAAAAAAATATTTTTACCGGCCTAAAGTATATTTGGCATTGAGTAGGTATTATGTTAAATTTATTGTTTATGTATATTTTTATTTTTAGGGACCGCACTTCCCGTCAAAATAATCGTGACCATAAAATTAACATGAGACTCATAGCACGTATGCCCTAGCTACACTACTGCTGATTTTCCTATGAACATCAGGAAAGACAGACAAGAACATATGCCATTGTTCAACAAACTCTTTGGCAAAGTAAGACAAATAAAAACAAAAAACTTTGCTACTTGAATATCGTACATCACAATTGGGCCAACTGGCCAACGGGGAATAATGCAAATATAATAACAAAAACAAAGAAAATTTTGTCTTTATAGGAGACGTTGTTGGTACGTAGCGCTTTTGCTTTTCACGACATTCACATTTTATGTACAATATATTTAATGCTTTTTTAGCACACACTAACTTCGTTTTTCACTGTGTGTAAATATTTTAAAATTCTTTGCTTTTTTTTATATATTGTCTTGTATAGAATGTCGCTGCCGGTGTCACTGTTGTTGCGTGCCAAAAAAAAGTTCACATTTACTCGTACATACATACATATACAATATATGTAAGTATGATGGTATTTTTATTTTCACTTTGTGTTGTTGGTGCTTTTGAATTTCTTTATTTAAAATGAGGCACAATTCTACAAAAATTTTATTGATCAATTAAGAGAAATTTATTTAAAGGGAAAGGTCATTCATTTGCAATATGCATTCACGCCGCAAGCAATGTTCATACATATGTACATACATGTACATGTTAAATTACTGCAGTCTGCTAAAAACTATTATGTATGTATGTACGTCAAACGGTGCAATGGCCTTTTTTATAGATGACGCATTCGCAAAGAAATGATGTCAAAATACCAATGTTCTTAATGGGCAATTATACTTTTTCGATTTGTTGCTTTTTCACAAATATTCTAATTGTTATTTATTTATTTGTTTTTTTGTTCGTTTGAATTTTCCACATATTACCCACTTGTTGACACTAACGGGATTTATCGACGACTGACCAAAGAAGCATATGAGCTGCCAATTCGCCCCACAAATAGCCCCAAATTGCAGCAACAAATTTTCGCATCACAACAACAACGTGTATGACAGCGGAACGGTTGGAATTGAAAAGACAGCTGTGCGCTATGGCGCTACCAGATCGTTGGAAAAGATACTTTTAAAGTGAAATTTGGAAATTGAGGGATTTTGGAAGTTATATTTTTCAATAGATAAAAATATTGTTTCTATAGACCGACTCTTCTTTTTATTATCTTTATTCTTTAAGGCAAACGAATTTAATGCGATATTAACTGGTTGTAAAAGTATAACAAAAAATACTCTTTCTTCTCCAGTAGGTATTTTATTGGAACATTAGATACCTCTAAGTTTCTGATAACCTCCGAAGCTAAGGAGTAGCTTCAAAATGTGTTACGATTGCATCAATATGGTTTTGAGTTTTGCATAAGAGTTTTCTCATGATCCGTGTAGTTCGGTTTCCGGAAGACCTATATTATGACCACATGGTTTCTGAGCAATCCCTACACCAAAATCTATTATTTTTTTTGAATTATAATCATGAAAATAATAACTTCTCAAAAGATACATCAAGGTTCAGGAAAAGTTCTTATTAATTATTAATTTATCGAAATTTTCGTTTAAACCAATTGTAAAATTTCCTTAAAAAATTAAAACTGTAACTGCTATATTTTCAGCGCTATTATATAAACGTGCATTGATAAATAATGGCCTAAATTTTTGCTAACTGTCAAATTGAACTTCTTCCACTAAGATCTGTCTAAAAAGATAGATATAAAAAAAAACAAATAAAATTTATCAGCGGAAGTAGCGCAGAAAAAGAAACATTTTCAAACTTTGGCAAGAATTTGCGAAGTAAGATTTCAATTGAAAGTAGCAACCCTACCGAAGGGAACAGTAAAAAAAGGCAATGTCGGTTGTATGGTGTAAAAGTGTACTTCTGGCCCAATTTTATCGAAATATCTCAATTATTACTTCAGTTATTGCGAACGGACATACAGGCAGACGGTCATAACCAAATTTACTCGTCTTGCCATTCCATGAAGTTTGACCTTGTCCAAATCTATCTCGATAATTTTATGCCGTTGTATACATAATATGTTCTTTAGCATAGTACAGGCAAAAATAAAAAGAATATGTGGGTCTATAATGCTTTTCCTCTATTATTCTTCTGTATAATGTGAAGAAAATTCCAAATCAGATGAAAAATAGATACTGAAAACTACAGCATGATCTGCAGCGCAAGTATCCAATGTCCCCAATATCGTAAAAACATGCGTTCCAAAGCTGAGCTATAAGGAATCAGCGGTGTGGCATTTAAGAGAGCGCCCAGCACAATAGTTAGACAGTTACAAATTAAACTCGTTGGTGACAACTTTGGCGTAAAGTGAAAATAGGAGAGTGAATTGTGAATTCTTATTTATTGAGTAATAAACAAACGTTGGTTAAATTCTTTACAAATAATAAATTGTATAATAAATATCAAGTTATTTAACAGTCCAGTGATCGAAATCGAAGGACTTTGATAATCATTGGGGTGTATTTAGTAAAATCGTTGAAATAGAAATTTCAATAAATGCAAAGTTTTTTTTTCTCAGCCAATGTGGCAACATTGTTTAAAAATTATAAATAATGAAACAGCACAGAGTGCAGATGTGGATGGTAATAATAATGCAGCATTCACACTTAAATAGGAGATTGCTTAGACAGACTCCAGTTTAGAGCCTTTAAGGTTACATTGAATGTATCATACCTTAAAACCACTAGGGTAACCAGAGTCAAAAATGCTAAAAAGGATGAGAAACCAAAATTCAGTTGTTAGCTAAAACTACGGACTACTTTGGAAACGAAATTATAGTTTTTAGGATTATAGTCAGTTGAAATTTATTTGGACAGAACACTTTAGAATACTTCTGGAGCGTATGGTATTCGTATATATATGTACATATGTATCTATATGTATATGGTACATTTTTATACAAGTGAAGTTCAAGTAGAATAAAGATTCGTCATCTTAGTCGATGTTATTAGAGCGTGGATATTCTTGGCAAATTACATGTACATGTATGTATGTACCATATGTACGTGTACATATGAAGTTTCATTGCAATTTTGTTGTAAATGCGGTAGACCGACGTGAATGTTTTGAAATACGCACATATCGAATAACAACCGCTAAATGAAAACGAATTTGAATAGAAGGGCAATAAATGTATTATCGAGAAGTGTATATTCGTGCATACATATACTCGTACGTATGTAAGTACATATATAGAAAATTATTTTTTCTATTTGGAGTTGCCGCTCAGGGCAGTTGCAGTGAATGTCAAACCCTCCGAGTGTATTTCTGTCATTAAATAAATGCTCCTCATAAAAATCCATTGCCATTCGGAGGCGGCTCGGGGTAAAGTACATAAGAAGCAATCGACTATTTTTGCAATAGAAGGCTTTAGTGATCGGAGTCTCTAGATGACGTTATATTCTACATTTTTTCTTCGATAAAACCAAAAACTCAAGCGTGGCAGCTGAAAAAGTAAATAGTTTTTATGATTCCGATACTGTAACAGTTAAAAAAAAAAATGTCGATAAAATAATGGAAATCGTCTGAGTCCGACTGACATGCGAGCACTGTTTCGATTGTCGAGGAGCTAAAGGCTGTATATACGAAGAACCTCGATATGTGGCTGCCACATGAGTTAACGGCTGAATCGTAATAAAATCAATCTGTTTTTGAAACGAATGGTGACAGGTGATAAAAAGAAAAGTCGATCACTTATAGCAACGTCAAAATGAAAACGATCGTTGGTTGAAGAACAGTGATCCGGTATAAACGGTCCACATGCTAGGTTGGCCGGCCAGGAAGGTGTGGTTGTATACTTGGTGAGTTTGGCAAGGAAACATCCGCTATGAGTTCGGAACTGTAGTGTCAGCAATTAAACCATCTTAAGGAAGCTATCGCCCAGAAGCGCCAACAGTAGGGGAATTGTGTTCCATCAGGACAATGGCAGATCACACACATCGATAGTGACTCGTCAGAAGCTCCGAGTGTTTAGCTGTGAGGTTTTTACGCATACACCTTATAATCCGAACCTCACAGCAAGGGTTTATCATCTGTTTCTGTCTATGCCGAATAATTTGGCTGGTGAAGAATTTGTCTTAAGAAAAGCCGGTGAAAATCGATTATTCCAATTTTTACCAATGGGGACAAGGGTTTATTTGAGAGAGGCATAATGGATCGTATAACTCTATCTATGGTAAATAAAGCCTTCAATTTAATGCAAAAATAATGGATTACTTTTTACTAAACCATATCAATGCTGTTGCCACCAGCAAGCTTGCGTTCAAAAGAAATTTTAGCTGTCAGATTGACAGTTGATGGTAGGCAATAGATTTCAGGTAATATCTCAAGCGATAAATTGCCAACTTCAATCAATTTGAAATCAATCAAATGGAATGTCGAAGCGCTAAGTGATGATAGTTCTAAATTTTGAAGATGGAAATATTGAAATATAAGAAAAATTTGTGGTTGTAGCTATACTATGTCTATAAGTCTACTAACCCAAATGCTTTTACGAACGCTTTGAGGTAACCCCAACTTTGCTGGACTATGAGTTGCTCAATTTTTTTCAAGAGTGCAGCGAGTTTACGCAGTTTTGGACTGCCTGGCATAAGAAAATTGCAACGGCAGGTAATAACGATAAGTAATGAGCCCTTCTTGGCCATACAGCTCACTTAACTGAATCTTTTTATTACAAAAGCATGCCTTTACAGTGATAATATTGTATTATCTTTATCTACGTGTATATTGTAAAAATTATTGTTAAATACCTGTTTTAGTAAAAAAAAATTTAATAACAATCGAATGATTGTCATTTCCGACAGCTGATAACCGAGTTGAGGAATGAAGTGTCGAAAGAAAAGTTTATTTAAAATAAAATTAAAAAAAAAAAAAATCATAAAAATATAATAAAAAGGTTTGCTTGTCATTCTTAATATAAGACGCAGAAATGCCTCTTTCGGCTTTCAATTTAATTAGTACACACTTATATTAATTATGCATGTGTATAAAAAAAGTTCAAAATAATTTAAGTATACTACTTATGTTTGAAGGGATATATAAACAAAATAAATTATGGTAATTAAAAATGAATAAATAAAAGGTTGAATATTCGTACCTTTGTACAATTTTTTATGGGATTTTGGGCAATTCTGATTTATCTAGCTTGTATACACATTTTATATGCAAATAGTTATATACACATACATAATGTACATATGTACATATGTACATTTGAAACGTTATACCTATTATATTTGTTTTTATTTATTGCTCTACATCTATACGCTAGGTGTCTGACCCTGAAAATACGTAATACATACAAACATGCATACATATATACATATATGTAAATATATGCCTATGCCTATATGTATGTCTGTATGTAGGTACATTATGCAATGCTTTTGCATTCATGTAGACATGCAGACGGCGTGTGACCAGAAATCATAAACATATATATTCGCACATACATACATACATATGTGCAAAGTCTGGTACATTCGTTTATAAAATTAGCGTAGACTTTAAGCTGCAGACATATGTATGTGTATGTTTGTATATGCATATGAAATGTACATATATATGTATGCATGCACTTTAGCGAAGAGCGTGTGCTCCCCTGGGTCATTAAGAACATTTCTTGTCCTTGACCAATTGTCTTCCTGCTGTTTTAATTTCCTAAAAAGTAGTCCTTGACTTTCAGCTGTGCGATTTATCAGCGTTTTTTTTTTGTTAACAGTTACAGCTTAGTTATCTTAATTTTGCTATTTTATTAACCATCCGAGTAATGCAGAAATTCAGCTTGGTATAAACGAATTTATTATTTCACGCCTAAAACTATGCAGTGAAATTCACTGAGTGGTTAGGGAAAGATTTTATGAAGAAATCATACAAAGTGTAACTTTTGAAATACTTTTTTCCTTGTAAAACGCAATCTACCAGAACTGTATAACAGTTATAAATATTTGTAGATTTCACAAAGTTCGTCGTAAATTTATGAGTCATTTCGAAACAACAACCAATTGCTTATAAATTAATTAATTAATACCATGCAATATTAGTTCTAAAAAATTCTTTACCTGTACTTAGAAATGGTGAATGTTTCAGTTGTAATGCGTTTTGTGCACGAATTTCCATACGACTTATTGTTGTTGTTGTCCGTAGTTGTTGCTGTTGAAGTTTCTGCGCCTGAGGACGCATGTAAAACTTTTTCAAATCCATTGTGTGTGTGTGAATGATTTGAGGGAGGAATTGAATCTTTTTGATAAGAATACTTTATTGTGTTTTTTTTTGGAATTAATACTGAGTTTGTTTTTATAAATGAATGTTTTAGAACTATGTATTTAGGATTTTGGCTTAGTTTTTTTTGTTTTATTTTATATTTTATTTTATTTTGCTTTTTTTATTTTTGTTTAATTTTTAACTTGTTTCATTTGTTTTTATAACTATTTCTAGTTATTTTATTTTCTTTTTGTTATAAGTTTTTTTTTATAGTGAGCTAACAGGCCTGGTTTCCTATTTTATTTTTGACTTTATTTTATTTTACTTTCTTTTTTACACTGAAAGTAATTAAATTCAATTTAATTTAATATATTTAAACTTTATTTTCATTGAAAAAAAATTTATTTATTTTTTCTGTTTTTTATTTTTTGTATTTAATTTAATTTTTTTGCTTTAATTCTTATTTTTTTATTTTATATTACTTAATTTTTAATAATTAATTTTAATTTGTTATAATTTTTTTCTATTTCTAGTTACTTACTGTATGTATTATATTTCTACGCTTTTTTATTTTTTACAAGTTTAATTTTGATTAACTTTTTGTTGATTTATATATAATATAATTTTTGATTTTATTTCCATGTTTTTTTATTTATAATTATTTTCTTTTACATTAATTTTATTTGCTTTAAATTATTTATTTCCTTGTATTTTATTTAGTGTATTTTTATTTAATATAATTTATTTTTTACACTATTTGTTTTAATTTATTTTTAATTAAATTTTTTAATTAAGTTTAAATTTTTTAGTTTATATATTATTTTAATTTATTTAATACAATTTTATTTTATTGTAAAAAAAAATGTATTTTTCTTTTGTTTTACTTTATTCAGTTTTTTTATACCATTTGTTTTTACCTAATTCAATTTTTTTTATAATTTATCTTATTATTGGTTTAAGTATATATATATATACATTTTTTTAAATATAATTTAAATTTTGTTTTATTTTTAATTTTGTATTTAAATTTTTCCAATTTATTTTGTTCTATTTAATTAAATTTTTTCTATTTTATTTTGTTTAATTTTTTTCTGTTTTATTTTGTTTTTACTTTATTTTATTTATTCTACTTGATTGTATTTGATGTTCTTTTGATTTATTTTATTTTATATTATTTTATTTCATTTAATTTTATTTACGTCTATTTTAACTTACAATATTTACTTTTAGATTATTATATTTTATTTATTATTCTGTTTTATTTTTGTTTTATTTTTTCTACTATGTTTTTATTATATTCTATTTAATTTAATTTTTATTATTCTATTATTTGTTATTATTTATTTTATTTATTTTTATTGGATTTTATTTCTTTTTGTAAAACTTAATTTTTATTTAATTTAATTAATTTTACATATAATATTCCAATTTATTTTTATTTTATTTAATTGTTCTTACTTTATTTTGGTTTAATTTTGTATTACTTACATTTTTTTATTATTCTAATTTATTTTTATTTTGTTATTATTTTATTATATTTGGTATATATATTTTTATTTCATTATTTTATTTTTTAATTTTATTGGTTTATGTTATTTTATTCTATTACATTTAATTTTTGATATTTATTAAATTTTATTTTACATAATTCAATATAATCAATTTTTTTTTATTATAATTCTTGGCGTTTTTTTTCTTTAAAATTTTTGTAGTATTTTTTTGCGATTAATTATTTATATATGTTGTTTTTTTTAATTTAAGTAGAATATTTTATAATTTGTTGGATCGTTAAAATATTTAAAACACTCCTGAGACGATTTTGTCTTTTTAATGTACAATATTATATTCTTTTTGGCATTAAATCACAGTTGATACATACATAGATACACATAAACACTTTTCACAGCCTTTAAAAATTGTGTTTTCATTATTTTATCACATTATTATTTATTTATTTCCTTTCACTTGAAGGGTGTTCAATTAATTTTTTATCGTTAAATTAATATCAATTTTTACTTTCACAAAAATATACATTCATTTGTATGTACATGCACGTACATATAAACACTTGTGAGTTAGTAAACAATTTAAAAAATAAATGTAAATAATTAATTTAATTCACTTCGGTTCGAAATTGTTGAAATTGAATTAAATAAATGTAGTTAAATTTAAATTACGCGAAATATCTTTTTTGTTGAACTTATTATTGTTGTACCCAACGGCAAACTAAATACTAAACTTATTATTCCATCGCGTATGAGTATTCTTCCTTGTCGTGGCAGCAGCAGCAGCAGCTGAAACACGGGCGACAACAGCCGCTGCAGCAGCAATCGCAGCTATACTTAGTGTTGATATTGTTATTATTATTATTGCTACTGTTTCAGTTTGTATAATTTGTTTTTATTTTTTATTTTTTCTTTTTTCATTCTTAATTTTTATCGACGTTGTCATTATTATTTATTATTACACTTTGGTGGCGAAATTTATTGTTGCTTCTTTCACTCTCTTTCCCCTCTCGCACTTTTTAAGCGAAATTCGTACTTCTGAATTTAACAAATGTTTAAGAAACGAACAAAACAAAACAACAGTTGTTTGTGCTTGCTTAGTGGGGCTCTGGGTAAGTACAACTGAAATGAGAAGTGTCGTGTAAAGCAAAACATAAAATTACAATAAAATGTAAGAAAAAAAAAATTAAAAAAGTACACAAAAGCTTTGCAAATATAGAAATATATATGTATGCATGTTGTTTACGTACATATGTATATACATATGCAAGTACGCGTAAAATGTAAGGAAATAAGCAAAGTGAAGGAGACCAAAATCATTAAATAGCGTGCAATATAACCAAACGTCACCGACAGCTGACTAAGTGAGCGTTAATTTAGGCGTTTGTTTGCGCGGCGGAAAGGAGAAATACGTAATCTTTATATATATATATGTACAGCAAATTTAAAAGCCGCCTACCCTATAGGAAAGATCTCAAGGCACAATTCTTCATTACGGAAAATTGGCAACATCGCAAGAGAGGAAGTAACGCGTAGTGTCTAGGCAAACCCACAGTAAAAGGATTACACACTCGCTTGACATCCTTTATCGAAAATTCCTATTTATGTTTAGTCTGTGCTCTTTTTATGCTTATATAATAAAACGCTGAGTAAGTGTAGAGACTTTTGATATTCAATTAAAGTCGAATAAATAACAAAAAGAACGATTAAAAGTAAAACAGAGCTTTCAAGTCAGTCGGTATGCTTGGAAAAGCAAAAACCAAAACTTTGCTGTTTTTACTGTATTTTAAGTGTGAATATTGGCCGTAAGGTTTAATCCTTTTTTGCAAGATTATTTACATAGATATGTTTATCTGGAGAAAGATAAACCAACTTTTTAAATAATATTTTTTGTTTTACATTCGGAACTACCAGCTTACTTTATGCGCTTACTATGGAGAATGTTACATACAACTAGCTGTAGGAGAAGCAGATATTTGTGCATGTCTACTTCTACTATCTTTACGGCCCTAGCCCCAATCCAACTGTCTGCACTGGCTTACCTTGCTTTGTCTCACTTTGAATGCATACTCGTACATGGTCATGGACGTTGCCAAATTTGGTATAATTTGTCCAAACGTGGATACTATATCTACTGTCAAAACCACATGCAAATAGAACATAGATCTATGCCTTGTGGGGTAGGGGTTCAAGTAAAGCATACCTGTTGTATTCGACTTAAATTCAAAACTTCCCCAGAGAGTCGGGCCTTTATACTGAAGCGACCCGGATTTTTATACGGCCAAGAACAGTCACTCTCTCAACATTACCTAAAAAACTACTTTCGGGACAACAACAGAACATATATCTATTAGAAACTTTGCGGTGCTTCAAGCGCTTAAAGAGAGTCTATATACATTTGATCTCTTATCATACGTTCTAGTATAGGGCCTTCACCTCCAATTGATATTGAGCTTTGTTTGCGATTATTGCGAAATAGAGTTTGATGTTAGACTACGTTCTTTTGAATTCGATCTGGTGATTTAATGGTATTAAAGGAATCCTAGCGAAAAATACAGACTGTTCGAGAAGAGGCGGACAGTATAGTAGTCTTGATAAATGTTTTCACATGCAATCAAGATTTCACTGAATCATTTTGATGAATATACAATGCCTAGCAATATAATTGCCGCGCCAGCTCTCAATTTCAGTAATAGTGTTGCGAGACCGGAAAACTTCAGTGTACGCAGGAACTCAACTGAAACCGACGGATTCGAACTTTCGATTGATTTCAAAAGCATTTTATTTATGACTGAGGCTTATTCATATTTTGACGATAAAATGGTACGTATGCATAACCATTCTGAATATTTAGTTTGGGTAAATTTTAGCTATAAGCTCAGCTACAGTGCAAATCATGGCACCTAACCTACCTGTAGGGCAAATTTTTAGGAGTTTTTGTTAGAAAAAATATTTATTGTGAGGGAACGGTAGTTTACAATTAAACGAAGCATTATCAAACACAGTATTCCACGTCTGAGGAACTATTAATCTCTTAAGTCAATCCTCGAATCAACCAAATTTTTTGGTAACTTCATACGATGTGAGCGGCTGCTTCGACTGAGAGTGCATAATATCTGGTGAATACTTACCAAGTGGGTATACTCACCATGGAGAAGAATAGTTTTGTAGTGTTTTTTCCTTCAGAGCTCGACTCAATTTCATAAGCTGTATTCGGTAGAGGGTTCCAGTACTTGCTTTGCGTGGATTAAGTAGTTCGGATACACTTAATTGGAGCTGTCTGTGTTTTTTTCCATTTCTTAAAGGGGGGGGGGGGGGGGGAGTATCAGTGAGTATAGTTACTTATATTATATGTAGTTCAGCTATGTAGTGAGTTGGCCATGCATTACGTATGCTTTACATTCGTGCTTCCATGAACCACACGCATCAAATATGTCTCGAAATTAATTACTTTTGTGGAAGATGCTACTAGAAAAGCAAAACTAATTTCATTACACACCATCTAAGTTTTTCCCACAGGGCATGCGCACATGCCATAACTCAAATGTATATTTCAAAATTAGGCTGTAGGCGCGAATGTACACCTTGATGGGTAAATGTAGATCCCGGTACTGCGGACGGCATTGGTGACATTGCAGTTGATGTTGTTGTTGTTGTTGTTGCTGTTCTGCTGCTGCCGTCGCAATATGTTTGAGTATTGCACTGTCAGTGTCAACAGCAAGTAGGCGTGTGTACTCGTATATAGGTACATATATTATACAATATATATTGCAAAAATATTGTACATATGTTTATATGTATGTATGTAAGTACTTAATAAATATAAGTACTTGTACGTACATACATAGTATGTATGGCCCGACACGTGTGTGTCCATTCAACTCGTCTATTTGCAAAACATTCTCAATTGCAAAAAAGCGAATGAGTAGACAAAACAAAAATGAAAACACAAATTTTAGCAAGATAAATAAAATAACAAACAAACATATAAACACGTATGCATCTAATAAACAATTGTAGCGTAAGAAAATTAGTAGATCTAGGCATTTATCGCCCACAAACGATCGCTAATGCAAAAAATATGAAACCAAAGCCGCATTTGAAAGTGCCTCGGCACGTTTATCTGGTCGCATGTGACCTACAAGTTTATTGGAAATATACGAATGCATGACTTTGTATTCATTTACGCAATGTACTTGCGAACAGAGTGTTACGTTTGACGAGTGGGATTGTTGGAGAAGGATCAATACCAGCGAATGAACTTTTTTAAATCAAATAATTTTAATTTCTATGTTCCATTTCCACATTATTTTTTCCCTCTTATTTCTCACATAATGTGCTCAATTAAAGAAAAAAAAATAAAAAAACGAATCTCTATTGGGCGCAACGAAGTGATAACGATACACAATGAATGAGTTTAGCGAATAGTCATGATTTGCCAAATGTACCGAAAAATTTTTTAGTCATAACTGTAAAAAATTGTTTGTTATTAATCTATATTACATATATATATATATATATATATAAATATATTTACCCGCTGAAGCGATTTCCGGCCGAGCTCCTCCTCCAATTTGTGGATTTGCGTCTTGATATTTTTCCAACAAATGGAGGGACCTACTCCTTATACTAAACCGTCTCCAATTACTGATGGATTTTTTATGAGCAGCCTTTATTTTATGTAAGAAATATACTCGGAGAGCTTGACATTCCCTGCTAGAGGCGACCATAAATAGAAAAATTAGCTTTATTTTATATAATTTTTGGATGTTGATCGTAGCAGGTTTTGAGTCCGGGTATTAAACAGATTGGTGATGTCTTAGAGATTAGACTACAAAATAATAAACTAGTTCATTGCCCCACACAAAGTGCTTTCCATGCGCCTTTAAGCATACTATCTAATATTCGTTCCATTCTCTGGCAACTGATCCTTTGCGTTCATACGTATACAGCTGGAAAGTACTGTTCGAGCATTCAAAATGATTTTAGGGATTTTCGTTATGTTTCTTGGTATTACTTATTTTTTATATTACATATTTTGGATAATGCGTTCTGCATTATCGGTGTTTTTACGACCACGTTTGAAGTCAGTGAACCAATGTTGGGTCTGATGAAAGGGAATCCCTAAAACTCTGCCGTATGCTCATGATATTGATATCATCGACCTCAACATAACGGCGCGTTTGTTCTGCTTTCTCCAGACGTGATGGCAAGGAAGAGAAGAATATGGATCTGGTAGTGAACGAGGACAATATGAAATATCTCCTGTTACCAAACAAACAGTTAATGCATAAGCGACTTGGTTTACACGTCATTGCAGATAGTTATGACTTTGAAGCTGCATATGAGCTCGTCTATCTAGGAAGCAGGAGGTGCTGCAATTAATATGTAAAGCCCTCTCTTGACGAACAAAACGAAACTTTACTAGTTCTTCATTAATTCATGGCCTAAACGGAGTTGGGTCGCTAAAAGGGTAAGAATCCTTGGTCGTATAAAATCCGGAACGTAGAACCGGCTGTCACTAGAGCTTTTAAAGCTTTCGTTATAGTACCCGCCAGCAGAAGCAAAAGTAAGGGAAAACCTCTACTTCGTTGGAAAGATCAGGTGGAGAATAACCTGGCTGCACTTGGTTATAGATTTTTTTTAAATATGGTCCCCTTTGACAGGTAATGTTCGTAGGCGGCTTAGAACAAACTGAAGACTCTATGTTTTATTTGAAAAATATCAGGACGCATATCACAAATCGGTGGAGGAGCTCGGCCGAAGATCACTTCAACGGTTACAAGGCGTCAATTTTACATTTATATTTTTTGTATATTCGTTACAATGGACTAATTCATAAGTATATCACACTACTCCGCTGCTAGCATCACACTCTTGCCACTCCTTAATCCACATTGAAGATCGTTCTTTCGCTGTTCAGAGCATAAAGTTACGTTTCAAGTAAACTCATGTCTTCCCTAATGTACCAGTATCCTTGAAATCCAGGCTTGGTGACATTTAAATGAAACAAAATAAACATTCCACTTCTAAACTGCCTCGGAAGTCCCTAAATACATAGTTTTTGATAAATCCGTTTTGCCGAGACACAGTAACGAGCGTCTACCGCATAACCTTACTATGTTTTGGGCCCAACTCAGTGCAATTTCACGTTAAATTTAAAGTCAGTATTGAACTATGGTGGCCGCGATAGCCAAGTGGTTAGCATTGCGCATTGCCATTCGGAAGATCAGTTAATTTTTCTGATTGCGGGCGCACTTTGACTGGGAATGATGTCAAGCCCATGGTGTGCATTTCTGACATTGAACTATGATGAAGTAAGTCTCAGCTGAGCATTCATCCCTACTCATAGTAATGCTCCATGTCTTAACTTGTTTTGGGAATCTGCGGATTAAGAATAAACAAAACCAGATGATCAGCATATATGTACTCTCATATATACTAAATAATTAATTTAAAATTAAACACAAAAACTTACAGATAATTTTAGAATTCTTGACCTTATCAGTGTTTTCTATTGACGTTTCAATAATGTTTGAGGCTTATCAAGACGAGCTCTGCCCAAATGACTGTTTGATTATTGTACAAAAATTATAATTCGAAGATATTTTCATCCTCACGAGCATGTATGCACGGACGCATACAACTAGTTGAGCACTAAATTTTTCCGCAATCAAAGTCCGGCGTTTAGTATCAGCCAACTAACGCTACCCTCAAGTCTATTTCAGCGCACAGAACTACAAAAATGATACAAATCAAACACAAACGCAGTGGAAAAACGCTAAAAGTTAATACATTTTGGCTACGTGATCATTGTCGTTGCGGCGACTGCTACAATGTGGAGACAAAACAGCGTAAATACAATTTGTTGGACATACCGAAAACAGTGAAACCACTTAAGGCTGAGTACATAAAGGACGACTTGCAATATGAAGTGCACTGTAAGTGAAAGAAAATTTACTATGAAAATAACTTTGTTAGTACAAAAAATGTATGCTTTTTACCCTATTTACCTACAGGGAACGACGGCCACACATCTGTTTACGACATTGATTTCCTGCACGACGCGCAAGTGGAGCATGTAGTGGCACGCGCCGAGGACTCCACCGTGCGTACGCCTTGGAATCAACCGTTTATTGTCGCTCATGAAGACCAACTGCGTACAACACTCGTCGAGCTGGTAAGTACTGAGACCGCAGTGCGTAAAATCGTGCAAAGCCTGATCCGCTATGGCATTGCATTTGTTGATGGCGTGCCGCCGAATACAACAATGACCGAAATGGCTGTACGACGCATTTTTCCACCGATGAAAACCTTCTTTGGCGAAATGTACACTTTCTCCGATGTGCAGGATCATGCCGATACCGCCTACTCTAAGCAATATCTCGGTTTGCATACGGACAATACATATTTCTGCGATGCTGCCGGCTTGCAATCTCTTCACTGCATACGCCATGTCAACGGCACAGGTGGTGACAGTTTTTTTGCCGATGGTTTGCATGCTGCCAACGAGTTGAGACATCGCAATCCACGCGCTTTTGAGATACTTACACGTGTACAAGTGCCGGCAGAGTATATCGAGGAGGGTGAATATCACAAGCACTCAGCGCCGATTATACGTGTGGATCCGGTGAGTGGTGAAATTGTGCAGTTACGCTTGAATGTTTACGATCGCGCACAATTCGATAGCGTGCCACAAGAGGAAATGCAAGATTTCTATGAGAGTTTTCGTGATTTTTTGGAAATCGTGCAACGAATTGAAAATCAATGGCGCTTCAAATTGCAACCCGGCACTGTGGTGATCTTCGATAATTGGCGTGTCTTTCACGGACGTCACGCCTACACCGGTCAACGTACCATGACCGGTTGCTATGTACAACGGACGGACTTTTTGAGTAAGGCGCGCGTTTTGGGTATCATAGACTGACGCTGGCGGGGGAGGAGAAGTTGAGAAGAGATGTGGGTATAATACCAGAAGGAGAAACGTTTTTCGATCAAATATTAATTTCAGATATTTTTTAAATTTTTAATTCATTTTTTTATCTTAACAGTTTTGTACTTTTATAGAGAAATTAAAATATAAGGGAATAGAAAAAATCAGTTTTGTTGAATACTTCAATATTTTTTGAATATTTTTAGCGCAATTTCGAAAATATCTAAATCCTAGCGACGAGCACGCTTTCGTGTCGAGGGTTCTCCGCCGCTTTCGGATGTTGGTGGTATATCCTGTAAGGAAATTGTTAAAAGAGAGACTTTAGCGTAAAATAAATTTCAGTATAAGGCACATAATTGGATCATATTCTGTGTAATTGGTTGCTGATATCTTGGATATAAGACCACCTACACGTACATTGTTATACTCGTAAGTAAATGGGAGGAAATATATGTATGGCTGCAGAGAGATAGTGGAGGTCTTGATATTCGAATTGCTAGGTTAGGCTAGGTTTCAGTGGGCTGCTGGGCATCAACTTCTCTAGACCACTAAACGTGTCCATTGTGATACCACTAAGAATCCCCTACTCGATAGTTGGCAAAACAAAGCTATCGAAGTATCTTTGCAGTCACTATTTCACTCAAGTCTCTAAAAGGTTGACGCTTCTGGAGATTTCAGCTTACTCCTCTAAAGTGCGGGACATTCGCAATGAAAGTGCTTTAAGTTTCCGCTTCTTCCTCCTCTCTACAACTCCTACAGAAGCCCAGCCCAGCACCTCTGCGTGTTTACCTAATAGAAGATGTCTCTTAAGAAGACCCATCATTGTAAATATTTCGCATCTTTTTAATGAAATAAGCTCTCTTAATCTTCTTTTATTCCTCATTACCCTAGCCACATATACAAAGTGGAGACCCAACCATCTTGAGTTAGCATATGCGATGAAAATGTCTCTTACAGTGAGCTTAAAAGTGGAGAGTGGCATGCTCAGACCCTCCCATGATGGCGAGAGTGGAAGGGAAGTGTCTTCCTTGCGAGCTCGTCCGCCATCCTGGTTCTGGTATGTTACTGTGTCCTGGTACCCATACTAGGTTCAGAGAGAACTGCTTAGCCATCACGTTTAGAGATTTGTGGCAATTCTCTACTGTTTCTGAATTTTTTTGTGATAGAGTCCAAGGCTCTTAGTGCTGCCTGGATATACGAGAAAACATAGACACAATTCACTGAATGTACCATTAGGACACCTCATGTATGGCCGCCAGTTCAGCGTGAAAACATTACAGTGATCCGGTAGCCGAAATTACTTGCTAATCCCAAGCTTCGAATAGCCGATTCATACGTCAGGAAGAACCGTAGAAGGACACGTGTTTCCGTTTCAGTTGTGATGAACGGAAAGGCTCGAAGAATGAAACATGCCCAAAGGTGTTAAAACTGATCGACTTGGCCGGGGCTCGAAACATAACTATCTCTCGTACTGGTTCCAGCACAAGAGAATCCATCAAGCTATATGACTACATGTCACTAGTTCGAAGAACTCACAACCAGATTGATCATAGTACCGACGATATGTCTCTAGTACTCTGTATGTTTGCACCGTCCGAGAGCCTTACATCGCCTCGGATCCAAAATTTGTCGCAAGGCAACCGTCTTTATACGACAAAGAACGACCTTCCACAAACTCAAGGGAAATTCGACGTCGAAAAGCTGCAGTCACAACAGACAGCAAATAGTTTTCTACTCTCTGAGAACACTCATATGAGAACTATGGTATGGCCTTTCAAGGTTCCTAGGAAAAAGCGACAAGTCCGAAAGATGATGATGGAAAGATGATGATTGTCATACCGCAGTGCAGGGAAAAATAGGTACTATCTACCTCGCAACACTGCGATGGATCACAACGCGCGCTATGCGGTTGAGATATAGCGGGTTTATGGCAGAAAAAGCTGGGCGGCAGGAGTAATGTTCCAAAATTCAATGAAAAAATTTAACGACTTACAACACTGGAATATGCTCTTGAAGGATTCAAAGATTTGATTGATGCCGAGAGCATTGAAACTGAAACACCAGAAGACCTCGAACCCAAATACCCAATAGATGACGACGGAACGTACTATAGCATTTTCCCGCTTAAAGAATAACAAAGAGAGCCGATGGCTTTTCAGCTTTTTTATAAAATTTAGTCGGATGGTTACATGCTTTACTTTTGTAACCTCTGCAAAACTAATTAGAAGTGGACCATACAATCTGCGCCAATTATCGTGTTTAAGTTTCTTAACATTGCATTTAAGCTCTTATCGAGCGAGCTGTGTGAAGGACTAAAGCCTATGGATATGGAGCAAAGGCTCTGTTAGAATCAGAAAGCACCTATCCTTGTTACTTCTAGCCTTTCTTTCTCGTTTTCGACATTAAAGTTTTGCAAAAGATTATGGATTTATGCATACTCGGGAATGATGAGCTGAGATTAACAGATACAAGAAGTCGAGGCTACGCCAACTGGGTCACATAAACCAAATGGCGTGAATTTATATTAATTTAAATTCAAAGGGCATAATAATGATTTGATTACTCGTTGTATTGTACAAACATACCGTTGAACCTCTTCTACTTTCATCGTGCGTTTGCGCGCTATTCTGCAAAAAATAAAGAATTTATAGAATTAAAATACAGAAAGAAAATAATAAATATATTTACCGATTTTCTTACCGGTACCCAACCGCGTACTAACAACGCAGCGTCATTATCCGAATCAGAATCCGATGACGATGACGATGAAGTGCGCTTTAAGGCAGCTCTGCTTTGTGGTCTCGGTTGTACGCTAATTGCAACAGGTTGCTAAAATGATGCGCAAAATATTGTGATTAAAATTTATTTATTTTTTAATTTTAAATTTATTTGATGTTAAAAAATTTTACAAACCGCATTACGACTCTCATTACTGCCACGTGGCACTTGGGGCAGCAGATTGCTGGCGTTTGGATAAAATATATGTTGAATTTCGCGCATTTTATTGATAGTTTTCTGCAAAAACAAAAAAAAAAAGATAAATAAATAGATAAATAAATAAATAAATAAATAAATAAATAAATATATAAATAAATAAATAAGAAATAAATAAATAATTAAAAAAATAATTATTAAAATCAATCCAAAATCTTATGAAAATTTTAAAAATTAAATTTTTTTAAATTGAACTTAAGCTTACATCAGTTTCAGCTTTATAGTCGGCTTGTTCTTTACGTATCTTGTCGATCATTTCATCCCTTTGCTTCAGTTCATCTTTCAAGTTATTGAAAGATTTCTGGAATAAAAATTAAAAATTTAAATTATTAATTACAAATAACGTATTCATCAAATTCCAAAAAAAAAAAAAATAGTGCAGCGAACATAACTACGCACTATATACTCGTATGCTTACATACAAAGTATACTAGTTTTTGTCTATCCATCCAAGAATGAGTGTATTTTTCTCAAATATAATATATCGGCCACTTTCACGTAAAATAATTCCATGTAAAATGAACTATAAATAAAATTTTTTCGTATACCTAAATCGGTTACTGATCCTGATCCCAGAAAGAAAAGTAATCTTCCTGCTAGTTAACCTAAGCCAAAAGCCACCTATATACCGAATTTCAAGTAAATCGAACCATAAATATGAATAGAACTCGTTCCTGGTTCACTTCCCAGAGACAAGAGTAGTCTTCCAATTTATCAAAGCCAAAATCTACCTATGCACCGAATTTTAAGTAAATTGAACCTTAAATATGATTTTTAGAATAGGTCCCTGGCTCACTTCCCGGAGATAAGAGTAGTCTCCCAGTTAATCTAAGCCAAAAGCCACCTATGTACCGAATTTCTAGTAAATATAATTTTTTAAAATCGGACAATTTCTTTTTGGTACAAACCTTTCTAGGAATAATAGAAAAAACTGACAAATTTTCAATATAGGTAATTTGGCGGGTAGTTTCGAAGACCTCATACAAAAAATTTAAAATTAAAATTTTCATATACATATATTTTAATATATATATATATTTATTTAAGATTATAAAATTTCCTCCAAAGAAATACCTACCTGCAGCTCCTCCAGACACTCCTTGCTTTGACAGAGTTCCATATTACCTTTGGTGAGTTCAATATCAGCTTTGTCGCATTCATTTTGCTTGGCTTGTAATTCCCGACGAATAACATCAAGCTGTGTGCAAATAATAAAATATAGGTATATTTTTTAAATTTTTCGTGCTAAAACAAAAGAAATAACGCACACACCTCATCCTTCAACTTGTTCTCTCCGGCATCACGCATTTTTAGCTCGTTTTTCTGTTTTTCAATCATCGCTTGTAACTCGATCTTTTCATTTTCACCACTAATCATCAATTCACCACAGCGTTTTTTGTAAGCCAACAATTCTGTGCGTAACAAATTTTTAGCTTCCAACAAACTTGTTAACTCTTCTTTATACTTTTCAATTTCCTTGCCGCCCGTGGCAATTCTGTAAGGAAAATAACATAAAAAGTCTTTAGCTCTTCTTCAGAGGATTACCATGAAATGTGCAAACCTCTCATTTAACGCCAATATGTTGCCTTGTTGATTGCTCAGCTGCACATTCAGCATTGAATTTTGTTGTTCGAGTTTTTGGTTTTGCTCCAAAAGATTTTGTAAAGTACTACGATGCCGATTTATGAAAGTTTGCAAGGCATTTTGAATATTTTGTGAATTTACATAGACTTTTTCGATCTCACTCCTTTCAGCCGGCTGCAGTGCGTTCGGTTGTGGTGCCATGTGTTTTGACACTGACTCTCTGCGTTTTGCTCTACAGTAAGAGAAAGATATGTAATGGATTAATTCGCCTTGAAAGGCATACTTTTAGGCGTTTCTAAGATGTTGATGGTAATGGACTTGTACACGATAATGATATATAGTTCGTTTGGCAAATCTACAGATCTGGTTTTGAAACAAAGACACTATTAGAAAAATTGTTGCATTTTTTGTAGTTGTGCTCATTACACAAAAAACAGAGAAATAATATTAAAATGGCCCTTATTATGAAAGCATTCGATTTCGGTTCTAAGTACTTGACTGCTGAAGATTGAAGATCGAATTAAGATTTTCATGTTATCAGCTATACAAAATTTCTTTAATTTAATTGTGCAAAGCATGAAGTACAGGGTTACCCATTTTGCGGTTTCAAAAATAAGTCTAAATTGAAATTCCTATTTATTACAACATGTTTGAGCCTTGGCCTCATATGTGAAACACTACATCATTCAAACTTCGATCCTTTTGAGGTGATTTTTTTACATACACGTATACTCGTATATGAATCAAACAGACCTTTTTCTGAGTAAACGTTAACTCTAGTAAGAATTGAAATACGTAGGGATTAACAAAAGTTCGGTCAGTTGGTGACTTTCAATTTGTTTTTGTTAAATCTATAAATACCAAATCCTTTGCAATTACTTTATTAGGCTTCCTTTCAAATTTTAGAACGATCGGCTAAAATGGAGACGAGAAAAAGTAAGATAGCTGAGGATAGGTCAGACGGAATTCCACCACCAACGGAAACAGAAATTTTCCATGTGATTCTCTTTAGGTTTCGGCGTAATTTACAGCCAATACAAATACTCAGTGAATGCCAAATTGCATATGGAACGATTGCATCGTCTTTAACGACTATTTCTAAGTGGTTCCGAAGATTCCAGACCAGACATTTTTCCGTAGAGGACGAGCCCCGAGAAGGTCGATCAAAATCTTCCACTGATTACTTCACTGTAACTCTGGTGAAGTCCAAAATTGACGAAGACCCACGATTGACACAAGAAATTATTGCTAATGAATTGGGCTTGAATGCCATGACTGTATCGCGAATATTAAGTAATGATCTGGGATACACAAAGAAATCTGCTCGATGGGTACCACGAATTTCAACTTTCCTAAACAAATACGAAAATGGTCCGTCTAGCAACTTTAGTAAAGTCGTTACTTGTGACGAATCTTGATTCTATAAGTACGATCCAGAAACCAAACAGCAGTCCATGGTATGGAGTCACAGGAGCAAACCCATCCGCAAATCTGCAAAAATCAGCAGCAAAAGTAATGATGTCAGTTTACCTCACCCGATCTAAAATCGTAACTGCTATTTCATTGGAAAAGTGTCAGACGGTAACTGCAAAATGGTACACCGAAGGGTGATTACCAAAAGTTTTAAAAAATTTGTTGGAAAACAGGAAGAACAACGCACCATCCCGCACTGCTGAAATAACGAGTAATTTTATTGCGATCTCTGGGATCAAAGAAATACGTCCAGCACCATATTCCCCGGATATAGCACCTTGTGATTTCTGGTTATTTCCAAAAATTAAAAAAAAGAATTTAAAAGAAAAGGTCTTTAATAGCAACGAGAGATATTATTATGCGGCCAATGCTGAACTTGACTGTTTTCGGAAGTGGATCTATAGACTTCAGAAATATATTGAAATCAATGGCGATTATGTAGAAAAAATAAAAAAGGACAAAGATTACGAATAGACACAAAAAGAACTTTTTTGTTTTTTTTCTCGTCAACTTATCGAACTTTTGTTAATCCCCTCGTATTTTGATGAACCTTGGTCCACATATTCCTTCGTCTTATAAGTGCTGGTAGTGGGTGAGGCGATGATTTTTCCGAAAAAATCTTATTTATTGTTCGATTTAGCTTTTTGCTTAAATTAAGATAATGATTAGTTTTCCTTCCGCAAAATGGACCTGGAACTGATCTATTCAAAAACATCGTTATAACTCCATTTACTGGAATTTTTATGAAGTATATGAGACAAATATTTTTATGATTCGTTGAATTTTTGTACAAAGGCATCTTTTTGTATAGAAAAATAAGTGTGGAAATGGACGAAGAGGATATTTTCTTTAAGACTTATTTCGGAGTTGGCCTTTTAGACAGCTGTTACTTGACTTAAACTCAGCTTGATTTGTGATTTCATAATCAACAGACTTACTCCGAAAGAACGTTTGTGAATGAGGCGAATTTATTATCAAAATAATGCTTCGGTTCGCGTGTGTAATATTCGGTCAACATAAACGCCTAGTAGAGTCAGTAATTCGAACAAATCATGGATCGGTTTCGCCCCACGGTTACTTTAATGGACAAAGCACATGCTCAGAGACGTCGTACAGTGCGCACCGAACATATTGCTGTGGGGCAGAGTTTCGAAGAAACTCCGAATGATTCCATCCACTTTATGAAAGATTTCAAAACGAGTTGGCCACCGTACCCGATTTTCACAAGAAAATTTTCTTCTGCGCTGAAACTCACTTTTGATTGATTGATGGGTACGTTAATAAACAAAAGTGTTGCGTTTCAAGTGATGATAATCCACAAGCTATTGTTGAGACGCCATCAGCAAAAAGTCACTGATCGGTGTGCTCTATGGGCAGAGATAATCATTGGTCTATATTTTTTCAATAAGAAGCCGGTCGTAATGTTAAGGTCAATGGGCAATATTATAGAGCCATGGGGGCCAAGATTAATAACTTTTACGTGTATGAATTAGTGGATGTTGATGTGGACGACCTTTAGCTCCAACAAGACGGCGCTGCATGCCCCATAGCCAAGGAAACAATAAATTTATTGACTGAAAATTATGATGGGAGTATTATCTAACCCTGTGGTGTGGCCTCCAAGTTGAGACGATTTGACATCGCTGGACTATCTTTTGTGGGATTATACAGACAAGCCGGAGACTATCGACTCCTTGAAAAATAGTATTAGGCAAGTTATTGCTGGCATACGGTCAAATGCTGCTAGAAGTTATCGAAAATTGCGCCTCGCGGCTGGGGTTTATTCGAGCCAGTCAAGTTAGTCACTTGTCCGAAATAATTTTTTAAAAATAATGGCAAGTCCTTATCTTTATAATAAGGCTAAATCCTTGGTCGTAACATAAAATTACATGCGTTTTATTTCGTCTTGAAAACCACATATCTAAAAAAAAACAGCCTTCTTATGAAAGACATTTTCGGGATCAGTACACTCCAGGCTATAAGAAAACCAAAACAGCTCAAAACATTGTTTTCCGGCCCCAAAGATGAGCAGTTTTTTTACATTACATTACATAAATCCTTGCCCAACCCAGAAATAAAACAAAAATTGAGTTTTTTAAACTTTTTTTATTGGCTCAAATACATTAATACAAAAAAAAAATTACACTTAGTTATTACAACAAAATCTTTAGTAGAGAATTGTATCTCAAAATTGTTTTACACATTATTAAGGCACATAATTTATTAATATTTTCGAGACATATGTATGTATGTATGTAAGTAATCGTTCTTCGACTTCTTCTGATTGGTTTTTATGCATATTTATGTTTACTTGTTCGTTTGTTTGTTTGTTTGTGTGTTTGTATATGTATGTGGTAATGGTAAATAAATACCATGTTTACTATTTCTTTAAGGATGGCTTTTAAATAAACTAACATAAAGTAAAAAATATATATTTTATATGTATGTATATAAAATATTTTTAACATTTTTCTTACAACAGACGCTTTTTAGTTGGCAATTATATATTGGTTTTTTTGTTTTTTTAATTTTATTTTAATTTTTCTTTAGACTAAAATTAATATTTTGTTCATCAATATGGCTTACAAAAACAATTTAAGAGCATAGAAAAAAGTTTGGAGAGAATAATGAAATTATATTTGGCAGGCGAAAAAATCGAGCCGTAGCTTAAACACAACTAACACTGGCTTGTTAAATGGAAGAATTTGTTTTTTTTTGTTTTTTTTGGTTTGGACACAGGCCGAAGCGCAAAATTTTGTATATATTGCAGTTATCAAAGGCTATTGTTTAAGTATAAATGCAAATAATGCAACACATACACGTATTGGCGGCATGCTGCATACATATACGCTGCTCTCTCTCCTTCTCTCTCTCTCCTCTCTCTCTGTCTCTCTTTCCCCATCTCTCACTTTCTCCCTATACCAACTAACTATTGTTACAAAAAAAAAGGAAATGTAGACGCCGCGCACCAACTTAGCCTGTACACAGTCGGTAGCTATCGGCATGCTCCTGTATCTTCTGCAGCGACAAGGTGAGCTCGTCATTCAATGGCTTCAGTGCGTCTTGTAATTTTTGCAACGTATTATTCTTCTCCAAGTAGAGGTCCTGCATCATTTGCAGCTGATTCAACTTGTCGTTCGTGTCGACGGTCAACTTGGAGGCGCGTTGCAACAGCTGTTTGGCGCGTTCGCGTGCGCTCTCCGAGTTACGTGCGCGATCGGTGAGCGTTTGATTGACCAAATTGGTTGCCGACTGTAGTTGATTGGAATATTCGCGTCCCTTGAGTGCCGCCTCCTTCACTGCAATCGCTTCGTTTTTGATTTCTTTGGCATCCAACTCGTTCTTGAGTATATTCTTTTGTATGCGACTTACTTGTTTGGCCAGCTCCTCCACCTGCTGCGCTGTGGCATTGGCAGGCGCTTCAGCTTCGCTAGTCTCCAAATCGATTTGATCCAGATCCTTGGCGGCGAGTTCGATATTCACATTCGCCTGTGAGATGGCGTCGATAGCCTTGAGTTGTGAAGCGTCGGCGTCGTCGAGATTCTTTACCACCGTATTGGCGTTGTCGAGTATTTCGTTGGCGGTCTCTTTGGTTTGGTTCGCCTTTGCTTGTAGATCGTTTACGCGTGCTAAATCGCCACGTGTGTTGTAGATGATGGATTCGACATTTTTGAGTGAGGAAACGGCATCGTTGATTTTACCGCCCAACACCTGTATCTCTTCGGGATCCAATTTCAGATCGAGCTTCAGTGTTTGCTGTGCAATGTCGCGACTCTCGGTGGGCAATGCGGTGTCGTTGATAACATAGCTGTTCAACTGTTCAATCATATCTTCACCTTTCTTGATGTTTTCGTTGGTGCGGTTGAGATAACGTTCGGCATCTTCGAATGAGCTCTTTGCCTTCTGATATGCCTCGGATGCGTTGACTTTAGCTTGGAAGAGCGAGCGTATGGTTTGATCGGCAACATCCTTTTTGTCCTTGATTATTTGCTCGGTGTCCTTAGCGACTTTGAGCGCTTTTTCGGTGCGTGTGAGTGCGCCTTGTTCACAAGATAACCCACCACAAGAACCACAACCGGCGCCACCACATAGGGAGTCGCATGGATCACCGCTCTTGTCACAAACCTCATTATTCAGGCCGGGTATCATGCTGGTGAGCGTTAAAAGCTCTTCGCGATAGTCTGCAATGATGCCGTCGTTGGCTGTGATTGTGTCGTGTTCGTCCTTCATCTTATTCGCCAGCGTTTCGACACGCTTGCAGTTGCGATCGGTATTGGCCGCATAGTCTTCGGCTTCATTCTTCACCGCCGACAGGTCTAGTACGCGTTCAAATGCATTGCGCGTCAAATTGAGCGCTCCCTCGATGTTGGATTCCTGCAATTGTATGCCATTTTCTTTGAGTTCTTTGGAAAGCTTTTTCACCAGCTCAGATTGGTTACGCAGGGCCTCG
Source organism: Ceratitis rosa (assembly GCA_037013455.1). Taxonomy (NCBI): domain Eukaryota; kingdom Metazoa; phylum Arthropoda; class Insecta; order Diptera; family Tephritidae; genus Ceratitis; species Ceratitis rosa. Next base: position 31,796,609 of record JAWMAG010000004.1, read on the forward strand.
AGTTCTACCGTCGACAGGCTCAAGGATGAGTAAATGTTTTCCAAATTCTCTTCTGTTTCCAACAATTTTGTATGCGAAGCTTGCAGTTTCTCCTTCAAATCTGCGCCCTCCTTGTCCAAGGCATCGATGTCTTGCAAGCTGACTGTGGTATTCTGCAGCAGATCGCGTATATTTTGCAATTTTTTGTCCAAAGTGCTGAACTCCGCCGTGTAAGCGCCGGTTGCACCAATCAATTTGATCTCTTTGGCACGTTGTATAGCCTCCGCAGTGGCATCTTCCAAGCCATGTAAAATCAAATCCCAATTGTTGAAACACTCGCCGCAAGGTGCACAATGTGGGAAACGACCCTGGTAGCCACGTGCGCATTCATTACACTTGTAGCCGCCCATGCCTTCGTGGCAGACACACTGTCCGGTCTCACGATCGCACTGGAAGTCAGCCGAGCCATATTCGTCACATTCACAAGGTTGACACCGTTCGTTCGGGTTACCCCAGTAATTGGCTTGACACTGGTTACATGCACGTCCGCCAAAACCATCACGGCACTGACATTGTCCGGTAAAGTGATTACACTGTTCGGATAACGAGCCAATCGGATCACATTCGCACGCCTCACAACCCTCGCCCGAAGCGATCTTCCAGTGATTGACCGCGCACTCATCACAACGTATGCCATGCACGTTAGGCAGACAAGGACACTGGCCGGTGAAGCGATCGCAATATGAGACGGTTTTATTTGTGCCCAAAAAGTCGCAATCACATTGTACGCAATTCTGTTGTAGGGCATCACCGAAGTAACCGTTGCGACAGAGCTCACAATGATCGCCAGTCGTGTCGTAGAGACACTTCAAGCACTGACCAGTGCGACGATCACAATTTCCCGTGTCGTAAGGATCGATATTGTTGCTGCAATCGCATTTCTCGCATGAACCGCCTGGTGTCTCCGCGTCACCGAAGTAATTGTCAGCGCAGACCTCACAACGCGCGCCATCATAGCCCTCCTTACAGTGACAGATCATGTTGTTGTTGCGCGTGTCGAGCGAACAGCCGTCGGCATGCGTATTACCGCTGGCAACTGTGTCCGGGCAACGACAAGCGCGACAGCCTATTTCGCTACCCAACAAGGGGTTGCCATAGTAGCCATCTAAGCAAGCATCACAACTGTAACCGTTGGTGAAGTCCAAACAGTTGATGCACTGACCAGTGTGCGCGTCACATTGCTGCGCGTGTCCGTTACACTCGCATACCTGACAGTTGGGGAAGTTCCAATAACCTGGCTGACACTGATCGCACTCACGTCCATAGGTATTCGGATGGCAGGCACACTGACCAGTGATGAGATCACAATTGTTGTCTTTTGATCCAATGCTGTTGCAGTCACAAGCTTTACAACCCTCCGGTCCAAAACCGTACGTGCCCGGTGCACACTGATCACACTGACGTCCAATCACATTTGGCTTACACTGACAGAAACCGCCATGTGGCACACATTCCTTACTCAACGCACCCGTTGGATTACAATTACACATGCTGGCGCCGTCATGTATCTCCGTGCTGGCATAATTTTCCAGCTCCTTGCAGCGTTCGTCCACAATATTGGTGTACCGTATGTCGTATAGCGATTGGTTGCAACCTCTTTGTATATACTCGCGACGACGTATCTCTGCAGCGATTGAGCCATGGAATACGGATGTCACTTCAATGCGTGGTATGAGCGTCAATGAATCGATCATAATTGTCGCTGTGGGGTTGTCTTCGTTTTGTCGTCTGCGTTCGAAATGTATCTTGAACTTATAAACCTTGTTGGCCTCCAGGCAAACATTGCGTAGCGCGACAACTTGACGTTCGCGTTCAGGCAAAGTGAACGGAATGCGTGTCTCATACACGCTTGAGCCGGGCTGCACACTCTCTGCACAAACACCATCCGGATCAACCTCGTCGTTGCGTACCAGCGTTATATAGGCCTTTTCCCAATCTTGGCGCGCTGTAGCCTGATAACGTATCACCACATCGTAAGGCATGGAGCTCGGTATATCATTGACAGTTATTACGAATTCGGAGTTCTCTGGCACGCGTGTAAAACCAATGCCGGTATAGTCAGGCAGGCGATCGGGCAGCGGTGGATATGGCACAACAGTGCAATTACCATTGTTACCATATGAAATACACGCATCGGCAAACTCGACATCATGCACAACGTGTAACGGTGGTATGAAGTAGTTCTGTTTCGGCTGTGAGCAATTGCGTCCGGTCATATGTGGACGACAGCGACACTGACCCGTTATAACGTCACAGAAGTTATCGTAGGAGCCACCAACATCACAACCACAATGTGTGCAACCATCTTCCGACTCGGAGAGTCCATACGTTTGGGGTGCACATTGATTACAATCCTTGCCGGTGACCAAACGCTTGCAAGTACACTCACCGGTATACATATTGCAGCCTGAATTGTCGACGGTGCCGAGCGTGTTGCAAGTACATTGCTCGCAGCCATCGGGATTTTCAGGCAACAAATTCCAGAAACCATCCTTACAGGTATTGCAACGACGACCCTTTACATTGGGTTTGCAGTGACAAGCGCCCGCCTCAACGCCATTTTCGGGATCGTTGACCGAATCGCAAATGCCCTCATCCAATGAGCCATTCAAATCGCAATCACATGGTTTGCACACCTCCGGACTACGTATATCCTGTTCGGGATCACGATAGAAGAACGGCATACATTCCTCGCAGTGTTGACCCTGCGTACTGTGCATACAATTGTCACACACACCACCCGATATGCGACCAGAATTCTCAAAGACAGCCTCATCGAAGTGACAGCTCACCGCATGATCATTACATTCGCATTTCTTACAAGCATTCGTCTGTTTGCCGAATGCCGGCTTCCAGGGCAGATCGTTGAAGAAGTCTTCACAAGTTTCACAATTCAGACCCTTCGTGTTGTGCGTACATTGGCAACGACCATGTACCATATCGTATTCGGGCGACTCAGTGCCGTCCAAGGGCAGGCATTGTGAGGCGTGGCCATAGCAAGAGCAGGAACCACGTACCACCATATTACTGATACCATAATAGTATTTCTCCTCCATCTCCAGCCGATTATCCAACAGATTATCGCCCAATTTATGTAATTTGGTAAAATTTATACGCAAATTGGTCATCTTCAACATATTCTGCACGTGTGTGGCATAAGGATCGGTGACGTTGATGTTTGGCGGCAGTACACGGAAGATAACCTCACCGTTACGAGATGGCTCTACATTGGAATAGCGTGATGTGCACATAACATCGGTGATATTGCGCAATATGACGGGCACACCGGGGAATGACTCGGCGCAATCGTAAGCAAAGTAACGGTACACATGCCAAGTTTGACCAAAATCAAATGAACGCTCGATCAACATGGCCGCCGGCCGGAAAGTGGTGAATGTAATGATCAAGTGAGTGAAGTGGAACTCTGCCTCCAAATCCAATTGTATGGTGACATTCTCCTTACCATTCTCCGATTGCCACCACGTTGGCAAATTCGTGCCCGGTTTGGTCTTATAGATTATCTGTCCGATACGATGATTCTTATACGGATCATTGCGCGTCTCTTCGCGTGTATCGCAGAGGAAACATTTCTTATCCTGCAAATGTGACAATATGCAGAAACGTTCCGGCGCATGCAGACCACAAGTGGATGAGGCCGTCAAACGATTCTCACGTCCAATCAACAAATTACCCGTTGCCGGATAACATGAGGAACGCTCACATGGATGTGTTTTCTTGAACTCTCTTGGTGGATTGAGTGGACGATCACGTCGTCCGGTGATACGTTGTGCCTGTGTTAATAACGCACAACTACTCAGCAATGCGAAGAGGCAGAATGCGATAAGCGTGTTGGTGATTTTACTTTTCTTGTTATTGTTGTAGTAGTCGAGGCGGCAGCCAAATGCGCTGCCGCGCTGTGTGTTCGACATTATTATAGAGAAATGCTGATGGTGATTATGTTGCTGGCTGGCAGGCTGACTGGCTGACTGGCTCTGGTTGTACTAAAATATGGCGGGTTTGATTTTCAATCGCCGAGCGTTTTATATACAATGCGATCTTTGTGTCGTTTGTATATGACTTGTGTATTGTATTGACTGGTTGTATTTGTAATTGTGTGTGAGTGTATTGGTGTACTCTAAATTGCGTGTGAGTGGGTGTGTGTGTATGTGTATGCTTGTCACAGTAGCTTCTGCAATTTCCGGTTGTAACCAGGCGTTCGAAAAATCAGAACACAAGCTCTACTTTTTTTTCCGCGCGCTGCTGCTTCTTCCTCTTTTTCCCCACTTTCAGTGTAGTGTTTATTTTATTCGAACTTATTCCACAAGATTACGCGCTTATTGTAATCTTGGAAAAAGTGTGGTAGTGTGTGTATTAACTTCCTCTCGTGGCGTATGTTTGTTTGGGAAAAATATCGCGTTGACCTCTTCTAGCTGTTGCTGCTTGCTGTGGATAATTATGAAATACTTCTTCCTGCATTGCGTGTGGCCAGATGCATTGTTGAAACTCCACCTGTATGGGTGAGAGGTTGTATGTTAGTATGCAATATAGAAAAAAAAAATATTTTTTTTTAAACAATTTACTTGTTATGGCGTGAAGTGAAGCGGTGGTTTTGGCAGTGTTTTAAAGTTCCCGTGCAAGATCTGTAAGAATTTGTTTTTTATTATGTATTAATTTTTTAATTTTTTTTGGATATGAAAAAAACTATGTGAATATATGAATGAAAATATTGTGGACTTTTTAACTAATTAAAAAAAAAGATATTTAAAAATGTTGCATCGGTTAACAACATAAGATTTTTTGATGAGTTTTGCGCTTTGGAAAAGAGTATTTAATTAGAACAATTTCCACTTTCTTTCTGCAATTTAATTTAATTTAACTATATAATACTTTATTTTATTTTATTCCACTTAATTATTTTACTAATTTCCACTTTCTTTCTGCAATTTAATTTAATTTAACTATATAATACTTTATTTTATTTTATTCCACTTAATACATATTACTGTAATCTATTTTGTTTTGCTTCAATTTGTTTTAATTTAATTTATTTATTTTTTTTCAATTCGATTACATTTATTTCATACATTCCTCATAATTTTACTTTATATTTTTATTTTATTATTTATTAAAATTTTTGAAATTTTAATCATTATTATTTATTTTACTTTACTTTTTTCACACTATTTTATTTAGTTTGTTGTTCTTAATTTTTTTTTCATTTTATTTTACGGTTCAATATCATATTTTTTCATTTATTATATTATTTTTTAAATAATAATATTTTTTATGTTGTTATATTTTTTATTATTTAATTTTTTATTTTCTTTGTTCAATAAATAAAAAAAATTTTTATTTTATTTTATTTTATCTTATTTTATTTTAATTTACTTTAAATTCTCTTCAGTTATTCTTTTTTTTATTAAAATATTTTTATTCTATCTTATTTTAATTTCTTTTTTTATTCTTGGCTTATTTCTTTCGATACGATTTTTTATTAAATTTTACATTATTATTATTTTTTATTTAATTTCATTTCATTTTATTGTAATATAATAAAATTTAACTTTATTTTCCTTAATTTATTTTACTCTATCTTAAGTTAATTAAATAATTCATTTAATTTTTCTTTTTGAATTAAAACTTTCTCTTATATCGCTTTTTTATTATGTTTTGCTTGACATCACGTAACTTATTTTAATTTAATTTATTTTAGTTTATTTTTTATTTTGTTTCATTTGATTTTTTATCATTTAACTTAATTTTTTTATTCTTTTTTTTGTTTATTTTTATTTCAGCTTATTTTATTTTTAATTAATATTATTTTCATTTTATTTTAGTTTATTTTGTTTTATTTTATTTATTTTTTTCTAATTTAATTTTTTGTTTATTTTGTTTTATTTTTTTTAATGTAAGTTATTTAATTTTCTTTTTTTTAGTTTTATTTTTTTTTTTATTCTAAGTTAAATAATTTTCTTTATTTTATTTTTCTATTTAATATTATTTTATTTTATGTTATTTACTTTAATTCATTTTATGTTATTTTTTCTTTAATTTGATTGATATATTTTTGTTCTATTTTATTTAATGTTATTTTATTTAGTTTACTTTAATTTATTTTTATTTTATTTTTATTTTATTTTTATTAATTTTTATTATTTCATTTAAATTTATTTTATCTTCGTTTATTTGTATTTTATGTTCATTTACTTTATTTTATTTCATTCTATTTACTTATTTATTTATTTCTAACTCTTTTATTTTATTTTGTTTTAATTTATTTTATGCTATTTAATTTAATTTAATTTAATTTAATATACTTATTTTTTTTAAATTTTATTTGATTTTTTATCTTTTCCTTTCATTTATTTTTTTTTTAATTTGAATTTTGTTTTTAATATTGTGGTTTTTTAATTTATAACATTTTGTAGTTTTGCCTAACTTTATTTTATATTACTCAATTATAATTGTAATAATTTAGTATATTTTAATTAAATTAATAATTGTGTTTTTTCTTTATTTCTTTCCCAAATTTTCATTTTCCGATTTTTGAATTTTCTTAATTTTTTTACGAAAGGTATTTGTTTTGTTAACTTAATATATAATTCCGTTACTTTTTGTTACACTTATAAATTAAAAAAAAAATTTGTTTTTGTTTTTGTAATGATTTTCTTCTCGATTTGATTTCTGTTTCTTATCTATTGGATGAGTGCATAAGTTCGTGCCCGATTCCGCTGGATGCCGTACGAATCGTTTGAGAGTGGCGCTCGTGAAAGAAATATATACATATTATATATCGTTGGAAAGGTGACAGTCCGAACTGTAAATCAAGCATAAAATAACTTCATTTTGATTTGAGTTGCTTAGTGAAAAGACGCATGGAAGATGAACAACGAAAAAGATCATATGCGTCATATTATGTTATACGAATTCCGCAAAGGAAAAACAGTGGGCGCTGCAACTAAAGATATTCGCGAAGTTTATTTGGACCGTGCTCCAGCACTCCGCACAGTAAAGAAATGGTTCGCGAAATTTCGTTCTGGAGATTTTAACCTCGAAGATCAACCTCGCAGTTGACGGCCTTCTGAGCTTGATGACGATGTTCTAAGGACTTTAGTTGCGAATAACTAACGTATTTCGACGGAAGAGGTTGCCAGTGAATTGAACGTCAACAAATCAACTGCGTTTCGTCGTTTAAAAAAGGTTGGGTACACTTTGAAGCTCGATACATGGGTGCCACATCAGTTGAGTGAAAAGAACAAAGTGGACTGTATGTCAACAGCAATTTCTTTGCTTCGACGGATCAAAAACGAATCTTTTTTGGATCGGTTCGTGACTGGTGATGAAAAATGGGTCCTGTACAACAATGTTCAACGCAAAAGAACATGGAAACAGGCACACGAAGGGGCGGAACCGATGTCGAAAGGTGGATTGCATCCGATGAAGGTACTGCTGTGCATTTGGTGGGATATCCGAGGCGTGATCTATTTTGAGCTCTTGCCAGCTGGAGAAACGATCACTGCCAACAAGTATTGTCAGCAATTGGTCGAATTGAAGAAAGCAATTGTGGAAAAACGTCCGATTTTGGCCAATCGCAAAGGAGTTCTTTTCCATCATGACAACGCCAGGGCACATGTTGCAAAACCGACCCTGGCCAAACTGAAGGAGATGAATTGGGAAATCATGCCGCATCCCTCATATACACCCGACATTGCACCTTCTGATTATCATTTGTTTCGATCGCTGCAGAACAATTTGAATGGAAAAAAATTTAAAAATGTGGAAGACGTCAAAAACCACCTTGACACCTTTTTCAACGAGAAACCGCGCGATTTCTATGAATCAGGCATCCGTAAATTGGTTGAACGTTGGGAGTGGATTGCCGAATATGATGGCGAATACATAATTGATTAATAAAAGCGCTTTCTTCAAAAAATTTCAATTTTAGTTTGCACTTGAAATCGGGCACGAACTTATGCACTCATCCAATACACACACACATACATATATTTCCACTTGAAAATCTTTTTAATAGTTAATAGGCTGAACTTCCGTTATGTGACTACAAGTCGTTCAGTTTAAGTTTCATAATTAAAATTTAATTAAAAAAAATATTATTGGATTGTTTCACGAACTTTTTTACAAAAAAATTTAACTATTTATATTTAGTTATTTATTTAATTTATAGTTAGATTTAGTTTTTTCTTATTAGATACTTCTTCTATATTTTTTCTATAAATTTTAAAAAATATTTTTTGAACTCTGTTGTTTTTTTTTGTTTTTTTGCTTCACGTCAAAATGGTTGATGACCAAGATTAGTTTTCATTCACTATAATGTGTGTTTTTTTTAACTTTTTACACTTTTCTTGTACTTAGAAGTGGTAAAGAATTTTTTTTCACATAACCTCAAATTTTTGTATCAATTTAGTGTGATCTCAATTTGTTCACTGTTACTTAATTTTCATTAATTTATATTTCATTCAAAAATTTAATATATAACATTTTTCTGCCACACTTACACTATTTCATTTATCTCTAAGTTTTTTATTTGTTTCTGTAATTCACTATCTTCTATTTTGATATTAAAGCCTAAGCTTTTATTTAATTCTCGGTAAAAAAGAACTTTGGGCGTTCCGAGCCCGACGAACAACGCGGTCAGACTGAAGTTATAAAATGGAATTTTTATATGAAAGCGCCGTCGCGAGAATGCCACACACATGTGAGTACTAAAAAAAATTGATGTGTGTGTGTGTGTATGTGTGGTTTTGAACACACTCACACAAACGCAGAAATGTCACTCTTTCTTTGGTGATAAAAAAATCATTGAATTATGCTCATTTTTTATAGTTTTCAATTTTATCAGCTGGGAAATAAAAAATATACGAATAACGACGTTTGACCGCGTTTCTTGAAAGCTACAGAAACACTTTGAGTATAAATTACATTTGTTTTGGAAAAAAGTGTGAATTTATGCAGAGAGCTTTCACAGAAAGAAAAATTCACTGTATCTGAAGTATTTTTCATGTGAAACTCCATCCAAACCATAATTAATTAACCATAATTTTTCCACTTTGCATCCCAGTTTTTATTGAGTTTTCGCTTTGGTATGGATTTTTTAAGTGTAAAATTTGTTTTTCAATAATATCGCTTTAGCAAAAGCTTCCTTTTGGTTCAAAGTGTTTCGGAAGGTAAATTTAAATTAGAAATAAAAAATACAGTTATAATTGCCATGGAAACGTGTGAAAGCTTAAAGGTAAAAATGTATTTCATATTTATTTTTACGGTTTCTGGAATGAAAAATTTTGTCAGAGAAGGACCTTTCTTTTATTTAAAGCTTTTTTTCTAGGCGAAAACTTTATTTTCATAAGAGTTTGAAAGATTTTCTGAGAGAAATGCAATTTAAAAAATATTTCCTTCAAGAGAAAGCTTCCAATTCATTAAATACCTATATTGAGGTGGACAAAATTTATTTCGTAAAAATATTATATTCGAGAGCTTAGGCAAAATTTTAGTAAATAATAAAGAAAATACATATATCTATATTTTTCTTTCATATAATTTTAGAAATTTTATATTTTTATATTATTTTATGATAAAAAGTTTTAGTTTTCGAAAATGCCTTAAATATTTTGAAAACTTTGAAAATTACTATTTCTTGTAAGAGCATATCAAAAGACTTTTAAATTTTGATCGTTCGCTTTTTCTTTCAAATTCAAAAGCTTCTAGAAAACTTTATTAATGCATCAAAAACGAATTACGATTTTCCGATAATTTTCCGGATTTTCAAAATAGAAAGCTCACATTAAAATTTTTACTGCATAATTTGATGAGAGTAAATTTTATTCGGGCTTTGAGATAGATTTACCATTTCGGAAACGAACTATTCAAGTGAAAGCTTTTCGGATAACTTCTATATTAAAAGCTTTTTTGTACGAAGCTCATTATATTTTAAATTTTTGGTAGAGTAAAAGCGTTTTGAGTGTACATTTTCTTTAAAAGCTTTTGGGATTCTCAACAATTTTCCGAATTTTGAAAAGTACATACACGTATACACAAATCATTATTGAATAACTTTTAAAGGACAAATTTTATTCAAGCTATGAAGTAGAAAACAACAATTTGAAAAATACATTTTCAAGTGAAAGCTTTCTGAATAACTTCTATATTGAAAGCTTTTTCCTACGAAGCTTTCATTTCAAATTTTTGGTAGAGTCAAAGCATTTTGAGTGTATAAAATCTTAGTTAAAAGCTTTTGGGATTCTCGACAATTTTCTGAATTTTAAAAAGTACATATGCATAAATCATTATTGAATAACTTTTAAAGGACAAATTTTATTCAAGCTTTGAAGTAGAAAACAACAGTTTGAAAAATAATTTTTCAAGTGAAAGATTTCCGAAAATCTTCTAAAATGAAAGCTTTTTCGAACGAAGCATAATTAATAGAAAAGCGCTGCTTTTTGGAAGCTAAATTCATACATACATGAAGCTTTGCAGATTTCCGACAATTTTCTCAGCTCGTTATAAAAGGATATTATTTCGGTCGTATCTTTTTTATTTGAAATTTTTTTTTGATTTCGAAATTTTTAAAAAGGTAGAAGTAAATTTTAAATAGTTTGGGGGTACAATCGAGCTTTGAGCTTTTTTTTCATTACATAAAAAAATGAATTTAAGTTCATTTTGTCATCAAAATAGACACTTTTTCATAATCAAAATCAACTTTCACTGAAAATTCTCATTAGAATTAAGTTTTTTCCTTATTTATATAGGTATATGTATATTTATATATTTCACACAGTGATTAACAGATAAGACTTGAACTAAAAATATGACTTATGCTACACACTACACTCTCGCTATCATAAATGTACGTATATGTATGTATATATATATTTATGTATGTATATAGACTTGAGCGGCGCCAAGATGTTGAAACTGACATAACTAAAATCAAAGCAGAATCTCAGAACACAAAAAATATACATATAAAGCTTAAAACTAAGAGCAATTGAATATGTATGTTTATGTGTGTATGTAAGCACATAAAATATGCTTTTATAACATCAAAGATTCATGTGCTCATTAGATTTTTAAGCCTACTTCTAAGTAATGTGCGTATATGTATTGTAGGTATATACGAGTATGTACGTATTCTAAAGCATCAACTGATAAAGAGTTCATTCACTGATTTAGTTTTATTATATATGTACATATGTACATACAAATTTATTATAAGTATTTTTGTGATTTTTTTCACCAATTTCTTATTTCAAAGTAGTTCATGTGTTATTTTTATGTTTTTTTTAAACGCGCAGACAATTTTTAGTTTGAAAGTAAGAGGAAGAAGAAGAAGCTTTTTCTTTACTTTAAAATATTGCATGCTTCAGCTGTATCACTTGTATCCATATGCATGTAAGTGTACTTATTTTATTTAGCTTAAATTAGCTGCAATGCTATTTGCAAATTAGAATTAGTGAATTTTTTTTTAATGGGAACAAAAAGAAGCGCAAAATAGGAATACCACTGACATGACAATGCACTTGAGCGCACACTTTCATTGCATTTGTTTTTGTTAATTTTTGTTACACATGTGTCTATGTTGTTACTGTACTATCATTGCTTTTAATGCATTCAAACACTTGAAATATTTAGTTTTTTTTTTTAATTTTTTTTTTGTGGACATGAGCTCATCCGGCTACTCATCCATCTAATCCTCACTGAAAATAGATCCATGAAATAATTGTGCAAATTAATATTGCTATTATTTTTATTATTATTATGTTCTTCTATGCATTTTTTTAAGCTAACAGCTATGTATTGTATATGGGCACTTTGCGCGTTATTTTTACATTTTTTCGTTTTTTGTCCTAAGCCATTTTTGTCTGTCGTTGGCGTGTTTGTATTTTAGCTAATGTGCAAACTTAATGCAGAACTTGAAAATTTATCTCTCATTACTTTGTTAAATATTTGCACAAAAAACAACACAAAAAAGTTGAGCGAAAAAATTAAAAAAACAGCATAAATATGTTTGCAATATGTGCTCGACTTTTTTGAGCTCAACAGATGGGTGGCTGTACAACAGCATACAAACACACATACATGTATACATACTTTTATTTGTGTGGGAATAGATTGGAATTTTTATACACTTACATAATATCATTAAATCTGTTCACGTACGTAGATTATGATTAAAAACTTTTTATAGCAAAACTCGTCATTCATATCCTTTTTTGTTTTAATTGTGTATTTTTAAGATTTATAATTGAATAATAATAAGGAAAACAGAACTTTTAATAATATAATGAAATTTAATTGAAAAAAGAAACAATGCTAAAAAATAAAAAAAATAAAATAAATAAAAGAAAATCTTAAGTAAAAAAAAATATAATAAAATGAAATAAATTAAGCAAAATAACAGCAATATAAAATTAAATTAAACAAAGAAAAAAATTTAAAAAAATAAATAAAAAAATAAATAAAAATAAATAATAAAAGAAAAAATAAAGAAAATAAAGAAAAATGATGTAAAATAAATTAAAATAATATAAAATAAAAAAAAAATTAAAATAAAATAAAATGAAATAAAGTAAAATAAAATAAAATAAATTACAATAAAATAAAATAATAGTAAAAATTACAATAAAATAATAAACAATAGATGTAAATAAAATAAAGGAACATAAAATAAAATATAAAAATACAAAATGAAATAAAAAAAAAACATAAATTAAAATAAAATAAAATTAAGTCATAATAAAATAAAATGAAATAAATTAAAATTAAGTAGTAATAAAATAAAATAAAATAAAATGAATTAAAATAAAAAAATTAAATAAAATAAAGTAATATAAAACGAAATAAAATAATATAAAATAAATTAAAATAAAATAAAAAAAATATAAAAAAAACAATAAAATAATAAACAATAGATATAAATAAAAGGAAATGAACTAAAATAAAGGAACGTAAAATAAAATGAAATATAAAACAAAGTACCATAAAATAAAATTAAGTAATAATAAAATAAAATGAGATAAATTCAAATTAAGTAATAATGAAGTAAAATAAAATAATATAAGCAAAATAATATAAAATAAAATAATATAAATTAAAATAAAATAAAATGAACTAAAATAAAAAACTTAAATATAATAAAATAAAACGAAATAGAATAAAATAAAACGAAATAAAATAAAACAAAAAAATGAAATGAAATAAAATAAAATAAAATTAAATATAAAAATTTAAAATGAAAAAAGATAAAAAGTAATAATATAAAAATAAATATTTAAAAAAAAGCGAAGAAGTCTAAAAAATGCGAGTTAATTTTTATATGCTTTGAAAATAATTCGTCTGAAGGAGCCTCCCTCCCTCGAAGCGTAGATAACATTTAAGACACATATAAAGTACCTAGAAGTAATTTTGGATAGCAAGCAAATGTGTAGGCTTAGTACAGAGGGAAGGGGAAACAAGTAGTGCCCTTTACACATGAATTCCGAGGGTGTTGGAAGACGGAGCGGTATAAGATGGAATACTTTTATGGCATGCAAGACCGCGAAGATCATATGCAATGTCAGCGAAGAAAAGCACATTTCATTTCAAAAGGAGTGCAGGATAGGTGTTGGCCCAACGACTCACCACAACCTACTGACATCACAACCTAGTAGAATGGGCATTAGTAGTAGTGGCACATGTAGGAATTGCTTCTGCCCGGCGTCTAGGAGCTTCGCAGCTCAAAGGATCCCTCTCAAATTTTGAAAAAAGTGTTGAGTCCATATTTGTTTTTTTGGCAATTATGTGAAAGATAGAATTCATAGTAGTTTTTCTTAAATACAAAAAAAAAAAATTTCCTTCGTTTTCGAACTACAGTAGTTTTTTTCAACAACATAAAACGTATAGTTGTGTCCTAAATATATCTAAAAGTAAAACATCTGTTCATTATGGAATAAATATGTGTACATTTGTATGTATGTATTTAAAGTATATTTGTATGTTTGAAAGCCACTACCATCTAATATAAACAAAAAAATATAAAAAGAAATGAAAAATTTTGCTGCTGCTGTGAACTAATGCTGTTAAAAAGTGTTCATGAATTAAAGAACAAATATTAAATATATATACGTGTATGTATGTATGCATATATGAGAATATGAAATATAAACAAATAAAACCGGCAAAACCTCGTCAAGATGCGACTAATGAAGTTATTTAATTGAAGTTTATTTGCCCAACGCAACAGCGCTGAAGGAAACTATGTATTTTGTATATACCTATGTATACATATGCATATATATGTATATGAAAAAAAGCCAATAATGCCTTTGAGCTTTAATAAAATGGACATTAGGCTATGTATTTTTTGGAAGTTTGCAACAAAGTAATGAAAAGAAATTCAAAAATAAGTATATATGAGTATGTACATATGTACATACAAATTTATGTAAATGTACTTTTAATTGAGCATGAGGTCTGGAAGACAACCACACTGTGCCAGAATAAACATCATGCTGATTGACAAGAAAATCGCTAATAAAAGCAAACAAATGTACATATGTATTCGTAGGTATATGTATACAATATGGTCGGTTGGTTAGCTGGTTGAAAGGGAAGGTTGAGGACTTGATCGCAAGCAACTGAACCTAGGCCATAGAATAGGACACTTTTTCGAAACTTTCGCTCGATTTAATAAACTGGTTTAATTTCTTCCAACTTAGCGGGCTCACCTCCGTAAGGTTGGATCTAGAGGCATCTTGAAAGATGCCACACCTAAATCGCATGAAGGCCGGACGCTCGCAAAGGTTCCAGCGTTTCGTCATCAAGTGGAGATGATATCTCAGGGGGAGGTACCACGCCAATATATATATAATAGGCGGTTTGTAACCGCTTAAGCGATTTTCAGCCGAGCTCCTCCTCCAATTTGTGGTTTTTGCGCCTTGATGTTTTTCCAACAAATGGAGGGACCTACAGTTTTTACTAAGCCGCCTCCGAACGGCTGATGTTTTTTTTACGAGGAGCCTTTTTATGTCCGAAATACACTCGGAGAGGTGGACGTTCCCTGCCGAGGGGCGACCGCAATGAGAAAATTTAACTTAAAATTTTATTTAAATTAATTTTCCGTAACTTTTGGATGTTGGTGGCACCGGGGTTTGAACTCGCGCCTTCCGAATGTCAGTACGAAATGCTAACCACTCGGCCACCGCGACCGCCATTTCAATACACCCACAAAAATACTAAGTTTTCGTTTGCTTAAAGTTAGTAATAGTTTGGTCTGTCTACAATACAAACTGCCACACTGGTGCGTCCTACGATGGAAGTGTTCTAGAACCTTGAGTGTTCCTCCAAGATCCGCTGCATTAGACAACATTTGAAGGCGCTGAAAGGCATAGGGCAGTCGATGGTTACAACATCGCTCGCGGCGTCAGCACGAATCAGATCTTCCGCCTCTTCATTACCCTCTACAGCCGTGTGACCCCGGACCCAAGTGATATTCACTGTGTTTTCACGCGTTAGTCTGTCTACCAAAAACCTGATAGATCTCAGTATTAAAGCGGTTGCCGATTTTGCAGTTTGTCTAATGCCCACAATCTCTGCTTGGAAGACAGAGTTGTAGTCATTGAGTTTGAAGCTACCTTGGTTATTGTAGTGGTCGCAGAAGAAACCTGGTCCTGTGGCTGCTCGCATTTAGACCCATCAGTATAGATACGGATATCTTTACTGTTACCGATGGGTCCGCCTTCCACTCATTCTTCGCTGTTAGAGAAGAGGTATGTGGCATTTACCCCGCAGAAACTTTCCGTTTTCCGTTTACCGGTTGGCCCGAGTTTTAATGTAATTTTTGGATGGATCTCCTTCACAATTGGTGGACTGTAGCCAATTTTCTAGAATATTTAGGTAGCTAGCTGTTAGTGCTGCTTCATACATAGCTTCCTCCATGGCTTTGATGAGGTTTTTATTCTTTAATACAATGTGAGGTCATAGGATCCATTTTGGTTCAACAGCTCTTCCGCAGGTATTTCAGATTCAGAGTGCTTTACTGGCACTACTTTAACTTGTTCCATCCAGCTAAGTATGCACACAATATACGTGTATGTACTAGGCGTGGATAAAAAAAATTATGTATTTTCATTAAAGTTTTAATTTTTGTATTTTTTTTTGTGAATCCCGTGATTGCGGGATTTTGAAATATCATTTCGGGATTTCAAAATTATTCTAACAAAGATTTTTACATCAAATAAAAAAAAATTAAAAATTTTAAAAAAAATTTTAAATATTAAAAAAAATTTTTTTTCGATTTTCGGGACTAAGTCCCGGTGAAGCTAGATTATATGCTGCCCGAAAAATTTATTTTATTTTTTTTTTAAATTTTTATGATATACTCGTATACAAATACAGCAGACATGGACAAAAATATGTAATTATGTACATATAAGAAAATGTTCGATCATCTACATACATACCATACATACATACATATGTACATACCATACATACAAACAATAAAATGCTTTTCCTGCCTCATTGCTGAGACTGAGTAAGCGCTGGAATTACGCATATCAACATTTGCGGAAAATGTGTGTGTAAAAATGTTCCGTTTTGGTCGACCAAAAACAAAAAAAAAAAAAAAAAACGAAACAAAACACATTTGCCCACAGCACATTGGCCTGAGTGAGCTATGAGATCATAATCACGACTAGAAGAATTGAAAAAAAACGAACAAAACTAAAAATACCAACAATTTGTTGGGTTTTTTTTCAAAACCTAGCTATTTTTTCACGCTCAAGCGTGTGGCTTCAAATGCAGTGCAGTGCAAATGCAAGTAATATGAATTACATTCGAGTCCAAGTTCAAACAAATCCATGATAAGTCATTGTCGTGTTTGTTTATATTTTCTTGTAATTAACGCATCCGTCTTTTTTATTTTTCGGCATCTTTTAAAGCTTTTTTTTTCCTTGCAAACTACTCTTCATATTTTGTCTCGGTTTTTTTTTTGTTTTTGTGACCATAATTAAAATGTATCCGCGCATAAGAATATCGTACTTGACAGCAGCGTTGGACGATGATCATACTGATGGTTGAGTGCGTTAATGAATAAATTGACTAAATGGAAGTGTACGAACAAACACAAGTACATACATACGTACATACATACATACATATGTACATATGCACATACTTTTAAGTAAATTGCACACTGCTTGAACCTTAGTTTAGGCTTTGGCCGTTTTGATCAGCAAGTCAAACTTGTTGGAGCTCGAAAAATATGCGATTGAAGCAGTTTTCCTTAGAACCATGTAATATTTAGCCTGAGAATTGATTTATATGTCAGCCCTTTTTTATTTGTCAAGCGCACAATATTCGAGCGCCTCTGTAAATCTATTTTGCAATACCACTGCCTAACTGACATGAACACAACAGTCCATTTTCGTTTTGACGCAATTTTTAGACACCTACAGGAGGCAAGTTCTTCTTTACATGATCTTATCAACAGAATGTTGCTCTTGTTCTTCATTCTATCAGTACGTACAGCATCGAAAACTCTCTAAGTTGGAGTGTTTTTGTAAATTCGGATGATATGAACTAGCCAGCTTTGGTGTTGTGTCTTAATTCTTACATAGCTCATTGTCCCATGCGTGGAGGACAATAAATCTTCCGAAAATCCTTCTTCTCAAAAACTCTAATTGTCAACTAATCGGATGCTATAAAGTCCCTGACATGCAACAAGACGGGTGAAAGGATTTTACCTTCCAATTGCCTACTCAAAATGAAATAGCACTTTTTGGCAATAGTCGCTGTCTCTAACTTCAAGAATATGGCTGCCAAAATTGACGTGGAGGCCAAGACGAGAAGCGTTCAATGTTTTTTTAATGACCTCGTCCCTCTTCGTTCACTACCAGTTCTATACGCTTCGCTTCTCTCCCCCGGGTAGATTATAATGAATATCTGTGGTCTATAGTCCAGTCCGATCAGTTTGTTGACGATATGTTGTATTCTTTCAAAGAGTACGCTAAGACCTTTAAGTTATTGATAATCGCAGACTATTAGGTTCCTTCTTGTGGATAGGGCAGAGCACACCCATGATCCAATCGTTGACTAGAGATGAGTCCCTTTCATAAGCTCATTATACCCCGAACATCTATTACTATATAATTTTTTTCCTTCCTACGCAAAAACCTATGGTCTTGAAGCCATCTGCCTGTTAGACGCATTATTTTATCCCCTTTTTGCCATATCTTTTTTCAAAATTATGCAGTATTTTCTATACAGGCTAGCTTTAAAAGTTTTCAGCCTCTCTCTTTCTCTTTTTAACAGCGTTTTGTCTCCCTCTTCCTCATACCACACATATTGCGGTTGATCACAACCTTACGAAGATCTCCATTTCTTTTACTCTTTACCGCAGTGTGGAAAAGCTTAGCATACCGATTCTTTCTTTGATACTTAGAGAGGCTTCAAATGGTAAACCAAGAAAGGCAAGAGGAATTTAAAAGTCTTTCCTTTACCTAAGGGGTTTTGTAGTGAGATATTATGCGTACTTTCCAGATCGTTTGGAATATAGTACTGTTTTTCTTCGACTTAAAGTTAGGGAGAGCAAATAAGTATATCTGAAAAGGGCTCTCTATATGCTTCGAAAAGAAATTTATGAGTCTTTCTTTAAAACTATCAGCAGTTGGTCTTGTGGAGTATAGGAAGTTCCTAAATAATGGTAAAAGCGAATTTATGCGCACATATCAATCTCGATTGTGTTCAATGTGGGGGAGAAAGACAGTCATAGTTCCGTGTTATGCGGAGTTGACTTGCTTATGCAAGTTTTTTACAGTGTGAACCAAAAAATGGAACTGAATTTAGTTTAGAAAAAAAAACTTGTCTTACACATGTATTTGTATTATATATTATACCTACATATGTCAGCATAGCTCCACCCAAAAAAAATGCTGAGCACACCTCCCACTTCCCTCGCATGAATTTTATTAAATTCACGAGAAATGTACCCGATGGAATGTTAGAAATGCCAGGGATTAGATTTCATATTTTCCAAAACATGTAACGGCATGAAGATTAAGCAAAAAAAATAAAAAAAAAAAATTATAGAGCAAAAAAAACACAAATAAATATTTTTTTCATATATTTTTCTGCATAAATTGTACGCCACTTAACCTTCGTTTGCATAGAAATGAAGATTTAAAAACAAAAAAAAAAAACACATATTTATGCTCTGCTTATCGTTGCACTTTTTTCTACGCTACCTCCAATTACATACATACAGACAAGCAAGTAGCCTGTAAGTGGATATGATTGACGTTAACACCGATGTCCATTGTGGTTTACACAAAACGTTTACTATTTCAATATTGTAGACTATTATTTCTTTAATTTAAAAAACTGTATTTTTCACAAAGTGCATAAATAAGTAGGTTCGTATGTATGTATGTACTGTGTAAATTTATTTATTTAACTGTATATGTATGCGTGTTTAGCTTCGTAGATAGTTTCTATTAGTTGCATATGACTGCATTGTTTCGAGTTTTTTTTTCTCTTATTTCTTTTACATTAATGCACTGTGTGATAAGTTTGAGGCAGCGAACAGCGCAAGAAAAACATGTGATACCCTTTAGTGTAGGAAAAAAAAAGAAAAAAAAAGCTGCATGCAAGAAAAGAAAGCAAGCGATATGATGAACTACAGCCAAGGAATGTTAACGGAAACATAATAAATAAAATGGTGTCACACACACACGCTTATGTACTTATGTTATCTGTAACTTCAGAACACTTTTGAATTTAAGATCTTTTATCCTGTTTTTTACACATGTGTATATTGTTTTTTATTCTTTCATTCACATTTTAGCAAGCAACACTATGATCCACAATATTTTCATTCAATTTTTTTTTTTGTATTGAAATACTCAAATACCAATACTTAATATTTTCCAATGAAACCCACACTCACCATTGACCGAGTCCAGTTGATAATAAAAGCCCAGTCCTCTTGCACACAATTTATGTATGTATATGGTTTTTATGATGTCTATATGTATGTATGTTTTTATGTACTTCAACACAAACTACTGCATATCTACAATATGCATGTTATATTATACACACACTCCCGTAACACTGTTTTTTTTCTTCTTCCTTTACTGCTTTACTTAAAGATTTACCGCATTCACTATAAAACGAATATCCGTCTAAACGATCTGACTCCGCAAGATCACCGCTCAACACTGAACGAACGTCTCGGAGCGAGGCGAGTCACAACTGGGAATTGGAGGAGCCACAAGCACAATACAACTGTTGAGATATCAACCAGGCGTGAGTGAGTGCACATTCAGCAGATACTCGTGCGCTGAAGTCGGCAACTCAGTGGGTTGTTCTGTGCTCTGTGCACGAGAAGGGAATAACACAAAAAAAAAACCATTAAAAAATGTATACATATATGTATGTATTTAAGAATTAATTGTATGTACAAAAAATTTGGGCATGAGGCAGACACAACTCAAAGATACACATATAACCATGGGCATGAGTCGGTTTGCCTCGCACTAGACGACAACAATACTGATGTAAGTACTGGCAAATGGGTAAACATTGCGATACACAAAGGCAGCTAAGAATATAAACAAAACAGGCGATGATGAAGTAAATGCACAAGAGACATACATATGTATGTACAAACAAACAAATAAATTTGTATCTGCATAGTTATTTGAGAGCAACAACTAATATTTGACAAGTTTTGAGGGCAAGCGATATTGTCTAACTCAACTGAGTATCTGACTGGTCTGATTTGTTTGGAGTTGATGTCATGCACGTAGGTACATGTGTTTGCTTATACAGGTAGTATGAAGTCACACTCAATTACTTTTTGTTTGGAAGTAGATAAAATTACATAGAGTTTGGATGTGCCGGCTTTTAGTTTGGTAAGAGAGCCATGCGCTAATGAAAACAATCTGAGTGAAGAGTGTTGTCTCTTTGGTTATTATGCGCTTAAACACCAATTTGAAGTTAATACGAGTATACTCTTGCATGAGACAAGGTGTGGCTGCTCTTTATAAATCAGATAAGACTGATACTTTCAAATTATTTGACTTAAGTTCCTGCCGCTTTTCTATCGCTTACACATACATATGTATCTTATTGGAGTTATGCTTACATAATAAATATACTTTAATTGTTTTTTTTTAAGTTATTACATTACAAACATACAAATATGTACTACATTTTAAATTTGATTTGCCAAGAAAGTACAAAACTATTTAGTGAGATTATAAGCTTATGGTATAGTTTTAGGCGCTCCAGCTGCAGGTAATTTATTATATGCATATGATTTTTCAACAGTTCGTATTAACCAACTTGAGTTATCGTTTATAAGTTATACATATACATATCTCCAACATTATCTATAAGTTGTTTGTTACTTAAAAATAAAATAAAGTAAATACAACCACATGCAATAAGACATACAATTCTCTTACCTTGAGTTAAATTTTGACATTGTATTTGAAGTTGTTTTTATTATTTAAATGTTTTATTTTTAAAATGGGTAAAAACACTAATCAACTAGGTTATAACTTTAGAAAATGTTAAAAATATTTATAAAACTTTGCGCAGTTTATTTCATCATTTTTGCATTATTATAACTTTACATTTCCAATTTGAAATATATATTTACATATTTACTATTTGAAAACAAAGGATTTGGATTTTTTAATATACTCTTGGTTTTAATTTACAAATTATCTTTGGATTATGAAAATGAACGTACATCTATAACATTTTATGCTGTAGCTTAGATTTTATTAGCACTTATTGTTTGATTTAACTGTATATTTATGTCTGCTGTTAAGGAATTTGCATTTTTTTATTTAAAGAAGAAATAAATAAAAAAGTAGAGATTAAATATATTAAATAGCGTCTTTTTCGAAGAAGAAAGAGCTCCGCTTTGAGATTATACTTTTCAGCCCAACGGCGTTGATTCATCTCACCTTGCAAAGGTCAAGTACCTATAGACATAACCAAATTATTTTTCGATTTTTCTATGCCTATAGCAATGCGTTGATTTAGTTTTATATTTGCATTTTGCCTTTTTTATAACTATAACGCTGTTATTAAAAATTTCTGTCTCCTTTTGCAATCGCACCGGATGAACTTTCGCATTAAACGAAACTTATTTTAAACGAACGGAAACTGCAAAATGGCGTCTACAGTTCGTTACCACTCACTTCACTGATATGTTTTACTAACGCACTTTTATTGCTTTAATTATCTTGAATATTTATATATATATATATATAAAAGAGCTCAGTTACCATTTTTCACATACTTATTTGTTTAGTACTTCATATACTTAATTTAAAAGCCGATTTGTAAGAAATTTGGCAATTAAAAATATATTTTACAATAGCACATCCGGTGGAAAATTTGTTTCTTCGTGTGGAATCTGCGTTGGCGGTGCTGCCATTCTATAATATTTGCAGAGCAAGAATAAAGATATAAAAATTTAGATTTCACTATGCTTGTAAGGTTTAATTTTGTTGTTATGCTAGAATTGTATAAGAAATATACATATATATGCACTGCTTGTTATATTTTAATAAAAAAAAAACAGGAAAACTTGTTTAAAATGTTTACTGAATTACCTTCCACTTACTCATTTGCTTTTTGATATGGCAACTTTTTGAATTTTGTGTATCACATCCACAAACAGCTGTTTACAGTGTTGCATTTATAACGTATGAAAAATTCTTTAACAACATTCGGCTGATTGGACGGCGAATTGTTTTTCAGTCATAAAACGCGCGTCCAGCAATTTGGTTATTATTTATCTTATTCGTGTGAATTTTCCCTATTTTTTGTTGTTTTTTGTACATGCAAGCATATGTACTATATATGTGTGTGGGTGAATCAATGTTTGGAATTTTGAATTGCAAAGCAAAAAATTTGAAAGATGAGTAAAAAAGTAAACAAATTGGAAAACTTATAAACAAAAATTGTGCGCAAAGTTAAGTGGAACGGCTGTAATTAAAGCTAATTGTGCGCTATAATGCATTGTTTGTAATAAATATTAAGAATATTTGCGTCTGGAAATTTTGTAGAGAAAATAATTCACTTGTGGTTTAATATTTTTTTGAAGTATACATACTACATACATAAGTACCTATAACGAAAAAGTTTTGTGTGCATATTTTTGTGAAAAATCTGGATAAACGCAAATTTTAAATTCGTGCAAATCAACGTGATTGTGTTTTATGTATAACAACGGAAGAAAGCCGCATTACGTACTGGGCGTGTGTGTGTGAGTGTGCATTGCAGCTGTGTTGGGCGTATCAGTGGGTGGCGAAGCTAATTTGGCGAATGTCCTTCAAGAAAATTTTGTGAAATGTCAAGTGATTATTTCGGTATTGTGAAGAAAGTTTTGCAAAAGTGCAAATATAAAGAGATTGTAGAATTTGGGGAAGTATTTGGCGCAGTTAAAGCGCATTGAAATTGGTGGGTTGCCGGTGTTGGCTCCCACAGGAATATCTATGCAGCTAACAATGATTACTCATCGCGTTCGATAAAACAAAAACAACAACAGAAAGCAAAAGTGGTGGAGTGTCTTCCAAAACACAGACCCCTACCAAGTGGCAGAAAATAGTTATCCAAGCATATGTTTGTGTATATGTACATACATGTATGTATAAAGGAAGCAGGCGGGTTGAGTAAAAATAGAATTTATTTGCAAGTAAAAATAAATGGCATAAAAATAAAAGTGATAAAAATATACATACATACCTATCTAAATACAAACAAAAGTATACGTCACACTGCCGACGGTGCTCACGAACGGTTGTATTCCTGCCTATTTGTGACAACGCAAAAATAAAATAATATAAAAACAACACAAAAAGTAACTGACTCTCGTTCGAGGCCGTGCTGACATTCGAAGCACAAACAAACAAACTAAGTGCGCCAGCGTTTGCCATCAACTGTGTGCTTCCTTTGAACTTGTATACCTACGTAGGTACCTATGTACATACGTGTATGTATGTGTATTCCATGAGCCAACAAATTGAGTAGCATCTTCCGACGCTAGCATTTTTCATCATCCAATTTTTTTTTTGTATTCTGTATGTACGTTTGCATAACTTGTTTTTATAAACGTACAAGATAAAAGTTTATTTATTTTATGTTTTGCTTGAAACTGGTATAAATTCTTATTGGATTACTACGTTCTTCTACGGACTACTCACACAATAGCAAACAACTTGGCCTTCACTTCTTTTGATTTTGCGGCCAAGATGAGCGAACGCAAATTCACACGCGTCCTAAACAGCAACAAAGCCGGTATGGCGGCTCAGTTGCGTGAAACCGTCTCGCAGGTGGTGCGGCAGAGCACGGCATTGGTAAGTAATGACATTATAGTTTATATATTCCATCATATGTATAAGTGATGTAGTGTGAATGTCTTATAATTGCACAATTTCCTTGTCTCTTTTTGCTCAATTTTTATTTTGCAATATTTTTTTTTTGTTTTTTGCTCTACTCTTTCCTTATTATGTTATGAAATTATCTTCACTGCTGCAATATCCTTTTCCTTTTGCCTCTTGCATTGGAGTTGCATCTCTGCAAAAGGGTGTGTCTGTGGTCTCTACACGGCAATTTTGTTTTTGTTGTGACATTTTTCTTGTTCCTTGACATATGGATGTAGACATACATACATGTACATAGCTGTGTATATGGGCAGTGTTGTTTATCTTCTTTACTTCCAATTCGACGTCCGGTCACTTCGGGCTTTATGATGTACATATATACATATGTACATACTTACTAAGGTGTGGTGATAGCAGTGGGTTCGCTTTGAGTTTTATTTTTATTTGCTCGTCAGCTGATAATTGCATTATTTTAAATCATATACTTTGCGTGTGTATGTATGTGTTTGCTAAAAGAAAAAAGAACTTTTCGTTAAGCATTAAATATAATATATGTATGTATTTTACTTGTCAGCAGTGCACGAAGCCAATCGTGAGTGCAATGAACTCATCGGTATTTTGTTAAAACTATTTACATATGTATGTAGGTATATTCATAGGTAAACAAAACAATAGTTTGGTAGGGGAAAGTGAAAAATGCAATTGAATTTATTGTGGAAAAAATAAGCTAGAATTTTCAAGTTCGCCGTTTACTTTGGCAGCTGCGTACTACCGTTGCCTTATAAATATTGCAAATTTTTTTGTGAAAAGGAAAAGAAAATGAAATTAGCGGCACTCGATAACTGTTGATTGGCGAATTGACATTTAGAACAAAATAGGGATCACCGCAAATGTTAGGTTAATGTGCAAATCATTTTCAGCAGTAAGGAGCTTGGAAAAGTATCTGACAAGATGTTTTAGTCAATTAAACAAGGAAAAATGTTAGCAAGTAATAAAGGGTCAGAAAGAAATTCATATAAAATGCAAAATACCGCACACTCAGTAAAATTCATACGTATGTACATACATACATATGTAAAAACAAAATAATAGCAAATATATTGACCGTCATGTGAGAAAAATAAGTTAAATTATGTTTAGCATAAAAATAAAAAAAATTAATAAAATTAATAAAATCAAAATATAAAAAAACAGAAAAAAAGAAAAAAAATTAAAAACTATTGTAAAAATAAAAGCAGGAAAAAATTAAAAAATAAATAATAACTAAGTAAAATAAAAAATAACTAAAAATAATATTAAAGAAAAACAAAATAAAATAAAAAAATTATAAAAATGTCAAAAATATATAGTAAAACAAGGGAACAAAAAAAAAAAAACAAAAAAAGAAAAAAGAGGAAAAAAACTAAATTAAAGAGAAAAAAAATTAAAAAAAAACAAAATAAAATAAATAAAAAAAACAAAGTACGTGAAGTAAAAAAAAAAACAAAATAAATGAAGTAAAAAAAAAAAAAAACAAAATAAAAGAATAAAAAAACAAAATATATGAATTAGAGAAAGAACAAAATAAAAAGAATAAAAGAATTAAAAGAGTAATAATATGAAAGAATTAAAAAAAGCAATAATATAAAAGCCATAAAAAAGGAATTGAAAAACTTCCAGATAAAATAATTAAGAAAGAAAAAAATAAAATGAGGTAATTAAAAAAAAAAATAAACAAAATAAAAGGAAAACATAAAAAGTAAAAAAAAAAATTTTAAAGATATAAAAAAAGGATAAAATGAATAAATAAAAAAAGCAAAAAAAATTCAAATACAAGAAATAAAATACAAAAAAAATTAAAGAAATAAAAGCAAATAGAAATAATATAAATGAAGTACAATAAAATGAAAGAACTAAGAAAACTAAAATAACAATAAATCAAAATAAAGGAAATAAAAGCAAAATTAGAGAAATTAAATACAAATAAAAGAACTAAAAAAAAACAAATCAAATACAAATAAAAGAATTAAAAAAACAAATAAAATACAAATAAAAGAATTAAAAAAAACAAATAAAATACGAAAAAAGTAATAAAGTAATCAAAAAACAATAAAATAAAAACAAAAAGCAGTAAGATAATTAAAAATAAACTAATTAATAATTAAAAAATAAAATAGAACTATTAAGAAAAAAACAATGAAATAATTAAAAAAAAAATCAAATAAAATAATTAAAAAAAAACAAATAAAATAATTAAAAAAAAAACAAATGAAATAATTAAAAAAAGAGAAGAAATTAAATAATTAAAACAAACAATTAAAATTATTAAAACAAAACAATAGAATAATAAAAAAAAAACAATTAAATAATTAAAAAAAGAAACAAATAAAATAATTAAAAAAAACACAAATAAAATAATCAAAAAACCCAATAAAATAATTAAGAAAAACTAATAAAATATTTAAGAAAAAGGAACAAATAAAATAATTAAAAAAAAAACAAATAAAATAATTAAAAAAAAACAAAAAAATAAAAAAAAACAAATGAAATAATTAAAGAAAAACAAAGATAAAATAATTATAAAAAAACAAATACAATAATTAAGAAAGAAAAACAAATAAAATAGTTAAAAAAAACAAATAAAATAATTAAGAAAAAAAAACAAATAAAATAATTAAGAAAATAAAAACAAATAAAATAATTAAGAAAAAAACAAATAAAATTATTAAAAAAACCAATAAAATAATTAAAAAAAACAAGTAAAATAATAAAAAAAACCAAAAAAATTAAAAAAAAAAAACAAATGAAATAATTAAAAACAAAAACAAAGATAAAATAATTAAAAAAAAAAAACAAATACAATAATTAAAAAAGAAAAACAAATAAAATAGTTAAAAAAAAATAAAATAATTTAAAGAAAAAAATAAATAAAATAATTGAGAAAGATAAATAAACAAGACAAGGGTAACAACGAAGTGAAGAAAAAATATAGAGAAAAAAATAAAACACAATAAAAGGAAATAGAAGAAGAAGATTGTGTTAAAAAACGTCTATTGGTTGGAGCTAATTTTTATGTAGATATGAAAACTATCTAGGCGACTATTCCTAGACAAAGGGAGAAAGTAAATGAGTGACGTGCAGGCTTCTTTTCTACTATTTTTTATTTCTTATTTTAGTCAAACTAGCAAATGTTTACGAAAAATGACGCAGAAGTGCAAATTGGAAAAAATAGAAAGCAAAAATATGCATACATGCATACATAGGTACATATGAGCAATATAACAAAAAAGGTTAAAACTAATAAGAACGAGAGAAAAGTTGAATAGAAAAGATGCTGGCTAAGAGCCAAAATAAAGTGAAAATAAACATACGAATACATATGTAGACACGCGAACACAAAATAGAGAAATGAGATTAAATTTTAAATCGATTTTTTTTTGGACGTAATCATACATTTTATTTCAATAAATTCAATAAATTCACGAAATGTCACTTATTAATCTGCTGTATAATGGGTGAAAAAGGGTTCTCGGGATTTTACTTTTCATGACTCATTCCATGTTACATCAGTCAGTAATGTCTGTGAGCTAAATTCATTGAAATTCCAAAGCGTCAAAACTCATTATGCATAATAAGCAAACATACATTCACATATTTATATATGAAAAAATACATTTCTTATCGGTTGCACTAGTTTTCTTCTATTTTCTCGTTGACTTGCCAGCTCTGGCTCGGTTGCTACGGAATACGGCTTGTGTTTATTTCAAGGTCGTATTGCTGGCTGTTCCCGTATCGCCTGGAGGCAAACTAAAATAAGGCTTTATGCACATACATACATATGAATATACATACATATATGCCTTACCGAGATATGCTAGTTTGAAAAAGTATTTATATTTTTTTTTAAGTTTTTTTTTTAACGATTATACTTATAATTTTCATTCCATTTCAATGCTCCTCTTCATTCAGCGTTATTCTCATAGTCATGTAGCTAATTTAATTTCTCATCTTGAGCGTGTATTCAACTCATAGGTTAATCATAGCGGAGCTGTAATGCATTAAAAATAGGCTACAAGCTCAATGGGAGTTCTAAGCTAAAGCAAAAAACAAAAATAAAAAAAAAAATAATAAAAAAAAAAAAATAAAAAAAATAATAAAAAAATAATAAAAAAGTAATCAAAAAAAAAAATAAAAAAAAAATAATAAAAAAATAATAAAAAATAATAAAAAAATAATAAAAAAATAATAAAAAAATAATAAAAATAATAACAATAAGAGTTATATTATAATTTTCTTAAAGAAATTTTTTCCTAAATATTTAACATATAAAAATATTAATTTGTAATTTTTTAATATTTGTTGTTGAAAATAAAAGTTTTAAAAATCATTTAAAAATATATTGAAATTATTTAAAATAATATTTATGTAAGCTCATTAACTATGTCAAAAAATATACCAAAAATAATTAACAGAAAATTATTTTACTAATTTTTTTTGTCATTTTAATTAAAACCTGCTTTTTTTTGCTTTTTTCTTAGTTCCGGTTTCAAGGCTACACGCCTCATTACTAAATAATCATTAGAGTGCGCGGTTTTTTTTTTAACTTTTATATACATACCTACATAAACATATATGTACATACATGTATTTATTTATTTATACAATTTTGTTGTTACCATTTTATTTTAACAACATTAGTTGTTTAATTTATGATGGCATTATTAAGTATACATACGTGCATATGAATTTATTTTTGTTGCTTGTATATGGTATTTGAATTTTTACATTTTCCATTCAAAAATTTAGCGAATTGTTTGAAAAATGTGTGAGAAAACAAACCTCAGGATAAAAAATAAAATAAAAAATCGAAATAAACTTAGTTCAACTAAAATAAAATAAATAAATAAAAAATGCAAAAAAAGTAAAAAAAAAATAAAAAAAAAAATAAAAAAAAAAATAAAAAAAAAATACAAAAAATAAAAAAGTAAAAAAAAAAAATTAAAAAAAAAATAAAAACTAAGAAAAGTAAAACAAAATAAAACAAGAACATAAAATAAAATTTAATTAAATTAAACTAGACAATAAATTAAATTAAATTATATTAAATTAAACTATATTAATATAAATTATAATAAATTAAATTAAATTATAATAAATTAAATTAAATTATAATAAATTAAATTAAATTTTATTAAACTAAATTGATTTTTATCACTTCTTTTACAATTTCCCAGCTTCTTTCATTTGCGCGCATGTCTGGGATGATATTGCGTGCGTTTAGTGGTCCGACCGTGCTTTCGAGCCCACTACGCTCAGCTTGCCTGCCTGCGCATTTAAAGAATGTGTGCTCGGCATGTGTGAGTTAGTCTCCCGATCAGTCTGCTCAACTGGGAAGTAGTTCTAGCGACTTTTTCCTCGGCGTGTTGGATTTTGCGCCCAGAAACTTAGTCTGTGATACAGTCTTACGTCTAAGTAGTTGACAATTTGTCGTTCTCAGGGTATTGGAGGATGTGTACATATCTACTTCCAAAGGGATGTGTTTCATCGTTAGAAGTAGCACCACGGAATCAAGGCACATCTGCGTTCTTAGCATTACCTGATGTAGCCTCCTCTGTATCGCGTGCGGTAAATATAGCGGCAATATCGTCCGCGAAATCAGCTAGATTTAAGCCGATAATAGATACCTAAACTGCCCCTGACATAACTCAGAGTTTCCGGGGACCATCTGTAGTATATATAGCGACTGTACCTTAGAGTGTGCACGAAGACCGCCGAGAGTCGATTCGGCAACTCGGACAGCAACTCGGACTGACGTATGGAATGACTTGGCGCTCGACCTTCCCAATTGACATCGCTATGGGCTCTTGAAGTGTTCCAAGAAGATCCGACGTTTTCGAGCCAAATTTTGTTCAGCGATGAGACCCTTTTCTGGCTCAATAGGTATGTAAACAAGTAAAATTGCGGCATTTGAGACGAAAAGGAACTGAGAAATTCAAGAGCTGCCATCCGACTCTTTGATGCCTGAAATTGAAGCTCGTGATCTCGGCGACATTTGGCTTCAACAAGAGGGAGCCACTTCCCACATATCGCATCATTCAATGGATTCATTAAGAGAAGCCTTCAGTGAGCAGATAATTTCACGTATTCGGCCGGTCATTGGCCTTCACACCGTTAGACTTTTTCCTTTTCTGGAATGTAAAGTCTAAGGTCTATGCGGATAATCTCGCTTCGATTCAGGCCTTGGAGCAAAACATCACGCTTGTCATGCGCCAGTTACCAGTCGAAATGCTTGAACGACTTACCGAAAACTGGACTTAATGCGAAAGCGTGTTCTTTCGACTGATAATTAACATTCCCCATTCCTATGTTTTTTCCGGAGAGTAGAGAATCTCGAAATCGATAAAAAAAAATAAAATAACATAAAAAAAAAATAAAAAAAAATAAAATAAAATAAAATAAAATAAAATAAAATGAAATGAAATGAAATGAAATGAAATGAAATGAAATGAAATAAAATAAAATAAAATAAAATAAAATAAAATAAAATAAAATAAAATAAAATAAAATAAAATAAAATAAAATAAAATAAAATAAAATAAAATAAAATAAAATAAAATAAAATAAAATAAAATAAAATAAAATAAAATAAAATAAAATAAAATAAAATAAAATAAAATAAAATAAAAAATTAAAATAAATTGAAATAAATTGAAATAAAATAAAATTAAATATATAAAATAAAATAAATTAAAATAAATTAAGATAAAATAAAATAAAATAATAGTTACACTTTTCTTGTAAATGAATCGGCATATCTTTGAAAATATAATACTATGTTGACCTCCCTAGCCCTTTTAAATTTAGGCAATTGAACATTTGTGACCCCTTTCTACAAAGTGCTGCCACTTTTGGGTATAAGTAAACATACATATGTATGCATGTATGTATGTATACGTGTATACATACGTAAGCCTATCAGTCACTTGTTTGGCAATCGAAAAAATATAACTAATTGTACACAATGCTATCATTAGTAAATTTAATTAAACTCCATCATAAAAGTCAATAAGTACTTAATTTAATTTTTGATGCCACTATGTACATATTTATGTACTTATGTATATGTGAAGGGTAATTTGTCTGTAAAAGAGATTAATGTTAAAACATGTGTGTATGTTGATTTGAATTATTTATTTTTTTCCGTATCTAAGCCGGAAGCATTAGAGTAGTTTAATTAGTAATCAAAAAGAAATTGTATTTACCAAAATTATCGACACTCTAAATGCATGTAAAAAGCTGTTAAGTGGTTTTAAAATATTTGTATGATTTTAAAAACTAAAAAAATTGTATTCCTGTAATAGATATTATTATTTAAACTTTTTTTATTTAATTTTTTTTGTGCAACACAATTCAAACTTTTTCAAAAAGTATTAAATAACAAATGAAAGTTATTATTTGCCATACAATATTTTGCATATTTCGTATAAAAAAATTTAAGATTAGCATTTTTATTGTAATTTTATAAAAAAAACTAATTTTTTCTTTTCTTTTACACTTTTACACTTTGCTCTAAAACGCTTGGTTGCACATAATGCTCTATTATTTTTGATTAAAATGTTGTTCACTAGTTTTATTTAGTATTGTGTAACATTTATTTTTCTTTTTGTGGTATTTTGCCTTTTATGTGACATTTTTATTTTTCGGGTGCCGTCAGGTGTTAATGCTAAAAATTGTAGTTGTAATTTTCGTTATAAACTGAATACAATATGAATATATTTTAATCGTATACCGCTATGTAGGTATGTCAACGTGAAAATGAAAGTAGACAAAAATAGATGATAAAATATTAACAAAAAGTATATTTTTTTTATTATTTATAATTTTTTTTTTTTCCTTTTTTTATTATGAAGACAAATGATGATTAATAATAGTAACGTTTAAGATAAGCGGTGCGTGGAATATGAAAAAAAAAGTTAAATACAAATATTTACCCATAAAGTACATGCTTTTATTTACTCAGTAGCGGTTATAAACTCATAGAATGTATGGTATGTATATACCACAAACACTGTTAATAGGAGTTGTGTTAAAAATGTTTAGGAATAGCTTGAAATTTTGCATTATATTATTAAAAAAAAAATTATTTAAATATTTTATTTTTACTAAAAATAATTTTTAAAATTTAATTTGAGTTTTAATAAAATCTGACTTGGGCAATACATTTTTTCTGTTTTTTTTTTTTTTCTAGAAAAAAGAAATTTTCCACCCTCAAATATTTTTCGTAAAATAAATAAATAAATCCAAAAATCTATTTTCCATAAAGAGCAGTAATAAAATTCAAATAAAATTTAATGAATTGATAATTTGGTGAAAGATAAGCAAACTCATCGAACGAAATTGATATTTGTGCATGCATATGTATATATACACACATATGTATGTCTAGCTTTGTAACACTTTTGAAATTTATTTTCCAATTCCCCATTTATTGAATGTGAAGCACAAAGCCATTGGAACAACCCAAAAACTAAAGCAATAACAACAAAAAGGCGGCGATGCCAAACAAGTCATGCAAACAATTGTAATTATAAATATGGATATACACATGTATGTATGTACATATGTAGGTACAATTGTAATTTTCACGTTTTACAATTCTATACAAGGTTCTCGATGAGCATGACAAATTTGGCGGCAACCTGTATGACACACACATACATGCATACATATGGTACATATGTAGTGTGTATGAAACAAATCGATGCCATAAATTAAACAATTATTAAAAGGGCACAAAAAACAAAAAAAAATTATAAAACAATATAAAAATTAAAAAAAAATGTAATATAATATAAAATAACCTAAAAAACTTAAAAAAATATAAAATAACCTAAAAAACTTTAAAAAATGTAAAATAACTTGAAAAAAAACTTAAAAAAAATATAAAAAATTTTAAAAGGAATCCAAAAAAAAAATATCTAAAAAATAACAAACATAAGGATAAAAAAATATAAAAAGAAAAAAAAAATTAAAATTAAGAAATAATTAATAAGAAAACTAAAAAAGTACAAGAAGCATTAAAAAGAAAAAGCAATAAAAAAATTAAAAATATAAAGGAAAAATTAAAAAAGAATAAAAAACAACAAATAATTAAAAAAATAAAGATGAACAAAAAATTAAGAAAAAATCAATAATAAAAAAAGATATACAAAAAAGTAAAAAAATTAAGCAAACATAATAAAACAAAAATATTAAGTATATGTAAAAAATTAAAATTAAAACTAAAAAAATATTAAAAAAGTATTTAAAAAAATAATAAATATAAGATACAAAGTTATAATTAAAAAAAAATTAAAAATATTGAAACTAAAAAAGTTAAAAAAAATAATTTTATTTAAAACAAATATCAAAAAAGTGTTTAAAAAAAAATAAATATAAGAAACAAAAATATTGATAATTAAAAAAAATATTGAACCTAAAAAATTTAATAGAAAAAATAAAGAAATTAAAAAAAGATAAAAAATGAAATAATTAATAAGAAAAATATAAAAGTATAAGAAACTTAAGAAATAAAAAACAATAAAAACAGTCTAAAAATATAAAATAAAAATATAGAAAATAAGAAACAATAAAAAAATGAAAAAAATACAACAATAAAATAAAAAACAATAAAACAAATAAATAATATAAGTTTTTAAAGAAAAATTAAATAAAAATCTAAAAAAAATTAAATTAGAAAAAATGAGAAAAATGAAAAATAATAAAAAAATAAAATATAAAAAACAATAAAAAAAAAATTATCAAAAAATTTAAAGTAAGAAACATTAAAAAATATAAAATAAGAAACAATAAAAAATAAGAAAATAAATATTAAAATAATAAATAAGGAAAATAAAATAGAATAGATACATAAGAAATAAAAAACAATAAAAAAATAAAATATAAATATAGATAAGAAACAATAAAAATAAATAAACAAATTAAAAAAATGCAGCAAATATAAAAAAAAATTAAAAAGAAATTAAAAAAAAATTAAAAATAAATTAAAAATAAAATTAAAAAGAAATTAAAAAAAAAAAATTAAAAGGAAATTAAAAAAAAAAATTTAAAAAAAATAAAAAAAATTAAAAGAATAAGAAACTAAAAAAATAAAAAACTAAAAAAAAATTAGAAACTAAAAAAAATAAAAAAATAAAAATGTAAATAAAATTAAATACAAAAAACAAATGAAATAATATAAGTTTTTAAAGAAAAATTAAATAAAAATTCCAAAGAAAATTAAAAAAAAATAAAAAAATTAATAAAAATATAAAATGAAGAAATAAAATAAAAATAAAAATAAAAATAAAAATATAAGAAATGAAAACAAAATTCAAAATTAAAAGAATATGGAAAATATAAAATATTTGTATTCACTCTTTTTTCGAGATCTCGTCGTTTATATCTGGGGCTAATTAATTAATTATCATTGTTGACTGTTAAAATAAGCTTTGCGATTTAGTAAAAAATACAGTCTTTCGTTTCAAGAATGACTATTATTTAACACCAATTCTTAGAATATTCTCAAAAAAAATGCTGCCTACCGCTATATTTTTTGCCCAACAATCGCAGACACGCGTATTTGATTTTGCCATAAACTTGTTTTTTCAACATAAAAAATGCTATACTTTCATAATGAAAATTATTTATTTGTTCTAAGTTATTAACTATGAAGTATATAAATCATGAATATTCAGTTAATTAAAAAACAAAAAAACAAAAAACTGAAGTGTGGACAGCGGTAGCTTGAGGGTACTTTAGCCTTTTATATAAATATTTAAGTATGAAGAAACATACATTGTTAATAATGTGTTAATATTTATGTGTGGATACATATGTATGTATGTATGTGTGTACATATATGCAAATATCTACGTAGCTATGTTTATGTCATCATTAATTGTGGCTGCCGGTGTAGACATACACGTATGTTTGGCTTTTTGAAGCAGATGCTTTAAGCCACGTTTGTTATACCGGTTTATTGTATCTTTCATAGTACATAAAATGGAGTATAATATTAACTTTGGTCCGAATTTTTATATGTAAGTACCAAAAGGATCAAATTAGCGCTTTGTAACCGCTAAAGCGATATTTGCCCAAGAGAGCTTCAAAATGTATATCGATCGATCGATCGATTTTTGAATATTTCATCAAACTCGGTGCTCAGATGCACTGGTACTTTTAAACGATCATCTGTCGGAACAAGTCAGATCGGACTACCATAGCAAATATGCGATCGATTTTTCAGATTTGAGATTTTGCACTGTAAATGCGTTAAAAAAGTATGTGGGGCTATGAAAATTGCTTCAACACACATTAATGCATTACACATTTGTATTGGCAATTTTCGAAATCGGACGGCTATAACATACATGTAGGTACATGGCTCCTATACACCGATTTGTTCAGGAATGAGACCTTAGTCTGAATTCTGCCAAAAAGGCATGTGAGAGGAGTTTGGTATTCTTCGCACGTATAATCAAATAAATATTGAATCATCGAAATCAGAGGACTATATAACATAGCCCCTCCAACCAATGTTTCAGATGATAAGAATTAATATTTAATCCTTAAATGAAATACAATAAATCTGATATGGTCATGAAGAGTCTTTTTTTGTTCTTTTTATTTAATTTTAATTTATTACATTTTCATTTCCCTTTTTATCTTTTATTTCATTATTTTGGCTTTATATTATTTATTTGGTTTGTTTCGTCTTAGTTTTTTTTAATTTTTAATTTTATCTCTTATTCTTTTATTGTTGTTAGAATTGAAATATTTTTTTTTATCTTATTTAATTCTGCTTTATTTTATTTTTCAATTTGTGATTTTTTATTGTGCACTATTTTATTTTTTTTAATTTAATTAGTTTTAATTAAATTTTATTTTATTTCGTTTTATTTTATTTTAGTTAATATAATTTGATTTGACCATTTTTTCTTTATTTTTTTACTTTATTTTGTTTTAAATTAATTCATTTTAATTTAATTTTATCTTATTGTATATTGTTCATTTATTTATTTTTTCATTTAACTTTATTTAGTTTAATTTAATGTTTTTTATTTTACTTCAAAATAAATAATTAATTTTATTATTATTAATATAATTAATTTTGTCATATTCAATTTTATTTTTATTTTTTTATTTTATTATATTTTTTGTTTTATTGTTATTAATTATTTTATTTCATTTTATTATTTCATATTATTTCATATTATTACTATATATATTTTTTTTACTATTCAATTTTCTTAATTTGGGTTAATTAATTTTATTTTATTCTACTTTATTTGATTAAATTTAATTAAATTTATGTTTTTGTTTGTTTTATTTTATTTTCTTTTTATTTTATTTCATTGGGTTTAATTTTATTTTATTTTTCTCTAAATACCAAATACTAAATTTTATATTTATTTTTTTAGTTTTTATATTTTTTTTATTTAATTTTTTTTTTTCATTTTACTATTTTTATTTTATAGTGTGTTATTTTATATTATCACTATATATTTTATTTTTAAGTTATTTTATTTTATATTTAAGTAATTTTTTAATTTAATTCAATTTTATTTTTATTATTAATATTTTTTTGTTCTATTTTACTTTATTTTGTATTTTATTATATTTTTTATTTAGTTATTTGATTTTTCAATTCTATTTATGTTATTATCATTTTTTGCAGAAACTGACCGCTCGCCAGGTATACGAGTATTCGACCGGTCTAATTTCATTGGCATACATATATACATACGCATGTTATTTGGCTAGGTCTGCTTTTGCTTTTTTTTGCGCGATTGACTTCTTTTTAATACTCCCACATTTTATACATTTTTATTTTATTTTATTTCTCTTTTATTGGCTAATTCTAGTTCAAACTGTTGTGTATCTTATTATTCATTTTATTGCTTTTTCGCTTTTTTTGCTATTATTCATTTTGTATTTTTATTTCCTCTACCTCTTTATTTGCCTTTATCGTTTTGTGTTAATTATTTTTGTTTTTATTTCTTTTCTATTTTTATTTTATTTGTTGAGTTTTTTTTTAACCCTTTTCCAGATGACGTGTTCACCCGGGCGCGTCACGGATCATGTGTTTCCATCACCTTCGCAGCTTAACTGCAAACAATCCCTCTTTTTTTGCGTGTATATGTTCATATATATTCATAGCCATGTGATGTACAACTTGAAAATACATATGCTTTTTTGTTACCTCAGTATGCTTTTTTTTTACCTCAGTTTCGCCATAGTCCAGTTCAGTTGTATTCTCTTTTGACCTCTTCCCGTGTTTCGTTGGTATTTAATTTCCTCTCAATATGAAGCTTTATATGTTTTTGTTTTGCTTTTGTTGTTGTTTAATTGAACGTGTGACATTGCGGAAATGAATGATTTATTTTATGTTTTTTTTTTAAATCCTATTTGAGTTGTTAGTGCGTGGCTACATACATACATACATACATATGTACATGCATAAGCGCGGTAAGAGAGGTCGATTTTTTCAAGCTCGAGTCAACTGAGTTTTGGCTTGCACTTAATTTGGTATAGAATTAATTGTTGTTGCTGGTTTTATATATGCATATGTACATACTAGTATGTACATTATGCACTAATGATGGCGTTAAAAGATCATGTGTTGGAATTAATGAAACTTTCTATATATTAGAAGACTTTGCAGCATCAAACATAAAATATTATTATATACTATGATAGATGATGTTATTGGAGAGTTCTTCGAAATTTTTCCTTAATTAACAAAATATTATCTGCAAATGCGATCTTGAGCTGCGGTGGAAATATTGAAATTATTTATTTAGAAATTTATATTCCCATTTATTCCGAGACCTTCATTTATAGATTTTATTTTGGCAAAGCAATTCTAAGAACATTCTTTTTAATAAACTTAGACCTGATTTCGAAGCTCTTGCGTAAATTAATTTTTTGTCCTGAAATTCTTCATTTATTTCTCAAGGCTTCAACAATTCGTTGCACTACTATTCTTTGTACCATGATGTTTCTAGAATTTTTTTCTCAGTCACAGCAGTTGTGGGCTCTTGGAAAAGTTTGAATAAATTGGAAGCGTAGAAGCGAAACCTCAGATGTGTTGTAAATGTTGAACATGAACATTATATATCAAATTTTCCTTCCCCGCTGGTCTTCTGGCGGGCGGTTGAACCTGCCCCTCAAGGAAGAAGCGTTTTTTTCCCACCGCTAGGGTCTGCTTTCCTTATTTTGATATACGTATAACCTTTTGCCCCCATAGGTCTTGAAGGCCGAAATGGATTTTATAGAGTACGCCGTATAGGTTCACCTTCAGTTTCGGGTTTGTTTCATCGTGTGGTAGTATTTTTATCCCACGCAGGCTTCCGAAGCTGGATTTGTGTAGTCCATTACAATATTATATATCTAGTTCGTTGGCCATCTTTTGGTGCCCAGAAAAGGGGGAAGAAAAAGATAACCGTTGACTGCGATAGAGTCCCATATCGTAACAAGTCGGCGTTACTTCCTAAGGAGAACTGGTACCCGGAAGGCTCTTTTCGAATTTATACAAACCAACCAATGTGCTGGAAAAGTCATGATATACAGTCAGGATTAGTGGCAAAAGGCATGTATAATGTCCTCCTGGTATAGATCCACAGTGTTTGTAAAATTGACAGAATTAGAAAATAAGGAAAAAATCCTTTCTGTATCGCGTATTAACGGTCTTGATATGGGGGGCTAATTGCCATCATATTGAAACTGTGTTCCGTCTTAAGCTACAGTGACTGCATTTTAAGCTTGATTCTCATATAAATTTTTCTGAGCAGATTGCAAACTCTCAAAACCAATTTGGAACCATTCCAAGAGCTCCAAATTTTTATAGTCGGGCTCAGTCTCATTCTTCCGCTGATGTTATTGTCGTTACCCTAAAGTATGTTATGCCTTGCTTGGCAGATGAAACCCCACTCCATTGCAAATACTAGTTGGTGAGCGGCCTGGCTGTACTTGGTATTTTGAATTGGTGCCGAATAATCAAATAAGCTGTGTCTACGTCAATAAAGAAGTGGAACTTGCAACTCTCACAGTTTATTAATTTCACTTTACAGCAGTGTTATAACCAATGAGTTCGTTTACTGGCATACCAGCAGTGTTCACCTTGGCTCATATATACCAACTGATTGTTCGCATACATCACTAGAAAGTTCTCTAAGAATTGTTCTCTACATCGAACATTCGATTTCGTCACAATATTTATGTTGCAGAAATTTGTGATTTCTGGTCACTTCATAAATAATAAAGTAAAAGTCATCCACAAATTAATAACTGTAGGTGATTGTTCATATGATTACTTACATGCGAGTATCTATTATATGTATGTAGGTACCTTTATATATTATACATATACGTGTATTCACTTGTATTCAGAATTAAAGCAAAGCAGTGTGGAATATTATCAACAAATTGTTTATTATCACATTATTGAGATCTACACTGTCATGAGCTTGAAATTGACAATGAAGTCATAAAGCTGTTGAATAGAAAATAAATTTAAATAAATCTCAAAATTAATCAAAAGTTCAAATTAATTGGTTTTTATTGCTTACAATTTCCTAGACTACAATAAATTATTTTACAGAGAAATTCGCGCACAAACTCAGATACATACAAACTAAACCACTCATAGCTACGAGTGTATTTATGCAAATTAAAAAGACTTGAAATGCTCAAAAATAATAAAAGTCATAAAGAGATTTTGTCATAAATTACTTGCTACTTGCAAAAAACTCTCTCGGTATACATAAAATATCTACCATAAGCGTTTTTAATCATTTATGTAGGTCAGCGAAATGAATAAAAAAAGTTTGCTGATAAGATTTTTCGCTATTAAAAGTATTTATTTGCCTAAATATGTTTGTATTTAGCTCTGAAAAAAAATTTGAATTATTATTATTATTAAAAGTAATTTTTCAGAGTAATTGTTGGCCGTTTGCTAAGTTTAACACCTCTGCTTAGCGTTAACAAATAATTACGCTAGGCATTTGATGACCATCAGCGAAGGATTAACTAAAAAAAATGAAAATTGTATATTTTGCCTCTGTAATTTCACAAAGTGTTTAAATCGTCACACTTTAACACTTTCCAAATTAGCATCTTTCTTTGTTGGCTTGGGTGCGCTTTAAATGAAGAAACTGCAAATTGGTTGCTCT
This sequence comes from Ceratitis rosa, assembly GCA_037013455.1. Lineage (NCBI taxonomy): Eukaryota > Metazoa > Arthropoda > Insecta > Diptera > Tephritidae > Ceratitis > Ceratitis rosa. The sequence continues at coordinate 31,837,242 of JAWMAG010000004.1, forward strand.
GCAGGGATTTCGATTGCTGGAGTAACGGTTTTGCTTGAATAAGTTTATAATTAAAAGTATTTAGAGTTAAAAGAAGAGTTGCTTGGAGATAAAAGGGGTGTTGCTTATTTTTGTGCAAAAGAGATGTGGTTTTCAAAAAGGCATATAATTTAATATTATGGCCAAGAATTAGGTTTATTATAAGGATAAGGGTTTGCCAATATATTTCCATGATTATTTCCAGGAAAGTGACCGGCTTGCTCGCATAAATTCCATCCTAGAAACCCAATTTTCAATCACTTTTGTAGCGACTGGGGCCGTATGTGAGCAATAATGTGCAGAATATTCTATTCCAAGCCATTTATCGTCTCGGGCTGATCTGCGTAGACAAGCGTCTTCATCCAACCCCTCAAGAATTGTTTAGCGGAGTGAAAACGCATGATTTTGGAGGCCATGCCACAGTCCCATGACGCGAAATAATGCGTTCACCAAAAGTTTCCTTTTTTTCGGCCGAGAGGTCCGGGAAAAAGTTGCTTCGTCTGGGTGAAATGTAAAGAGATGATAAACGATACGCCTTCGGGCAGTCATTACAAAGCGAATAGACATTGGATAGAATCAGATGTAAGGAATAATTCCTTATTCGTAGCGAAAAAAAGAAAAAAGTTGTCAAGCTCATGGTTTGCATTGAACTCTCATCATTTTATTCTTTGATATGGAGTGTTGAAAGGTGTTTATACATTCTAGAAGAGCGGACTGTCAGTATATTGTTCTTCTAATGATAGTCTGGTTCAATGATGTAGGAACTTCATGATATTTAGTACATCGATCTTAATTTGTTAATGTGACGGTTAATATTCAAGTGGGTATCTTCATTAGATCTCGAATTGCTATTTACCCGTAGTTTGGAAAGTCATTGACGTCGATTCCAAAATGGACTTCAGAGTATGGATTGAGTTATGCAACAAGGATCTTGACAACACTCTCTCTCTCTTTCTCTCTCTCTCTTTCTCTCTCTCTCTTTCTCTCTCGCTCTTTCTCTCTTTCTCTTTCTCTCTCTCTCTTTCTCTCTCGCTCTTTCTCTCTTTCTCTTTCTCTCTCTCTCTCTTTCTCTCTCTCTCTTTCTCTCTCTCTCTCTTTCTCTCTCTCTTTCTCTCTCGCTCTTTCTCTATTTCTCTTTCTCTCTCTCTCTCTCTTTCTCTCTCTCTCTCTCTTTCTCTCTCTCTCTTTCTCTCTCTCTCTTTCTCTCTCTCTCTTTCTCTCTCTCTCTTTCTCTCTCTCTCTCTTTCTCTCTCTCTCTTTCTCTCTTTCTCTCTCTCATTTTCTCCCTCTCTTTATCTTTCTCTCTTTCTCTCTCTCTCTCTCGCTCTCTCTATTCGTTTACCAAAATCAGCTAGCATCTCCCAAGCGGATGTTCTAGGTATAGAAAAGGCCTGTGGAGATGTTTTGAATATCTACGTGATGATTCAGAAAGCAACATTATACACAGACAGCCAACCGACATTACTGGCTTGTCGTCACCAAAGATTTATTCCTTAGTCAGTCAGCTTACCTGGAGGCCAGCTCCACTTTTCCATAATCTGAAAAAACAACCGAGTGTCTAGATGAACCCGAGACATAGAGGCTAAGAACAATCAAGAAAGAGCTTTATACATAATTCGAACAAATGGGAAGCTATAATCATATGCAAACTAACGAAGGAGATATGGGCTAGGTATGACAAGACAAGAAATAATAGATTCAGGAAAAGTATATACAGGTAACAGCTAACATAAGAAGGTCGCCCAAAATCTTCCACTAATGACGTCACTGTAGCTCTGGTCAAGTCCAAAATTGACAAAGACGCGATTATTAAGTAATCATCTGGGATACGCGAAGAAATCTGCTCGATGGGTACCACGAATTTTAAATGAGACCCGAAAAGAGGCTCGAGTGCATTTTGCTCAATTTTCCCTAAACAAATTAAAGTCTAGCAAATTTAGTAAAGCAAGTTTAGTAAAGTCGTTACTAGTGACGAATCTTGGTTCTATAAGTACGATCCTGAAACCAAACAGCAGTTCATGGTATGGAGCTACAGGTACAGGAGCAAACCCATCCGTTAAATATGAGCAGCAAAAATCAGCAACAAAAGTAATGATGTCAGTTTACTTCACCCGATCTAAAATTGTAGCTGCTATTCCACTGGAAAAGGGTCAGACAGTAACTGCAAAATGGTACACCGAAGAGTGCTTACCAAAAGTTTTCAAAAATTTGTTGGAAAACAGGACGAAAGAGGATTTGCAGCGCTACTTTTTACATCATGACAACGCGCCATCCCACAGAGATGAAATAACGAGTCATTTTATTGCGATCTCTGAGATCAAAGAAATAAGTAAAGAGCCATATTCCCTGAATATAACACCTTGTGATTTCTGGTTATTTCCAAAAATTAAAAAAAAAAAAATTTAGCAGGAAAGGTCTTTAATAGCAACGAGGAGATAATTAATGCGGTTAATGCTGAACTTGATAAGCTTAAAAAGCAAGATTTTGAAGACAGTTTTCAGAAGTGGATCTATAGACTTAAGAAATGCATTGAAATCAATGGTGATTATGTAGAGAAGATAAAAAGGACAAAGATTGCGAATAAATACAAAAGGAATTTTTTTACGTATTTTTTCTCGAACCGAACTTTTGTTAATACCCTCGTATATCGAACTTTTTATTTTTCACACTCTGCTTGACTCAAAATCGATTATTTACGTGTAAGACATTAACCAAAAGAACTCAACGAAACTTGGCATGTAAACTACTTTTAATAGGAACTACCAAAAATGGTGGACATGGTCCAGTAATAGATTTACCCCCCTTATAACAGATCTTATCTGAGGATCGTAAATTTAAGGAATTTATCGAATAAACTTGATCTTACTTAATGGATATCACGGGTCCACAGCAGGCCTACCTCCCATATAACGAGACTTTAGTCCTTCTGTGGAAGTCAGATAGGCGACCTGGCGTTTAATATAAACATCAACTTAGTATTAAGTTACTGATTTCACCGGATTTCAGTCTCCCTTTCTTGGTTTTCGTTTGTAATTGTTTGATATTAATGCCCCCTTGAAAAATTTTGGTTTTATCACGAAAAAAAAACACTAAATTAAGAACCTGTGAATATTTTGAGGCAAATAATGATGTTTTGGGCTCTAGAAAATTTTTAAAAAATTTTGAATTAATTATAAAATAAATATATACTTAACATAATTCTAATTTCTATTTCTCTTTTTTCCCACGCACACACACATACATTCATACATACTCGTACATATTTACAAATGCTTGCGCAATCAACGCCAATGTAGATGCAATATCCTGCAGCGGACAGCCGTCATTTGGTATGGGCAAATTACAATTTGTATTAACTTCGATTTTCTCTTTTGTATTGTTGTTTGTTGTTGTTGTTGTTTTGGTTGTTTTTATTGTTGGAGTTTATTGTACAGCTTTAATGTTGTGCGATATTTTACACATATAAAAATACATACATACTTACATATGTACATACGGGTGTAAATAAGTAATTAAGTAAATTTTTTATGGCGAAAAACTTAGCTTTGACTAATCGCGAGCCTTTTGTGTTTGTTGGTTGTGTTTTTCTCTCTACTCCCTCTCTTATCTACTCTCCTACTTACTTCAATTTTATTATAATTTCAATCTTGATGTTGTCAGGTATCTATTTTACTATTACATTTGTATACCTGTGTACCTACACATGTAAAGGGTGTTTTTTTAGTCATCTGGTTTTCAAAAAGAAATAGAACGCTAATAGTTTAATGTTATACCCAAGAATTTAGCCTTATTATAGAGATAAAGGCTTAACATTATGCTTTAAAAATGGTTTCGAGCAATTGAACACCCCGGCTCCAGCTAAGAGGCCACATCTTCGACCACTTTTTACAACAATGCTATGGGATCGTATGCCAATAATAAAGCATCGAATATTCTATACCAAGGCGCCAATCGTCAGGCTTATCTGCGCAAACAAGCCGACCTCACATAACCCCACAAAAAATAGTCCAGCGGTGTTAAATTGTACGATCTTATAGGCCACGCCACTGGCCCACGACGTTTCCATCAATAAATTGATTGTTTCGGTGACTGTGTGGCAGGAAACACCGTCTTGATCGTCCACATCCACATCCTCCAATTCAGGCACGAAAAAGTAATTAATCATGGCTCTATAGCGTTCGTTATTGACTGTGATATTATAGGCGGTTTCATTTTTGAAGAACTATGAACTACTGAATCTCTTTGCCCATAGAGCACACCATATCGTGAAATTTGGAGGACCCAACGGAGTCTCAATAATAGCTTGTAGGGTATCATCACTCCAAATGCGACCATTTTTGTTTATTAACGTACCCATTCAACCAAAAGTGAGCTTCAGAGCTTCACCGCTGAACAAAAATTTCTTGTGATAATCGAGATCGGTAGTCAACTCGTTTTGGGCCCATTCGCCGAAAGTGCGACACGCTTCTATACTGCACGAGTTGGATTTTGTGAGCCCTTAAGCTAAGATCCTTCTGCAAAATCTCCCATAATGGGGATGGGCACAGCTCCATTTGTTGTGCGAGACGGCGGATGAACTCATTCGGGTCTTTCTCGATGCTCTGCCCGAGCGCAGCAATAGCGTCTTCGGTGCGCACTCTACGACGCCTCTGAGGATGCGTATTGCCCACTAGGGTGAACATGGTGCGAAACCGATCCATGGTAGCTCGAATTACCGACTCTGCTGAGCGATTATCTCGACCAAATAAAGGACGCGCGAGCGGAAAAATTGTTTTGGTAATAAATTTGTGCGCTTTGCAAACGTGGTTTCTGCAGTAAGTCTGTTCATTGTTAAATGGCAAACCAAACTGAGTAAAAATCAAAAAGCACCAACTCCGAAAAAAGTATTGCCTCATTGAAAACCAGGCGTCTAAAAAACACCCTTTAATAGTGCATATTTCTTTATTTAAGTTTTTATCTGTAGGTCTTTTTTTCCCATTTCTCACACTCCACTTTTGTGATTTGCGTCTTTTGTGTGTCTCAGAATTTGCGAAATTTACCATTTCAACACACAATACATCTTAATTGTGACTAAGTGCGGGTTATTAAATATTTCCGTTAGTTTATTATTTGATAATGCATGATCTCACATACTACATACAAACATGTTACATACGTGAGGTGTATATACTGTGTATTATGTTGACTACTGGACATTGTTCAATAATTTGGAAGAGGTATGTGACGAGAATTATAAATCTTTTCTTAAGAGAGCTCTAAAGACGATCAACCAAAAATTTGTTTCCAAAAAAGCCGAGAATAAGTATAAATATCAATATAAATGCATACATTTAATACTTTAATAATATTAAACATCGAGAGTTTATTTCGTTAAAAATTAAAGAGGTTGTGCCCTTTTTAAAGGTTATATTTTTATGAATAGACCAGATGTATAATCAGGTGGCCCGTTCAGAAATTGTAGAGGGTAGGTAGAATCTGAAACCATAAAAAACCGCTGGCGAATGCCTTTTTATCTGCGAGGGATAAAGAAGTTAACATTTATAGAGCGGTAGAAGCTCGAGCGAAATCGGACATTGGCCCAGACGGAATAAACGTGCTGATGTTAAAAGATGTGGGTCTATCGGTGACAGAATTCCTTGCCAAGGTCCTCAATCTGCCTCTGACGACTCTAACAATAGGGTTGAAAACCCGGGGATCCTGCCATCAAAATAGTATCATATTGTCTAAACCATTTAACATTGTCAATCACACAGTACTACTATCATTAGCGTGTAGGTTGTTTGAAGTGGACCATGAATTACCTGAGTGGTCGAAAGTTATCGGTAGAATTTTGGTGTCAAACTCAAAAATCCAAAAAATTTAGCAAGGCGCTCCGCATGGTGGGATTCTCTCACCGCTATTCCTAAACTTTTATATTTCGAAGTTTCCTCCACCGCCAGAGGACATCTCCCTAATTTCATATGCTGTGGACTGCTTGATACTGGCGCCTGGCCAGAATATTTAAACCGCTATCTCGCAGACCTTTCTCATTGAACAACAGTTACATGAATTACAACCTGCAAAATCCTCGGTTACTATCGTTATCAAATGGACGTAGGAGTAGTGACTCGACTCGACTCGCTGCAATCCTGTCAGAACACTGCACTGAGTACGGTAACAAAAATATCCCATGCAATCAATATCTGTATAGATTCTACCAAAAAGGACCATCTGTGCCGACACCTACTGGAAGCCAAAACACCACTTGGGCACATCGGCAAAGGAGTGCTTGGCCTAAAGAACTGCATTCATCGCGACAGAGTAGAACCACTGGGCAAGACGACTTACACACAATCCCTGAACGCCATTCACAGAGAGCCCGTCATCACTTTTGTAAATTCTCTTCCCGTGAGTGGCGTGCCAACTCCTATCAATCTATCCTATGTATCCGGACTTGACCCCGACATACTTAACACTCATCCAAAACCCGGGTTAAAGATGACCTCGACAACTAACTTTGTCTGCTCCTAGGAGAGGTTGAGCATGTCGCCACGCAATAATAACAACTGGATCGTCATTTCGGGAGCATTGGTTAGACTAGCGGGCAAAAAGCTCTAGAGGTCCCCTAAACCAAACCTAAAATAATGCTTGAAACCCAAAATAAGACTCTTAATTATAAATTTTTGAAAAATTTCTATCTTTTGACACCATTTTACAGTGCAAGACGCAAGTTTCAAAGTCCAAGTCTAATTTAGTGACGGTCTCACTTCTATGTTTATCTCTTTTTCTGTCGACCTTCATCCTTTTCGAGAAGATGGAATCATTGTTCAGGAATTGGTTCAGGTTACATTCTTTAAATAACTACCTAATTCTGCTCCGTGGCTTGAAGTGAATTTCGGTCTTCACTATCTATGCGTACTATCATTCGGAAGGTCATACTTCAAGTCCCGGTTTGACCAACATAAAAAAAAAAAAATTGGAAAAATAATGAAATAATTTTTCCGGTCTCCACTCGACAAGTCAGGTCAGGTCAAGACTTTCAAGTGTATTTCTGACATGAAATAAAGGGTCCACATAAAATTCCAGCCGCCGTTTAAAGACGGCTTAGAATAATATGTAGGTATTTTCAACTGTAGGAAAACATCAAGACGCACAAGCACACCACAAATTGGAGAAGGAGCTCAGCTTCAGGGCTTACAAAGCGCCAATTATAAAAGTAAACCTAAAGCCAATAGTTTTTCACCGCCACCTTATAGAGACTTCATACTTTTCCACATGATCTTGTGAGATCCGTTTAGTCGAGTCGCAAACCGTCCTGGCTACCTCCACGTTCAATGCCGGAAGCGTCCTTAGAATTCTAATCAATTTAAAGTGTTGGTAATATCAGTAAAAAATGTTCCACCTCTGGAAGTTCTCTTGTCCCCCTTTAAATATAGAAAGAAGAGCGTGAAATGTTTAATATTCACAATCGGAAATTTGAGGCAGCATTTCTTCCGTTGACCCTATTAAGTTTCCACTTGATGGTTGATGGTTTGCGGCTCAACACCTTCCGCTCGGCATTGTTTTTAACTTTTATTGGTTTTTGTTGAATTTTTTTTGCTGTCTTTTGGCTTGCCGTTTTACGTTTCGATCGATTAAAACCTCTGTAGAGTCAATATATGTATGAATGAGCTCAAAATAATTTCATATCAAAATACGTGTATAAATGTATGTATGTAAAAATATTTGTAATATTTGCACACTTTTTATCTTCTTCTCTACTGATGGGTAGGTATGAGCGCGTGTGTATCAAGTGGCCTTCATGGTTTTTTTCAAATCTACGAGGAAAGGAAAGGTTTTTGGTATGGCTTTCATACACATACCTACTAAGCACATATATACATATTTTCATATTTATGAATGTGCTTTTAAGTACATACCATATACATATCTATATTCAATTGATTATTAATATTTTTTTATTTGCTTGAATGTCACCTACACAAGTTATCGTTTTCATGATTGTGTGTATGTGCTTGACCCGATTTGCGCTTTTCATTTTCCGCTTGATTGCAAAATGTCCCTGTTTTTATTTTTATTTTGCCCTTTATATTGCAGTTATTTGAATAGATATTAAAAACTTTAAACAAAATATTTATATTCTTGAATTATTGAATAGAAATTTGAAAAATTCTAAAAATATATTTGCATGCAAAAGGATTAAAAGAAAAAGATATAAATAATATTGAAAAATAAAAATTGTTTTTGTTTTTTTTTATTTTACTTTATTTAATTTGTTTATATAAAACTCTACATCATTCAAATGACCGTCTCGCGAATTTTTGCAAACTTCAAAATTCAGCCATAACTAAAAACGAATCTTTGCTTTCTAAGACTCAAGAGTCAAAGGTTTATCCACATAAACACGGTCTTTCGCGTAGCGACTAATTGGCATGGCCAAGACGAGAGATTACGCGGCCGGAAAATTTCTCTCGGAAAAAATCCATATTCATATCCATATTGTCCTAGTCGTGTTCTTCAATTGCTGGCAAAAAAAAAGTCGGTTATCATACGACCATAACGCTCGGAAATTGGTAATTTATATATCCCCCGAGTGAGAAATGTGCTTCGTCGCTCAAGATATTTTTTTTAGAAAAAGCGCCGTCCACTGCTTATTGTTCAAGTACTCAATGGCTTCAGCTGGCTGCAGTTGTTGCGTGAGCTGGACTTTATATGGATGTAGGTATAAGTAATGTGCCATAAGAAAGTTCCCCAGCTCTTGAGAACGTCGAGAAATAGACACACTTTCATTTAGAGTAGCGATATTTGAGGTGGAAAGAGTAAAGTGATGCTGCACAGGCCGGCAAAGTCTGTAACTGATCCAGAATCTTCAAATTTCTTTAAAATTTTACCAATTATTTCATTTTAATTTAATTTCTTTTCTCTTCTTTTTTCTTTTATTTTACTTTATTTTATTTTATTTTATTTTTATTTTATTTTAATTTAATATTTTTTATATGTTTTTTTTAAATTTTTAATATTTTATTTTATTACATTTTATTTTATTTTATTCATATTATTTTATTTTCTTTTCTCCTCTTTTTTATTTTCTTTTCTTTCCTTTTATTTTTACTTTAGTTTTACTTTATTTTATTTTATTTTAATTTATTTAATTTTAGTTATTTTATTTATTTTATTTTCTCTTCTTTCATTTTTTTATTTTATTTTTATTTTTATTCTATTTTATTTTATTTTAATATTTTTTATATTTTGGTTTTTTATTTTATTACATTTTACTTTATTTTCTTTTCATTTCCTTTCTTTTATTTTATTCTATTTTTATTTATTTTATTTTATTTTAATATTTTTTATATTTTATTTTTTATTTTATTTCATTTTATACTATTTTATTTTATTTATTTTTATTTTTATTTATTTTTTTATATTTTGTTTTATTTTATTTTATATTAATTTAATTTATTTCATTTTTAGTTATTTTATTTTTTTTTATTATTTTTTAAATTTTTTTATTTTATTACATTTTATTTTATTTTATTGTATTGGTATTTATTATTCTTATTTATTTTTTAAATTTTATTTCAATTTTTGTTTGCAACCTACAAATGTAGGCCTCACCTGTAGACATTTAGTTCAATGATTGCCCAATACAAGTTTCAAGTTAAATAACCTTTTCTCGGTAAGACTAGATTTGCCGAAAATGAAGGTACATAAATCGTAAGAAGAAAAACCGAAAAATTACAAAAAAAAAATTAAATTTTGTTGCCGACAAAACGCCACCGCAAATATTTTTTAAAGGCTACAAAGCGGCGCACCTTGCAACAAGCGATGTGAGCATAATGCCGCTGCTACGAAATGAGCATGATTCTATGACATTTTGAATGCAGAAAAACAAGAAAAAAAAAGTAAAAATAAAATTTTTTTTACTTCTATACTACAGATGTATATTTTGAGGTATTTTCTTGCACTGATTTGCAAACGAATTTTCTTACGATGACTGCAGCTTAATTAATGATAAATATTGTATTTTGTACTACTGGGGCAACGAATGGAACTGGGTAATAATTTTGTAACTGTTCTCTGTACAATATCGGAATCAATACTCATTATGAAACGGAATTTTCTTGAACCTTAGTGAAGATCTTCATTTCCAGAGCTGTTGGATATATTTTTATGTTCTAAGCAATTTGCTCGAATTTTGTATAAAGCTCTCTCTCTCTCTCTCGATAGTTAGTATTCCTCGGATATTTCGTTGCCGAAAATGTTCCTGTGATCGGGAACCCATATTATTGTTAAGGAGAGGTGAACTGTCATCGAATTTAGAGCCTTCCAGGAATTGTTGACTTCGCTGAAATTAATGTTTGGGAACGACAAGAGTTGTTGTGTGTATAGTTTGTATAAAGAAAGTCGTATACGAGTTGTTGAGCAGGAGTTGTATATCGTTCCGCTCCATCACACATTAAAGCACGTAAAAGCTCCTTGAGGAGTCTCTCTGCTCTGCTCTTTATTGATAGTAAAATTAGAGAAAAGGTAGATCAACCTTCTGAACTCATTCAAAAACTTATTCGAGGTCCAATCACGTTTTCTTGGCACAACTATCGGTCTATCATTTCAGGTTTGGCATGCTACACTTTGTATGCTCGACTATCACTATTGACGCCTATGGAAGATACGATCTACGCAATGTCTTCATAATTCATTTCCTCATAGACCGAGTTCTCTCTACTCTTTACTATAAACCGAAAATACCCTCTAAAGCTTGTGCAAATTTTTGTGGCCTTGAATATTAATATGTTTGCTTTTAAGCTTCGCTATTTCTCACTTTCTTTAGACACTTTTTCCCATTTGAAGTCAATTAAGTTTGTCATAAAAAGCTCAAAGCGCTGAGCCGACTGATATTTGGTACAGACTGAAGAAAACTGATTAATTTAAAATCACGAGCAGCAGACTGAGATCGTAAGTCAACGACGTAGACACAATAAATTAATTGACTAAAATTAAGTGCAAAAAATATACATATATAGAGATGTAGTAAAAGCAGTAGAAAATATTTGAGAAAGCACATAAAAATCATAGAAAGAAAAAGAAAAAAATATTTTACAATTAATTAATATAAAAAAATAAGAATTTTCTACCAAAAATGTCAGACCAAAGGATTTTTTTCTATTTTTTTAGTTTAGGAAAAATAATTAAATTAATAACCGTCTAAACATAACCGGTTACTTGCCCCATTCAAGCTCTTAAGCGGCGTTTATAAATTATACTAAAAAAATTAGATTCTGGTGCGCAAGATTTCTAAACCGAAAGTGCTTTAAAAGAAAAGAAAAAAGTCCCATAAACTTCACAAAAGTATACCATCGCTTGATTTAGCTAATTCACACACCATATTAAACCGGTACTTACCGAGACAAGTAACTAGTTTTTTTGCGAAGCGATCATTGCCTGCCGGCGTGATAAGCTGTATGTGGCAATAAATATGACACTTTTACTCAAAACATAATTTTCCACTGGCATTTTGTTGGTGGAATGGAATTCATACCATAATTACTCGCTGACATATTTGCAAAATATTTTATGTGATGAAATGTGGCAATGTGGTCTCAAAAGGCGCCTACAAGCCATAGATAGAGATAGATAGCTTTCATAGCTGAGCTGGCACTTGTTACTACCTTTTTGAGTAATTCAGAGAGTGAGAGAGATCTGCGAAGTTAGAATACGATTAGTAGTAAGCTAAGTAGGCGTTAGTTTGATTTGAGCGCCAACTACTACCTATAGCTTCTACAATATAAGTACGGGACTGAAACTGTATTAATAAATTTAAGAACGAGGGAAATGACCTCGTCGTGACACCAGAACCCTCCATGGACTCAACTGCACTTCAGTTTCAAAGTGTTAAGGCTTAAGGTGTTGGTTTTAAAATAAAGTAAATTTCCTGTAACAGTGGGGGACCCACGACTGACACACACCGGGGAAAGCACCTTACTACGGCTTGTCTACAAGCTGGAAATACTCGTGTACCTCACCTGCTCTAAGTACCAGCATGTCTTCGCATAGACGGAAAGTAATACCTGATCTTTCCTATAAGAAAGGTATTTGATTGTTCAATCGATGTTTCCTGAAAGCTAAAATAAGATGTGGCGTCTCGCCTATTTGTGCTTGATTTATCTATTGACTTACAACTCTCTGCTCTATCTAGTTTTCTGGCAGCACGTTCCGAAGTGACTGATTGCACCGAGTCAAATGCTGCCAGAATCTTACCGACGTTGACGTTGCTTGATTTTCTGGTCAGATGAACACGCAGTACCCAGCTGATGCAAAGGGTACACTGAGTTTGCCTTAATCCGAGGTACGCAGTATGCACATACTTACCAAGTATAGCTGGGAAAGTAGAACTAAAATCCTCCATGCTCTATAGGTACATGTCGTAGAGCCACTCACTACAGAGTGCGCCTATCTGAAGTTCTGTCTACTAAATTTTCTGACTTGTCAAAAGTACAGGTCTCGTATGATGTTTTCCTTTTTGGCCTTCAGAGTACTCAAGAATTTCTTGATACGGGTTCCAAGAGGCTTCGTTCACGACCGGATTGCTTAAGATCCCACAACCTGGTTAATATTCGGTAAGGAATATTCTGATTCCGCCTTCCTACTTAAGACTATAAGTATAACATAGTTCTTTAGACAATAAAAGTATTGATTGCTGAGCTGCGCGGAACAATCTCGATCCCTTACGGGTCTATACTGATATATAGGTTCTTGGTCCAAAGGAAAGATTTCTATAGTCTCGAGTAATGTCGATCCAAGAGTGTATATAAAGGTGGGGATTTATACAAGATTCCATTGTAGACTTTATTAGAACCGGCATCGGGTTCTTGGTTCTTAATATCTAGAAATAACACTTTTGGGAAGAAGAAATAAGCCTGAGTGAGAATCTCATAAGCAAGAAAAGATCAGACTTTAGTCGATTTTTAAGTTACCTTTATTAATACTCAAGATGGCAACCCTAGCACGTATAGCTGCTTGTGACTCAGGGTACCAAGCAATAGAATATGACATTTATGGATATGATAACTACATAAGTAAGTGAAGCTAAGATAATGGCACCTGCAAGACGCCTCTATGATGACTGCAAATGATGCGCCTACACTCATGTACGATATATAATACGTATATACAAGGAAAAATAGAAAGAGCAAAAGATGGCTTCACAAACATGAACAACTTTGACTTTTTACTGCAATCGATCGGCAACGAGTTGTTGAGGCAAATACAAATTGCTGCAGTGAAGATTGCATGGAGAAGCAACAAAAAGGAAACCTGTTTGGGTTACTAGGAGGCGAACATACTTTAGTATCTATTGTACAATACATACCTACATACATATGTACATATTTGTTAGCGTAAGAGCATTCACGTAGATGAGTTGTTCATCGTTGGAGGTGCTTCCCTGTTGTTGTTGTTGTATTTTACCTGCTACTGTGCTAAAAATATGCACATATTGACTTATGCTCACTATACATATAAAGGGTGTTTTTTATTAGATAAAATATATAATTTAATGTTATGGTCAAAAATTTAGCCTTCTTGTAAATACGAGTATTATGTCAAATAAAAGGTTCGTTCGGTTTTTATCTAAGAGATGGCGTTATTGTCCATAGTACTAGTGTTACGTGTCGCATCATGTCATACTATACAGCGCTGAAATGTTTGATGTCAAAGATGCACCACGCGTCGGGAGGACTGTCGTCGAAAATTGCGATAAAATCATAGAAATAGTGGAAACGACCGTCACGTGAGCACTTATTTAAGTGCTGAGGTACTAAAGATAAGCCAGAAACCCGTTTGGAACCATTTTCATAACCTTGGATTCAAAAAGAAGCTCGATGTTTGGGTGCCACATGAACTAACGCAAAAAAACATGATGGACTAAATTTCCATCTGCGAATCGCTGCTGAATCGCAACAAAATCGACCCATTTCTGAAGCGTTTGGTAGCTGGCGATGAAAAGTGGATCACTTACGACAACGTCAAGCGAAATCGGTCGTGGTCGAAACGCGGTGAGCCGGCGGAAACGGATTGACGGCTGAGTTTGGTGGGATTGGCAAGGAATCATTTACTACGAACTGCTCTCCTATGGCCAAACGCTCAATTCGGGCCTCTACTGCCAACAACTGGACCGCTTGAAGGCAGCACTCATCCAGAAGAGGCCATCATTGATCAACAGAGGCCGAATTGTGATCCATCAGAACAACACCAGGCCACACACGTCTTTGGGGACTCGCCAGAAGCTCGGATGGGAGGTCCTAATGCACCCATCTTATAGTCTGGACCTGGCACCAAGTGATTACCATCTTTTCCTGTCCATGGCGAACGCGCTTAATGGTGAGAAGTTGGCCTCAAGAGACAATTGGCTCTCCGAGTTTTTTTTTGCCAATAAGGACGCAGCCTTGTACGAGAGGGGTATAATGAAGTTTATGAACAAAACAATGTACACAAAGTTATCATATTTTGAAAAATCAATAAAAAACCGAACGAACCAGTTATTTGACCTAATATAAGGGTTTGCCAGTATGAAAAAAATTTCGGGCAAGTGACCACCGTGATTGGTTCGAATAATAAATAAGCCGGGGAGGGCCAATTTTCAACCGTATGCCGGAATTAATGCGCCGAATATTCTCTTCTAAGGCCTCAATCGATTCGGACTTATCTGCGTAGACAAGCGACTTCACATAACCTCACCTCACGCAGTTCGCAAAAAAAGTATCGCCTCATTGAAAACCACACGTCTAAAAAGAACACCCTTTACATACATATATATCGGTGCATAAATATTTACATACATTCAGCCACAAAGTCACATTAATTGCATGTTGTCCCGCTGGCTGCCAGTTACGCATTTCATTTCATTTCATTTGCGGTTTAAATGGGAAACATGAGAAAGTAATTGAAATAAATTCACTAAAAAAAGTTGCAAAGAAAAAAGTCAAATGTCTAACGAATATTTTATCGGTTAGTGCTATTCTGCTGACATTTTTGTGGCTAACAAGACAAGTTCTCTCGGGCGTTGAAGATTTGCGGTGGAAACCCGGTAGGAAAATTTAATATTAATGTTTTTTTTTTTTTTGACTTACTTTGGCAGCCATTTTTTTTTTCACTGATAAAAGAAATTCCATTAAGAATTACATTTTTCTTCTGCTTGGATCGGCTTGAGTATGTGACACTGAGACGTCCTTGAAATACTCGACATAGTCCTTGTCGTACCACAACTAGGTGAAAAGGATAAAGTCACTTACGGTCTCGGAGAAGCTTCTCGTTCTTCCAAAATGAGAACCCTCATACACACAGTTGGACTTTATGAGAATGAGCATTTTTCGCCGGTTCTGTGTTGTCGAAATTTCTTTAATTAGAAATTAGAAGAACGAGAAGAAGAAGAGAAGATGAAGAGAAGAAAAAGGGAAGAAGGTGAAGAGAGGAATAAAAGTAGAAGAAGAAGAGAGAATAAAGAAGAAGAAGGAGAATAAAGAAGAAGAAGGAGAATAAAGAAGAAGAAGGAGAATAAAGAAGAAGAAGAAATAGAAGAAGAAGAAGAAGTAGAATAAGAAGAAGAAGAAGAAGAAAAAGAAGAAGAAGAAGAAGAAGGGGAAGAAGAAGAAGAAGAAGGGGAAGAAGAAGAGGAGGAAGAAGAAGAGGAGGAGGAGGATAAGAAGAGGAAGAACAAGAAGCAGAAGAAGAAGAAGAAGAAGAAGAAGAAGAAGAAGAAGAAGAAGAAGAAGAAGAAGAAGAAAAGAAAAAGAAAAATAATAAAAAGAAGAATAAATAAGAATAAGAAGAGAAAAAGAGAAAAAGAACAGTAAGGACAAGAAGAAAAGAAGAAGAAAACTATAAAAGTACCAAAAAGAGAAGAAGCAGGGAAAAATAAAAAGAAGAAAGCAGAATTACAAGAAAAAAAGAAAATAAAAAGGAAATACAAAAATTGAGAGAAGAATTACCATCATAATATTTTTCGAAGAAATGCATGTCGCACTTATAAGAATAGTCAATGATAGTGGCGTTGCCAATTTTCGCTGCAAAAACTCTTTATATTCTGGAAATTTGTTTTATGGCTATTTTTTTAACTATAAGTCTTAGAAGATAGGGAATTTGTGCTATACCACTGATAATGTGTAAATCAGTAAATAAATCTTCAATTAATTAGTAATTAATTACAAACTAAATACATGACATTACCAAAGGAGATCAGTAGTGAAACTTGAAACGCGGCCAACAATGATATATTATTCGGAAAAAACTATTTATAATAAATGATTAATCACGACACTGCCTCCAACAAGCGTTCACAAAATTGTATTATATTTATTTTTTTACTTATTGTATTTTTTTTATTTAATTATCTCAAAGGAAACCACTAATTAAGTGTCTAATGACTAGTTTAACAGCTATTTAACTCACTCGACTGAATCGTTACAAGATCTTCAACTCATAAATTTACACTATAATTAAATTTTTAAACACAAAGCATTGATTGGAAAATCTAAAACGAATGAATGACAGAATGACGGAATGAAAGAAAGATGTTTACAAGCGAAACTCGAATATCGGCGCGACTTACCTTTTTTTAATTAAGTAAAAAAAAGAAAAAAAAAGAGAACGCTATGCGGTAGGCAAGAACCGCGTAAATATATGTACATACATACACACACCTAAATGAGAGCGGTACTTTTGTGCGTACGCCAACTACCGTTAGTTAAACGACTGGTTTACCAAAGTCACAGCTGATCGCTGACTTTTAGTAAACAATACATACACTTATTACTTGTACTTGTGTGCAGTTGTTTGGGTTAGTTTGTGTAAGTTTGTATGCCACTCTGTGTGTAATTGAATTCGCTTTACCGTTGCGGTCTTTATTTGGCATTTAACTGGTAGCTGGGTCGCGACCACACCGCCACCACCACCAACTTGTCAGAGTTTTACAAACCGTATTTAGTATTTAGTTATTGTTGTTGTTGGTTTGGCACTTGACATTTGACCAATTGGCGGCTTTGTTGGCCTTTTTGTTGTTGTTATTTTTGTATGTCACCACATTTAGAAAGTTAACGGTTTAACTGGGTATTATTTTGATGGACTTGTAACGGTGCGCAAAGTACAAATATAAAGAAAGAAAATTAGGTTTGAAGGTAAATTTCCATGAATGAAAATGTCAGAACAAGAAAAACCTTTCTTGGCCAACCATTTAATGTTTAATATTTTGTAATGATGCCAGTGCGCGGTGAAATTTGGATTAATTTAATGTTTGCATCGGTTAATTGACTATTTAGTACTGTTTTGGTAGCAGAATTGCGGTTGTTGTTGAAAATATGGGAAACTTTTAATTTCGGTTTAGAGTAAGCGGCGAATCAAACGGCTAAATATAGGGTTATCCATTTCGTGGTTTCAAAACTGCAGGGTTGTATTTTGCCATCTATCAAACTTAATTGTGAAAAAAAGAAGAAGAAGAATGGAAGAAGAACACGAAGAATGGAAGAATACGAAGAATGGAAGAAGAAGAATGGAAGAAGAAGAAGAAGAGTGGAAGAAGGAGAAGAAAAATGAATGAAGGAGAAGAAGAATGGAAGAAGGAGAAGAAGAAGAATGGAAGAAGAAGAATGGAAGAAGATGAAGATGGAGGAGAAGAAGAAAAAGGATGAGAAGAAGAAGAAGAAGAATGGAAGAAGAAGAAGAAGAAGAATGGAAGAAGAAGAAGAAGAATGGAAGAAGAAGAAGAATGGAAGAAGGAGAAGAAGAAGAATGGAAGAAGAAGAATGGAAGAAGATGAAGATGGAGGAGAAGAAGAAAAAGGATGAGAAGAAGAAGAAGAAGAAGGGAAGAAGAAGAAAGAAGAAGAAGAAAGAAAGAAGAAGGGAAGAAGAAGAATGGAAGAAGAAGAAGAAGAAGGGAAGAAGAAGAAAGAAGAAGAAGAAAGAAAGAAGAAGAAGAAGAAGAAGAATGGAAGAAGAAGAAGAAGAATGGAAGAAGAAGAAGAATGGAAGAAGGAGAAGAAGAAGAATGGAAGAAGAAGAATGGAAGAAGAACACGAAGAATGGAAGAATACGAAGAATGG
The DNA here is from genome assembly GCA_037013455.1 of Ceratitis rosa. Taxonomy (NCBI): domain Eukaryota; kingdom Metazoa; phylum Arthropoda; class Insecta; order Diptera; family Tephritidae; genus Ceratitis; species Ceratitis rosa. The sequence continues at coordinate 31,855,330 of JAWMAG010000004.1, forward strand.
AAGAAGAAGAATGGAAGAAGAAGAAGAAGAGTGGAAGAAGGAGAAGAAAAATGAATGAAGGAGAAGAAGAATGGAAGAAGGAGAAGAAGAAGAATGGAAGAAGAAGAATGGAAGAAGATGAAGATGGAGGAGAAGAAGAAAAAGGATGAGAAGAAGAAGAAGAAGAAGGGAAGAAGAAGAAAGAAGAAGAAGAAAGAAAGAAGAAGGGAAGAAGAAGAAAGAAGAAGAAGAAAGAAGAAAGAAGAAGAAGGAGTAGTAGAAGAAGAAAAAGTAGAAGAAGAAGAAGTAGAAATAAAAGAAGAAGAAGACTAGTACAAGAATAAAAAACAGAAGATGAATGGAAGAAGAAGAAGAAGATACAAATAAGTATAGAAGAAGAATAAAATAAAAAGATAAAAAATAGAAGAATAAGAAAAATTGGAAGAGAAATAGAAGAAAATACTAAATAATAAAAAGTTGAAAAAAGTAAAAGTGAAACATAAGAAGAAGAATCGGCGAAAGCATGCTTGACGTGACAAAGTAGCCACTTTTCGTCGGGAAGTACATATTGCACTTTAAAAAATACACAATCATTTAGACTATGTTGCCAATTTTCACCATATAACTTCAAACACAAATGAGGACTCAAAATTTTGTATGTAAAAACTTTTAAATTTTCTTTTCTGGCGACGTTTTTACAGTTATGACATCTCGCACAATGTCTTTAAAAGAGGCGCTACAATGTTGCCAATTTTTACCATGGATATCGAAAATTTTTTCAAACGATTTTTCTTATGACTGTTGGAAAATTTTCCGCAGATTTTTTTTTCTTCTTCTGATCAAAGCACTGTTGCCGGATTTCATTTCATTACTTTGTGTTTTCAAAAATACTATAAAATAAAGTAAAAACATATTAACAGCTCCTGATTTCGCTCGTCTGTCACGAAAATTGTATTTATTTCATACTCAGATGTATTTATATATGTATATTTCATATATAAACTATAAATCTTCATAAAAATAACAAAAACAAAGGTAAACAAATTTTTCTGTCCGCCCCGAAGATGATATTTATTTCATCTTTCTAGGATTTACGCACTAATATTTCGGACGAATTTAAAAAAAAGCGAAATTAGTCCAAGTCATGAATAGAATAAATAATCAAGGTTCTTTTCATAATTAAAATATGAATAAATGTGTATTTGCATTTGTCAAATAATGAACTAAGAACAGAAAAAAAGGAAAAAAGAAATAAAATAAAATTTAAAAAAATTAAAAAGTAATTGAGGCCAAATTATTCGCAAAAAAAACCATCTTTCGGCAGTGCCCAAGGCCAAAAAAAGCTAAGCAGATTCAAACTTTTTAAGCTCCACCAAAACTGACTTAAAATGCAATGTCAACTGTGAACAATTAAATTCTTTTCAATTCGCCGTAGAAGGCAATGAAAAATTGCAGTTGCCGCTGTTGTTTAAGACCAAGCGACCTTAACCTTGTATAGACTTAATATTTTTATTTTTATTTTTTTTTTTTTTGTTACTCTTCTGCGCACCTTAAGAGGCAATTCCCACGCGTTTAAAAAATAATTATTTATTTATCACAGTTTCTTCAAGTATTATATATGCGTACACGTATGTAAAGGGTGTTTTTTTTTTTAGATTAGTGGTTCTGAAGAAAAAATATGCGTACGAGTATAATCCAATAAAAAAGAATTTAGCTTTATTTATTATAAGGGTTTGCCATTATGTTTTAAAAATGATTTGGGGCATGTCGGGCGCGAATATTTTCATTCAACCACTTTTTGCAGAAAGTTCAGCTGTATGTCAGTAATAATGCGCTGAATATTCTCATCCAAGACATTAATCGTCTCGGGCTTTTTTGTGTAGACAGGCGGCTTCACATAACCCCACAGAAAATAGTCCAGTAGTGTTCATTGGCACGATCTTTGAGGCCATGACAAAGGCCCACGAGGTTAGTTAATGTGCTTCCAAAAAATTTCCTTCAAGAATTTGATTGTTTCTACAGGGTTCGCCATTGACTGTAACATATGGACGGCTTCATTGTTGTATAAACTAATGATTCCCTCTGCCCATAGAGAAACTGCACACCACTTTTGAGGCTGTAACGGCAACAGTGGCAAAGTACAAAAAGTGAGCTTCATCGCTGAACCAAATTTTCTTGTAAAGATCGGGTCCGGTGTCCATCACGTTTTGGACCTATACACCGAACGTGCGAGGCGTTTGATGGTCGTTCGACTGCAATTCTTGTACGAGTTCCATAAAGTCAATGGGCAGAGTTTCAATTGTTGCGCGCTATAGCGGAGGAACTCTTTCGGGGCTTCTTCGATACTCTGTTGCGGACTGTACGACGTCTCTGAGAATGCGCATTGCCCCCTGGGGTGAACATGGTGCGAAACCCATAAATGATGGCACGAATTACCGAAAAAAGTATTGTCTCTTTGAAAACCACACGTTTAAAAGAAAACACCCTTTACATACTCCTATGCATGTATGTATGTATGTATGTTTGTTAAACTGCTTATGATTGATTTGCTGTCTACGTTGGTGGTGATCTTCACCGCTGCTGCTACGCAAACAATTTAATTTAATTGCCGATGAGCCACACACACACACACACACACGCATACAGTGGTGTGAAATATAACAACATTTAGCAAGTGAAGTTACGGTTTATATTTGTATGTACATACATATGTATGTATATACCATATCTTTAGAGTTATTTCTATGTTTGTACTGTCAAGTGTGGCGTTAATTGGTTGTAATTTATTGTTGTTATGTTGTAAATTTTTTATAGCACCACCACTCACTATCACTTACAAACATACGAATATTTCCACTGCTGCCTGACTTTCATCATCTCATTAAAAAAAAAAATAATAAAAACTCGTAAAACTAGTTGGGTGTCAATGCATCATTTCGTTCGTCCAGTCTAAATGAGCAATTAACCCACTCTTAACTCTTATCGCTACACACATACATACTTATGTACATACTCTCATGTATTGGCTGGGAAATTGTTGCTGTGAAATCATGTAAAGCTCATCAAACGCCGCACAATTGACCAAAGCAACTCACCAACTTCACTTTGTAGTAAATTGTAACATCGCAACAACAACAGCACAGTCTTCTTACTTTCTTTGCGATTCACGGCAAAAGAAAGAGCACCTCGTTTATCTTGTCAACAAAATTCTAAATTAACCGTTTACTCGTTACTCGCTGTTCACTAACTAGCTGTCGCATAATTTGGTTGTCAAACGGTATCGTCTTCACTTGACAAGCGCGTCTTTTTTGTAACATTCATATCACTTTGAGCTTTTTATTTATTTTTCATGCTATAGAACATGCTATGGAAGCGGCCGCAATTGCCGAGTGGTTAGCATTCCGTATTAACATTCCGATGACCAGGGTTCGTTTCCTGGTTCGACCAACATCCAAAAATTCATATGTAAAAAGATCCATCCTTCGAACGGCTCGACTACTTTGTTGTTACCAGACTAGCTTAGGTGATAGCAAGCCTACATGTCGCTTTCCATTCTTCCTTTACCTCATGTTGTACATGTAGTCGGCTCATTGCTCGCGTTAAAAAACCTGTTCATGTCTTGTAGGAGGGTTTTCGGTTAATCAGAAAGAACTATGACGATCAGAGTTACTTAAACAACCATAAAAATTGATATAAAAACTCCTTTTTCGGGGCTTGTAATGGGTTCGGATTTGAGTTGATGTGGCCACCGGCCTGCACACTTGGGGCTTTTGCGCCTTTGTGGTGCCACTTTGAGAACCCCGTCTCCTTTTAAAGTGCGCTAACCATTTGGAACATCTTATACATATTGGCTGTGAGATTCTTAAGCTCGCTGTGCTTATCGAATTAGTCGAAATAATATTTTTCAATACAGCTCTGCTGCATTGTGCCCAGTGCTGGAGGGTGGAAGAGGTAGTGTTCGACAGACTTTTCCTCTTCCACGTTTCTGCAGCGCCGAATAAACTCGTTTGAGAAGCATCCCTTCTTGTTTAATATGACCTCTCATTGGGCAGTGTTCTGTTATTATTCCAGTGGTTACTCTGATTAAAAACTGGTCCTGAATAAATCAATAGTTAATCGTTAATCGGGGTTTCATTACACCATCTCTGGTTGGCCTTTCCTGTGAAATCCATTCCTCCTTCTGGATGGTAGGCAAAGTTAGTCTATGTTATCTATGTGATCTAACTCGGGATCCAGGAGACGAACTGTTTTGACTTGTTCAAACCAGCTGGAGATGGGTGTTAGATAATGACCCTGACCCCTGCTCCGTCTGGGTAGGAGTTGCATCTAGTACAGTATTCATAGTTTAATTTTGCCAGTATTACACGGGTCTCGCAAGGCAGCTTATGTGCAAGATTCTTATGTGCCATGGATATGGTTTTTGGATTCCGAGCACACCAATGACTGGAAGAGAGTTTATAAAGGTGTTGCTGAACTATCTGTGGATGGCTTTTAGAGCCTGTAGGTATGTCGCGTACTGATGTGGTGCGGCTTCAAGTAGATCCTTCTACGATAATCGTTTGTGGGGTGAAGAAGTAGCTTGTGGTTGTTTATTGTGAGAATTTCGACGTCATTGATTTTCACATATAGTTCGAGCCGGTGGTCTTTCGTCTAGTGATTTGTCGGCAGTACGTCCGTACGCCAATATCGAGCAATCATCGGCATATAATGGTCCACCTCTTCAAGCCTGGTCTCAATGTCTAATAGTAGCACTGTGTGGATGACTTTGTCAGAGGTTTTTGACAGATCCAGTTCTAACGGGACAGTTCGCGTGAAGGGTAAATTTTGATTAAAGCTATAGATTACCTGAGTGTTAAGTGCGCAGACCTCAACGGTCCAATAGAGATCGCCGCAACATGACTCCCAATCTTCTTATACCCCCGCAACCACATTCAGCTCCACCTTTTTTCTAGTCGGCAACGGCAAAGAAAGGTCCTTCAGCAGATTTAAGCATTAGCGACATCTTTTAAGTTTCGCGCAGGGACAGGATTGCCCTTGATATTCTTAATAGAATCTTTCGAAGTCTTCGCAACGTGAAAGGATGGCTGTGAAGTAGTAGGTTCTAAGGAGCTCTGCAGGACCTATCGACATCTTACGCCACGGCATAGAACTTGAAATTCCTTCTTCATGGTTATCGTTGGATCTACTACTAACCGCATACTAAATGCTGACAGACCGTCTCTACAATAAAAAAGTAGAACCTAAAGTTGATTTAGCGTTACCCAGAGCTTGAAATTTTTCCCCATTTTCAAGTATACTCGTCACGACTTATGTTATGGTCAAAAACCTATCACAATATAGAGGTTGCAAGTTCTTCTAAATAGAAACTAGGGCAGCAAAAATATTCGGTCTTCAGCTGGGAGCCCACGAGACATAATGTCAGTTCCCGGTACCACAGAAGAAACGAGAGGAAATAGTGTTGATTTATTTGATGGGGAAGCATACTTCGATATTCTAAACCACTCCAGAGTTCAGCTCGAAAGCGTCATCTTGATACAAACATATATTATATTTTTATTCACTTTCCCATATCACTTGAAACACTGTGCACGACTCTGACGCCTCAAAAAATCTGGCGCTTCTTCAATTATTGACAATAGAACCAGAAGAGAGGGAAAAAAACTGAATTTAATTTTAATTTCGTTTTGCAATAATCTCGTTCTACTTCCATTACGCTCTGCCGGCGGCCACACTTGGAAGTTGCTTGAAAGTTGTATTGCGCTTTTAAACAATTAAATTTTAGTAGAAATTTACCGCTCGTTTACACATTGTATCCAACTTGGCTCGTTGTTCTCTACACGTACACTTGTCTCGGGTTACTCCTCGCAAACATACATACATACATACGAAAGTAAACAAAGTTGTGATTTAAACAAACAAGTTGCGAAACTTAAATACACTTTACGCCCAGAATCGCTCCAGTTACCTCGAGTAGTAGCACCCCAGTTTGCCTTTTGTTGGCCTTACTGACCGTCCATCACTCATATGTACATAAGTATGTAAGCCGTGTGCGTACGTTTGTTCATTCGTTGGAAATCAGTGTTGTCGTTGGGTAACTCAAGAAGCGGAAAAAGATATCAGGTGCACATTCTGAGAAGAGAATAGGCCTGGATTGCGCAAATGTTAAGAAGCAGAGCAAATTAAGAGGCGGGTTCTTATTGTTTGCGCGTTAAAGCGAATCTTTTTTGCTCGAGGTGACCAAATGATGATTGTGAGAATATCTCGTTAAGAAGATATTCTTATGCAGTCTGGTATATGGATGTTTTCACAGATTTTCGCAATGCCAAGTTGGGTTCAATTGCAGTCATCTATCGGATAAGTAGCGAACTTTACAAGGAAGGACGCATAATTTTCACTATCTTCGTCCTATTTGTGATTTCATTCTTAGATTTTAAATCTTGCTGAGTGAGGTAAAGTGCTCTTACTATATAAACGCAATCGATAAAAGAGTTCTAACGCCAGCAATAGACTGGACAACAGATCAAATATCCACTGAAAAGTTGATGAAAAGATTATTTTCGGTCTCTAATGTTTTCTTAGAGAAGTTGCCCAAGGTCCAAAACTGTATGCAAATTTGGGTAAAGATAGTTTTTTATTCTTAATTTAAAAAATTTACTAGAAATGCAAAACTTGCTCAGACTTAGATCCCGAAAAAGGTTTCACAAACTTCGTAAAGCATTTAGTAGTAGTTGAAGAGGCTTCACTTAATCACGAATATACTATGGAGGTATGCGTGTGTGTCATAACCTCAGAACCTTAAAAGCAGTTAATATCATAATTTTGACAGAGGAGTCATTAATGCTACTTTCTAAACACCAGCTGAATTGCTTTATTATTTCTTAGTTGGACAATTGACAGTTTTCAAATGAAAGTAGTCAACAATTTTTGAAACAACAAGTATTTTTTGGAAGCAAATGCAAGAGTGTGCCAGGTGTGTTTGTTGAAGTGTGCCGGTTTTACTAGTAGATGTCGCTAGCAATATGTATAAATTTCTATGATTTGGCATGTATGTAGTTTTTTTCTATTAACATTAACATACAAAAATACGCAAGTCACATTCAGCCAAAATAATAGCGTCATATTTGTTTACCTCAGGGAATATGTCGATTTTCGTTCCAAGTAAATCGCATTTGCGGCATTCGTTGCTTTTCTTATTTTATCAAAAGAAAAAAGCAGCTGAAGCTCACCGGTTGCTGGTAGAAACTTATGGTGAGCATGCTCCAGTGATTAGAACATGTGAGATATGGTTTCGTCAATTTAAAAGTGGAGATTTCGATTTGACAGACTATGAACATCCTGGTGCAGCGAAAAAGTTCGAAGACGAGGAATTGCATGTTGATCCAATCCAATCGCAACAAAAATTGGCACAAACACTACAGGTGACTCGAGGAGCAATTTGCCAACGTTCAAAAGCCATGGGAAATATCCAGAAGTATGGAAAATGGGTGCCACACCAGCTGAACGATAGACAAATGGAAAATCGAAAAACCGTTTGTGAAATGCTGCTTCAACGATTCGAAAGGAAATCTTTTCTGCATCGAACTGTCACGGGGGACGAAAGATGGATTTATTTTGAGAACCCGAAGCGAAAAAAATCATGGCTTTCCCCTGGTGAAGCTGGCCCATCGACTGCAAGGCCAAATCGCTTTGGTCGTAAGACAATGCTCTGTGTTTGGTGGGACCAGTGTGGTGTGGTGTACTACGAGTTGTTAAAACCTGGTGAAACGGTGAACACGGATCGCTACCGACAACAAATGATCAATTTGAATCATGCGTTGATCGAAAAACGGCCGGAGTGGGCCCGAAGACATGGCAAAGTTATCTTGCAACATGACAACGCGCCGTCTCATACCGCTAAACTGATAAAAGACACATTAAAAACACTTAATTGGGAAATATTATCGCACCCGCCGTACTCTCCAGACCTCGCCCCGTCCGATTATCACCTTTTCGCATCGATGGGACACTCCCTTGCAGAGCAGTGCTTCGCTAATTTTGAAGAAGTCGAAAAATGGCTCGTCGAATGGTTTGCCTCGAAAGAGAAAAAGTTTTTTGGAATGGTATCCATAATTTGCCTGAGAGATGGGCGAAATGTGTAGAAACCAATGGTCAATACTTTGAATAAAAAAATTTTGAGATTTCTCTGAAAATTAAGTGTCTTCTTTATCGAAAAAATCGGCAAACTTCAACAAACACACCTGGTATGTGGTACGTGTCTACGATAAAACCAAACTGATGCCTATATGTGGAAATGGCCTAATTCTAGGCACGTTTTTGTTGGAATTAGTTTTTGCAACTGACATTACAGGAATTTAATTTAAATAGAAAATAAAATGTCACAAATCGGAGGAGGAGTTCGGCCGAAAATCGCTTCAGCGAATGCAAAGCGCCAATAATAATTATAATAAAAAAAGTTATCGTGTAAACATTGTCTTAGCCAGTGAAGAAAAAGTTTTTAGCACTTTTAAAAATCCTTAAAAAGAAATTTGGAATATTCTCGTAGGTATGTTGGTATAGAATAAACTGGAAGGAAATAGAAATAACACTATGGTTTTATTGTTTTATTTTATTTTAATTTTTTTTGTATAATTTTTACAATATTTTAGCTTATGAATTTAATTTTATTTAATTTTAGTTTAATTAAACTTTTTATTATAATTTTTGTATTCTTATATATATATATGTAGTTTGGTGATTTATTTTCAATATTTTAATAAATTTTCTTATTTTATTTAACTTTATTTATTTTTTGTTAAATATTTATTGTTTTGTTGGGTTTTATTTTTTATATTTTATTTGGTTTAATTTTTTAATTTGCTTTATTTTTAATTTACTTTTTCTTATTATATTTTATATAGTTTTTTATTTAATCTTAACTTAATGTATTTTTTGACAATTTTCTTTATTTTGTTTTGTTTGAATTAATTTTTAATTTAATTTTTTTCATACAACTTTATTTTTTTTAATTTTTCATCAATTTAATTTAAGTTAATTTTATTTAATTTCACTTTATTTTTTATTATCTTATATATTATATTTAATTTGTTGAGATTTTATTTTGTTTTCACGTAATTTTTTTATATATTATTACTTTATTATATTTTGTTATATTTTTTTTAGATTAATTTAATTTTATATTACTTTATGTGTTGTCGCTATTTTTATTTACTTTATATTATTTATTTTATTTTTTTTAGTTTATTATAAATATATCTTTTTTAATTTTTGGTTTTTTATTTAATATAACTTAATTTTATATATTGTTTTATTGTTTTTTATTAATTTATATTTTCTTATTGTTTTTTATTTATTTATTTATTTTTTTTTTGTTTTTATTTAGTTTTTAATTTTATTGTTATGCTATTTACTTTTTTATTATTATTGATAATCATTTATTTTGTTATATTTTTATTTAATTTATTTTTTGTTTGATTTAGTGTTATTTTCTTTAAATTTTCTTGTGTTTAGTTTTATATATATTTACATTTTCTTTTTGGCTTATTTTATTTCATGTCATTTAATTTTTCTTTTATACTATTTTTAATATAGTCTTCATTTAATTTAATTTAAATTGAATTTAATTTAATATATTTTATTATCTTTTTATATTTTATTATATTGAAGTTTTTTTTGTTAATATATTTTATGATATTAAATTTTTTTTGATTGTAAGTATTCTTTTAGTGCACTGAAGGCCTGGTTTGTTCATATGATTTGAAAATATATATAGTGAACTACGCTATTAAGAAAATGGCGGTTAAATTAAAGCACACTTGTTTGTTAATAATTAATTAAATAATACAACAATAGATTACATGGCTAATGTTGGCGCAGTGGGGGAGCACTCGTCTGTTAAGTCAGGATCCGTTGGTTAGATCGTTGCCATAAGAAGTCCGATGAGGAGAGTGGTGATCTCCGAAACAGCTGTCACTTCTACCATTTTTCTTTGTTGTATAACAAAAGTATTTAATTCATATAAACAAACCAAGCCTTGAGCTTACTAAGAAAACGTTTAACAAAAATTAATAGTTTAGCCACAAAAACAATTGCACATTTTTTATTTTATTTTATTTTTTTATAATTTTCGCTATCAATTGCCATTTTTTCCATATAACGATTGGTTTAGCAATTTATATGCACAACTCAATCGCACAGTTGTTATAATAGACATGCGTAAATGCATAATATTACATTGGTATGTGCGTTTCTATTGCATAATATATATTTACACACAAATATTTTTTCCATATCTTTTTTTATTGCGTATGATTTCTGCTTTTTGTTGAATGCAACTGGCTTTAGCGCTGTTAAATACAAATACAATGCACACAACATTTGTATGCAAATAACTTGTTATATTTGCTTATTTGTATATACTTACTTACTTACTTATACTCATATGTATTTGCATTTGATGATAGTTTTGCCATCTTCAAGCAAATATTATTTGAAAGTTTCGTTTTGTGTTGTTCGGATTAAAGTTTGCTAGAGAGTGCTATAATATGGTGGGTATTAAAAATATTTGTAATATATATATACAAATGTATATGAAAATGCGCATATATGAAAGTCGTAAGTGTATTGGTGCGAATTATTATTATTATTTTTTTCAAATTAAATTTTTTTAATAAAAAATTCGGGATCCCGAAACTATTTTTTAGTCCCGAAATTCTAAAAACTAAAAAAATTTGTTAAGCAATAAAAAATAAGTCAAAAAATTTTAGCACCGATTTTTTTTTCAAAAAATCCCGAAGCTTAAATTAAAGAAATCCCGAAATTATAATAAAATAACGAAGGACGTAATATTTCTCTGATTGCAGTACTAGTGTACATGCATCTATCTATCTAACTATACTTTTCCACACTCATAATCTGTTTTTGAGAATTTTTTATATTTTTAACGGTATTTTTCTTTTAACGCTAATCATTGGGCTACCCTAATGCACTTATCATTGTAGTTTGTTTGCACAAAAGTTGAATGCATTTACAATTTGTTTGTCATTTAGGCTGAGTGACCTATCTGTCTGCCTGCCTATCTCTCATACTCTTTCTATTGTGTATCTACATATGTATGAACGCAAGTATGTCTATTAAAATGTGCGATTTTATTTGAGATTCCCCAACAACCTTTGTAATCGGCGCACCTACACATGTACATACAAACATAACACTTGTGCAAATAAAATGCACAAAAATATTTACATATATGGTACATACAAGTACATATATATATATATGTATGCATTTGCTTTTGAATTCTGTTGACGCTTTGTTCGAATTTCCGTAGTCTTTTGGGGACAAACGTGCTCATCAACATCGTATGTAAAAAATTTTTGCATAGTTTTACATATATGGTAGGTATGTGTGTATGTATGTACAAAAAATTTACTAACTTACAAACTTACAAATTTCCATGTAAATGAACTTGCAAAAGCGTACGAGTGTGTGTGTGTGTGTGTTATCCTTCGAGCAAAATTTTTCCTCTGCTCTTAACATGTCAACCCCCCAAATGATGCTGTTGGCTACTGTTTGTTGGAAAATTTTGTATGCTTTTATGTGCATATACATATGTATGTAAGTATTGTATGTGAGTTTTGTTTGCTTTCATGACTAAGCTCTCTGTTGACACTCAAAATAAACAGAAATTTGTTGCTGAATTTTTTTTTTAGCTTTCAACTAAAATGTCATTCACACTTTGTTAGTGACACATTTTTGCTATATTTAATGGCGATAAAACTAATACACAGGCATATACATACACAAATTTTTAGCACTACTGCAATTTTCGAACATGTAGATTATGGGAAAAAAAGTTGAAAATATTAAAAAAAATATTTTGGAGTCTAAAATCCATTATCTTTCCTCTGCAGAATATTTTTGTAACAGATTTACATATTTGTATGTGGTATATATGTATGAGTGGCGACCTAGAGCACTTAATGAAACATGTGTTTTTTTATTTTTCAATATAGTCTCCCTCAAGTGAAATACAATTTTCACATCGTGAATACATTGCCTTTATAGCACTGGAAAAATATTCTTTAGATTTCTCTTCAAAATTATTTTCTACGGCCGATTTCATCTCATTGTCGTCTGAAAATCCTCGTCCACGTAATTCCTATTCTGAATTAAAAAAAAAAGGGAAAAGTTACTGTTTGCCAGGCCCGGCCTGTATTTCTGTAAATCTGGCAGCTTTTAAGGCATACCTCGCAATCCGAGCGGTGTGAACGGGTGCTTTGTCTTAACTTGCCCCGTCTCTTCTGTTCAACAAATTAGCGTCATACTCACTACTACTGTTCATTGTAGTTTCCTTTTGTAAGTAATCAATTAATAATGTTCCCTCGCTATCCCAAAAATGGTAGCCATAATCTTCGACATTGACCTTTCCAATTTGATTTTTTTTTGGTGGCCTTTCTCCCCTGCATCGACTCCTATTTAGAGTCAAGATAATACTTACGAATCCAAGTTTCATCAACTACATGGGTTGCTATATTTATTTCTGGCCTAATAATGAAAATACGAATATTTATCAACGAAAATGGTTTTTTTTTTTGGATTTGGCTCGTCTTGGAAGACCCACACGGTCGATTGCTGTGTTGTTTCGGGCTCATACGCATAGATCCATGATTCTTCACCTGTGACGATCTTATAAACGTCTTTTGAAGCACCGGGATCGTATTTTTTCAGCATTTCTTTACACCAATCCACACGAGCCTTTTTTTGAGCGATTGTCAAATTGTGCGGGATCCAACGAGAACAAACCTTTTTTACGGCCAGGTGTTCATGCAATATCGAATGTATGCTGGTGAGAGAAATGCATAGGCATACCTCTATCTGAAGGTATGTTACATGACGGTCTTGCATTATCAGTTCACGTACGGCATCGATGTTTTCTGGCACAACGGCTGTTTTTGGACGACCTTCACGGAATTCGTCTATGAGCGAGCGTCGGCCACGATTGAATTCGTTCTACCAGTTTTTCACAGTGCTATAAGATGGTGATTCATAGCCATACAAAGGTTTTAGTTCATCGATGCACTGTCGTGATAATCCACGACGAAAGTTGTGAAAAATGATCGCACGAAAATGTTCACGAGTTAATTCCATTTTTTGGCCGAGATGATTTTTTTAATTCCCTGTAAATAAAACAATTCCCGATTAAATGACAAAACGTTCTGAGTGATGTTATGCTAAAAAATGACAAGCTTTCCAATGGAAATGTCAGATTGCACCTGGCAACACTTAGTGTTGCATGGGCCAGACCTATATACGTGTATAGCAGCCTATGTAAAGGGTGGTTAAATTTTCAAGGGCCGATGTTGATTTTGAATAAAACACAAACTATTTAGGAAATTATTGAAATTTTATTTTATTATGATATATTGGTATTACTCAATTATGTATGTAACAAAATATCGGCCAAATGAGCGCCGCGACCTCGGCGGCACACCTCCATACGATGGTCCAAATTTTCGATGACGCTGAGGCATAATGGAGTTTCTATGCCGTTAATGTGTCGAATTATCTCATCCTTTAGCTCTTGAATTGTTGCTGGCTTATCGACGTATACCTTTTCTTTCAAATAACCCCAGAGAAAAAAGTCCAACGGTGTCAAATCACATGATCTTGGGGGCCAATTAACATCGCCATTACGTGAGATAACACGGCCATTGAATTTGTTGCGCAAAAGAGCCATTGTTTCGTTAGCTGTGTGGCAAGTGGCACCGTCCTGCTGAAACCACATATCGTCCACATCCATATCTTCCAATTGTGGCCATAAAAAATTCGTTATCATCTCACGATAGCGAACACCATTCACAGTAACTGCCTGACCGGCCTCATTTTGGAAAAAATACGGCCCGATGATGCCGCCAGCCCATAAACCGCACCAAACAGTCACTCTTTGTGGGTGCATTGGTTTTTCGACAATCACTCTTGGATTCTCATTCGCCCAAATGCGGCAATTCTGTTTATTGACGAATCCACTGAGGTGAAAATGTGCCTCATCACTGAAGATGATTTTCTTCGAAAACTTTCATAATAAGTCTGGATAACTTTAACACGTTGTTGGATTGTGTATCTCTCCATGGTTCAAATTGAAGTCTGAAATAGAGAAATGTCAAATTAAATTCGGAAAAAAACTTGGCGTTTAGGTGTAGTTCACATTCAACATCGGCCCTTACAATTTAACCACCCTTTATTACAATGCGGTTGCAAAATTTCATCCAAATCATCTTGGCACAACTCCAAAAACCAATCCAAATTTCCAATCGTCGCTGCTTGTCGAGTGGCGTGCGCATTCGCGTACCCAACGCGCACTAATTTTTTTTTCATATTCAAATGCTCATGCAAAATCTCTCCAGCTCGTTCTTTGCTAATCTGTAATCCTTCCGCTATCTGCCACAATTTTATTCTTCGATCAGCCAGTACTAATTTTTCGACTTTCTGAGCTTTTTCTTCGGTCACGACCATCAGTGGGTCCTCTTCCTTGTTGAAACAGCTGAGCCCAATTTTTCACCATCGTATATGCCGGGGCAGAGTCCTAAAGAACCGATGACATATCTTTAAAAATTTCTTACTTTTACAAGCTCCAAATTTCCAGATTTCGTTTACGTTCCAGGAACGAAACGTTAATGAACCTAATACAAAAATGTTATGTTATTTATTCTAATAATGGGTCACGCAATTAGTGTTATCAGTAACGAGATGATGTGTCATCTCTAACTAACTTAGGCCGCTATGGGGCCATGTGTAGAAGTCCACGCAAGTTAGGAAAGTTTTTGACTGCCATTCATCTGGGAAACTACTCTTTTGCATATGGTTCAGGCAGCTCACGACTTCCGGTCTTAGACCAAGTAACCCCTGCGTAGCCAACAAACATCCGTTTGGAGGCGAGCTAAAGTGAGAAGGCGAATCCCATGCGGTTGTGCGTACGGTTTGGGACCCACCACATGAAAAACGAAAAATCCAATGAAAAACCAAAATAAGCCTCGGATGAGAGACCCCCTTTTGATGACGACCCCCGCAAATGTTTTAAAGATTACGATTTTAGGGTATGCACCTGGTATGTCCGTTCCCTTAATTGGAAAGGTGCCGCTGCCTAGCTGGTTGATGTCCTCATAAAGTTAAAGGCTGACATCACTGCCGTCCAAGAATTGCAATGGACGGGACAAGGACGGAAGAAGGTGGGTCCTTGTGAAATTTACTACTGCGGCCATATAGGGGAGCGAAAATTTGGTGTCGGATTCGTGGTGGCAGAGAAACTCCATCGCCGAGTACTGGCATTCACTCTGGTGAATGAACGTCTCGCCACAATCCGCATCAAAGCAAAATTTTTCAGTATATCGTTGATTTGCGCCCATCCCCGATGGAAGAGAAGGACGATGTGCCCAAGGATGCCTTTTACAAGCGCCTCGAACGCACTTATGAGCGCTGCCCCCGCCACGACGTCAAAATTGTGCTTGGCGACTTCAACACCAGGGTGGGCAAAGAGGGTAATTTTGGAACAACAATCTGAAAACTGAAACCTAGTCCTCCTCAAAGTAGCTCCTGTAGCATCTTCTTTAGGGAACCCCTAGTCTTTCCGCGTGTTATCCTATCAGACAGTGGCCTGTCGGAACTTTGGACGTGTCCCCTATTTTTAAGGAGTACAGGTGCGCCTAAATGCGTAGCTTGTTCATATGTAAATTCCTTGAGAAACAGTTTGCAAGTGACAAAAGACAAAAGGCATACCAATGTATTCTTTATCGAGAAGAATCTGCTTGGCCGTACCTTGCCTAGCAAGTTAATCCAAATTACAGTTTTCTTCGCTATTCCTGTAACCAGGAACCCACGTGAGAGCCAGTATTGTCTGTTAGACCATCTTTTGTAGAGATTGGCGATAGTCCAGCACTAATTTGGAGTTTAGTGTAAGCAAGCCCAGTGCTTTTATTGCTGCTTGACTGTCGCTGAAAATGAAGGTATCCTTATCAAGCTTTGCTCCAACCGTCTATATTTACAGGCATAAACCCTGGCCATCCTTTGACCCGCTGAGAGATTAAGAAAGAATGGGACATATTTTGGGTGATCTCTCTGCATAAGTTTTTTGAAACCAAGAAAAAAAAATAATTTTTTATATTTATTTTTTATTTGTGAAGGCCGAGGGGCAGATTTCGCTCATCTTGAATTTTCTTTTTCAAAAAAGGGGTAGCAGAAGAAAAATATTTAACTTGAAAAATAAGAGACACCCTAATTTACATAATACGATGCACAAACTTTTATGTGCATCCAAACAATATCAACATTTTACCGGATTTACATTTGGATTTAGACAATTCAATGTTGGTTGTTGGTGTCTCAAGTTAAATGCCAAAATCGATCCGTTAAGTTGTATTTGCATATGAATTTATGTCAATTGAAAATACATATGCACATTCACCACTATAGGTATAAGGCTTTAAATATTTTTATATTCGACTGTGTTGGCCATGAAGGGCTTTTTCAGCTAGCAGCTGTATGTAAAGATTTGAAATAATGTGAATACATATACATATATATGTACATATGTATGTATGTACTCTATGCAACTTCAAAGAAAGGCGAGACAAATCGATTTTGTCATATCCGTTCGTTGCTCTGTGTGCATTGAAGCTAGAAGAAAATATCTCCGCAACTTCCATTCATTTGGGCAGGAGTAAAAAAGAGTTTTGGATTGTAGACAGATGGAAAGCTGGGTATTGCTTTTAATTGCAATTGCGTTCGAGTGTATTTGTGACATATTCCTCAAAATCCATTAGCCTTTCGGCGGCCGGTTAGTATAAATTGTAGGTCTCTCCATTTGTTGGAAAAAACATCAAGACGCACACCACAAATTTGACGGGAAGCTCAGCCGAAAATCGCTTCAGCGGTAACCAATTACACGGCCGATATTATTCCAATTCTAACTTATGGAGTCATTCGGTTTGTGGCTACATGATTGCAGCGTTATACTTAACCAGCTCACAATAACTTTAAGTAAATCATCCAATATTCATCCAAGGTTAGAATAATTGCATCCAGGTGGGGATTCTGATAGACGAAAATAGAGAAGTAGTTTTGTAGAAGAGGAGAACATCATCTCAATCTACGCCGACGGGTCTAAAATAGGCTATGAGGTGATAGAGGTGGTATCCGAAGGTTTTACAAAATTTAGCTGGTATCTTCCAAGCGAAAGTACTTGGTAGAGAAAAGTTCTGCAGATCTCCATTGAATAACTATGGGACGATCCTAAAAGCAATTATATACTCGGATAGCCAGGGTCTAAACAAAGTGCCAAGGCAATTTAAATAAAGCAAGTTGAATATTGCCGCTTCGCATACAGCTGCAGTCGCTTTGCTCGGTCCGAGCAGCCATACGCATTCCGAGCGACACATCTTCCTATTTGTTTGCTCGTTCGTTCTTACAGTACCAATAGCACAGAATAAAATATTGCACCGCGATAGATAGCTAAAAAAAGTGTTGCTAAGTACACCATATAGAACCAATCTGCACTGCTACACTCTATTGTATCTCTAGTGTGAAGTACATTGCTTATCCTTTCGCAAAATTAAAGTAGTAGTTTTGGCCCCTTGGTCATTGCCTATTGGAGGTTCTGTAGCCTTTCTGCGTCAAGTAATTATAGTCATTGTCTGCCGTAAGTTGGATACTCAGAAATTACGAGCTCCACTGTCTCCACACATTCGTTACATTCCCGGCACTTGTTGTCCTCTCTCTGACCTAGATCAAAGGCATGCGACGCTAAAAGGCAATACATCGTTAACGATCCTATCAGCACCCTGGACGTCTTTACTTCTTGCTTTTGCTTCGCTTCCCTGAATTGCACTGGTAGATATTATTACGTCCTGACCTAAAGGGCACCCTCCTTAGCCAGTTTGCCAGCTATCTCATTGCCTTCAATGCACGTATGTTTTGGCACCCTGTAGTAAACTCTTTTCTTTCAGACAGTATTTTTATCGCGACCACAGCCCCCTGAAGTAGCTCTGTAGCCATTTTTAAAGATATTTTGGGTTGCAAGATATTGCAATGGTTTGGCAGCTTAAATTACGCCCAACTAGAGATAGAGCGCAGTAAACCGGAAGTCACTTCTTAGTTCATTTTAGAAGCAGCTGTAAAATAATGAAGAGCTTTGTCTGCATATTACAAACCTTTGCTCCAGCCACTCGCCTCTATTGTAGCTGACAACAGCTTTCCGAAAACGAGGTGCGGAATTACGTAGTCTCTTCGTAGGTTGAGGGGGTAACACTATACTATACTACTGTTACTACTGTGCACACAGCCTTGCAGTAGTTAGGATTGCTCAGTTTTTAGCTACTAGATTTGTTGGAGAAATTATCAAAATCACATGTTTTGCGAGCATTGAAAGTCTGAAGAGTCTTTCTACCCTACCCAAATCAATTCATAGACTTCCACCATACTAAATCACCGTAGAAAAGTTTTGGCTTAACATTCGTAACGAAGGTCCATTGAGAGATAGCGGCGGCGAGTCTCCAAGTGCAGCCAAACATCCTTTTACATGCACGTTGATGCCTTCTTCATGAGTTTGTGTCTCCAGAACAACTTGTTATCCAACACCATTCCAAGTACTAAGTTTTATTGTAGCTTTCAGCTGTAAAGTGGTGTCTCCTGGATTTAGTTTGATCCAAGTCGGAATTTTGTATTCCATTGTGAATGGAACCAAACCTATTTTATCAATATAAACCTTAAGTGTTAATGATAAGTGCTTGATTCGTCAAATGTCCGGAGGATGCCAAACATCTATCGTTCATGATGACTTAGATATCGTCCGCATAGGCTGCAAGAATGGAGATCCCCCTTCCATCCTTTTCAGCAACTCATTAACCCCAAGAGAGCAGAGGTGTTAGTAATGCACCCTCTTTAGTTCCTCTGTACACATCTCATGTCATCACGTCTAATCCCCATTGCGCTGGGATATAGCAATCCAGCAACTTATCAGTACACGTATCCAACACGTAAAGACGGGGCCGACTCCTGTTGAGTTTAACTCATCCATTATATTGTATATATAACTGGTTTGAGGTTTTGTGTCTGATGTTTTTCACAAAAATGGAGGGACCAACAGTTTATACTAAGCCGCTGATGGTTTGTTTACGAGGAGCCTTTATTTCATTTCCGAAATACACTTGGAGGGCTTGAAATTCCCTACCGAGGGTCGACCGCAATTAGAAAATTTAACTTAATTTTCTATTTAAATTAATTTTCTATAACTTTTTGGATGTTAGTATGACATCAGAATTTGAACCAGAGCCAGCCGCTCATCCATTAAGGTCGTAAGCTAGTAAAGATCGAAAGTCCAAAGTTACTTATAATAAGTATATTATTTTGAAGCAAAAAAGTTTCAAAAGCTAGTGAAAATGTCTGAAAACTCCTTCGCTTAATTTATTTGTAAATATGTATGTAAATTTTTAATTTATAATAAATATTTTTTTAAAATTCATGAACCACATGCAGCAATGAGTTTTGTTTATAGTAAGATTTATAAAATTCTCATTCTGCCCCATATATATATACGTGTACATACATATCTCATATTCCTAATTGCTTGAGCTCTGGTGGTCCTCCAGCCAACTCTTCCATTGGAGCTTCCCATAGGCAGTTCAGGAATGCCATAAAATTTGCTTTATTAGCATTTCAACTCTAAATAAAGTCGTGCAATTGTGCTGACATAACTATATCTGTATGTATACATACTCGTATGTATTGTATAACAATTGCTTATCAGTACGCACATACACACACATACACATATCTATATCTAAGAATGCAAATCTTTGATTGACATTACAAGAACCCAATGTAATTTGCTGTAGCAGCGATTGGACAATAAGTAAAATTGACACTTGAAAGTGAAGGAGTTGAAGGGATATGGGCAGAGATCAAGGGGAATAGAAATACCAAGGAATGCATGGCGAAGTAAAAGCGAAAAGTGAAGTACTTTCAACTCGAAAGACATGCAGTAAATGTCAGTATATACATCAGAAAGTCATGCGATTGTATGTGTGACTGTGTGTACATGTGTATGTGTGTGTGCGTGTCTTTGATTATGGTGGTAACACTGCATTGGCATTGATTGAATTGATGGTGCCCTTTTGTATTTAAATGCAGCCACTTAAAGCTTAAAACAAAAACATAAAGAGAGACACAAAAAAAAATTGAATAAATCAAAACGAGAAGAACAAAAAAAAATGAAATAAAGTAGAATAAAATGATATACATAAGAGCAGAGCTTATAGCAGAAGTATCTTCTGTGAATAAAAAAAAAATGCACAAAAAGAAAGGCAAGAAGACATTGAAGTGGTCTGCTAAAGGCTAAGTAGCTGCACTTACTGACTGCTGGCGTTGGCGAAATCTGGTTCAAATTCTCACACAAACTGCTTTATAGAATCAAGTTGGTTTGATGGATTTTGATTACAAAAAAAAAATTAAGCAAAAAAAATTATTTAAAAAAAGGAAAAAGAAAAAGATGCAAGTGTAACTTGAGTACGAAGTAATCTGGTCTGCGAAACTTTTTACTGAACTTTTATGTGGAAGCAGAATCTGGAGTACAAGAAAATCAAATGTACAATATTTTACGTAATTTTTATATTTATTTATTTTTTATCTTCTGTTTAAATTGAGCTTTTTATTTAATTTAATTTTGGTTTTTAGTTTATTATATTTTATATTTTTATTTTATTTTAGATTTTTTATTTTGTTTTATTTTCTTATTTTATTTTTTTTTTTATTTCATTTTATTTAGATTATTTTATTTCATTTTATTTTTTTAATATTATAATTTAATTAAATTTATTTTACTTTGTTTTATTTTATTTTATTATAAGTTATTTTATTTTATTTTGAATCATTATTCAACTTACTTCATTTAATTTAATTTAACTTTGTTGCGTTTTACTTTATTTGATGGTATTTTTTTAATTTTTTTATTTTTACTTAATTTTATGTTATTTTATTATTGTTATTTTATTTTATTTTTTCTGTTTCATTTTATTTCATTTTATTTTAGTTTATTATATTTTAATTATTCTGTTTTTATTTATTTTATTTTATTTTATTATATTTTATATTATTAATTTTTTTATTCTACTTGGATTCATTATTTTATTCACTTCGCTTAATTTAATTTAATTTTATTACATTTTATTATTGAATTCAATTTAATAAAAAAACAACTAAAACAAATTTGCAATTTTTACAAAAAAATTTAATAAATTAGAGAAAACTAACAAATTAAACAATGTAATAATTTGTTAGTAAAATTTCTTTTAGTTATTTCTTATTAATTTATTTTTTATTCAATTATTTATTTTTTATTTAAATTAATCTATATGGTGCTATTTTGTTAAATGTTTAATTTATTTCATTTAATTGAATTTTACTTTGTTTATTTTTTTTATTTTATTTAATTTATTATTTTTTTTAGCTGTATGTTATTTATTATATATTTTTTTATATTTTTTATTCTATTTAGATTCATTGTTTTATTTAATTTTTTTTGGTTAATTTAATTAATTAAATTTAACTAAATTTTATTTTATTTTATTTCGGTTTGTGTACTTATTTTAGTTAATACATTTTAAATTTTTGAAGTTGTTACTTAATTTAATTTCATATTAATACACTTCATTTATTTAATTTATTTTTAGAGGATATTTTTTTACTTTATTTAGACTTTTTTCAAATAAATTAATTTAATTCAACCTTATTTTAATTTAATTAGGTTTATTTATTTTCTTTCATTTATTTATAATTTGTTTTATTTATTTTAATAATTTTAAATTTTTTTATTAAAATTTATTTAAGTTTTTATTCACTTTTTGTGTTTATTTTTTAATATTTTTAATTTTTTACAATTAGTTTAATATAATTAAAGTTTATTTTGTGTTGTTTGAATTTTATTTAATAATTTAAAAATTTTTTTTTTCTAAATTCTTTAAAGGCAGTGCTATTTCTAATAATGTACTGAAGCAGCCCTCTTTATTTTAATGCATTCTCACTCCGATTTCGGTTCGCCTACTCATTACATTAATGTAGCGATAAATTTTGCATGATTTAGAAATTATTGATCGTTATTTTTATGCATGAAAGGAAACGATAACATTCATAGATTGTGTAATTACGAGGGGGCACTAAAAAGTTCGTTGAATTGGCAAAGAAAAAAGTGTTTTTTCTCCAATTTACTTTCTTGTTTCTTGTTTGCTTGACCCTCGTACTAGTGCGTCGAACTCTCAATAAAGTTCTAAAATACATTGATACATATATACATACGCCAACACATACAAAACAATGTATAACATTTGCGGAAACAACTGCCAAATGCGTCAGAATCTGAAATTTATGAAAATAAATTAGAAAAATTGCAATGTTGTTTGCTTCTAGCTGTATGTTGTTGTACATAGTTGTTGTTTGCGGAATTGTTGCAGAAATGCGTTAAATGCAATTGCGTGCCGCTTTATTAATTGACTTCAATTAAATGTTGTTTGTTCTGTTTTGCGCCTACTCCATTGTTGTTGTTGCTGTTGCTATTTTCCTACTAAACTTTGTACTCTCCCTCACTAGTCCGAGCCTTTGTAGACGCACAAATAATAATAGAAATGGTTTCATTTAGAGTTGCAAGTTTTATGCCATAGTCGTGCTCGTTGTAGTTGGTGGATTCAAGTGGGGCATGGCGTTGATGTGGTGCATATAAATACATGCTCTGGTATACACTTTTGTTTTGTTTTTGGTCTAAAAAATTATTGCAAATTTGTTTTTCATCTAAACAAACAATTTTTTGAGGGCTTTGTATACTCCCTACTAGGGAATACACATACCCTCATAGAGATATTTAAAAGTGAAGCTAAAGAGAATGAGCCAAGACTTCGTAGAGTTCGCAGTGAGTCCTCAGTTTGATTTCTGAACTTAGTTGATCTTAAATTAAAAGCAAAAAATATATTTTCGATTTGAAAGACTTGATGTCATCACCCTTGAACTTCTATTTAAGGCAAATATCGCGGGAAACTTTTAAAATTTCCGTCGTCTGCGCTCTCGTCTACAGTAGGTTAGTGAAGTCGATTACTCTTTGGATTGTAAAAAGCTGAAAAGAGCTTGGCAGTCAGTTGGTTGTAGCAGTTCAAGGTGCAAGCTAAACCAATTTCGAGCGGACCAAGGATCTAACTTTTCCTAATCTCTAATTTGGTTCTGGTCTGAACACGTCCGCCCTCATACCATATTGCTTTGTTTGGCCACACTTTATTACATCTGATAGGTTTGAACTTTGACTTGACTTTATCTCTAACCATCTGTGCTCACTTTACTTAATTCCATTACTTTAATCATTCTGTCTTCCTCCTTTTTTTTACTGATATCAGTTCATCTGACTATATCTCATTTCAAATCTCCCGTTCTCATCTTCTATAGAACCCAACTCCTCTAATTCATTCTCACTTTATCTCTCATGTCGTCTCATTTTACACTACTTCATCTCATCTCAGCTCGTTTCATCTCATCGCATCTTATGTCTTCACGTCTTTTCGTTTTTGTCTGATTTAGCCCTATCTTAAGATTAAAATATGTCATTTAAGCTCATTTCATTCCTTCTTATCTCTTCCAATTTAAACTACAGTATCTGAAGTGTTTATATTTCTCATAGTATCACAATCGTCCTATGAGCCTTAGTGCATTGGTCGCTTGACCACCATTTGGTCTAGTCTTAGCTTACTCTTTCCGAGCTAATCTCACTCATCTTATCTCATCTCAGCCAATCTAAGCTCAGCTCAGTGCATCTTACCTTATTTAAATTTGTTTCATATCACTTCAACAGCTCTGACCTCACCTGTTCCCTTTCAATCCCATAAAATTGTGTCCTTTAATCTCATAATCCCATTTTATATTTCAACTCAACTCATCCAAACATCAAATTTGCTCACTTCGTGTCACTCACTCACTCTTTCTTTTCCTAATCATGCTCTCATCACGGCCAATAGTTTCGCGTTTCGTAAAAAATTCCAAATTCCAAACCGGTTTGGATCGAACCAAAGCAAAGAGAGGTCATTTTCCAGCTGAAACCCAGAACTAAGTACTTAGGAATTGGATTGGATAGCAAATTGTCGTGGAGACTCAATGTAGAGGAGCAAGTTAAGAAGTCTTTAGCGGTCCTGTATATATATAATATATAAAAGGATTTTGGGCTGCACGTGGGGTTTTTTCGCCAGCTCTCTCGCACTGTCGCTGGAGAGGGTCTTCAAAATTTCAATTATGAACATCACCCATGCACTCAAAAAAATTTCGGGCATTCCATCAACAAATCTAGTAGCTAAAAACAGGGCATTCCTAACTGCCGCGAGGTATACCTTCTGGGAAGCTGAAAATCTGGTCATGCAGGCACGGTAGTATAGTATAGCGTTACCACTAAGTGTACTCTGTGCAGACAAAGCTCTTCCTATTTTTACAGTTAGTTAGCTGGCTAAGGAGGGTGTCCTTTAAGAACAGGACGTAATAGTGAACCAACCAGTTCAATTCAGAAAATTTAAGCAAAGGCAAGAAGTAATTTTGCTTTATAAGAGGAATAGACTTGAGGTTGGGGAACGAGCTAAGGGCTGGAAAATCGCGAAAATTATGTGCTACATTTACACATTCTGGTAAGACTAGTAACGGAGAATTGCCTTTTAGGTCTGATAGAGGACAGTAAGTGTAAGAAGTGTAGGCAATGTGTGGAGACAATGGAGCAGGTAATCTGTGAGTGTCCAAAATGCAACAGACAAAACCATGCCAAATGAATATTTGGCGCATAAAGGCTGCTAGACTTTCCAATGGACGAAGGGCCAAAAGGACTATTTCAATTTGTGAAAATAGCAGTGTTCACAGTGTACTTCAAGTTGTCCCAGGACTATGTCTGGCTGGACATAATATCGCCTAAGTGAGACTTACTCTAAATTAACATTTTGTCTTAAATATCGGATTATCCTTAACAATCATGCCATGACTCACCTTACCTGGTCCGGATTCATTTCCTCTCGTACCATGTTATGTAATCTCATCTCATATCACCCAAATCGTTAGGTTCATGAGGTCAGACAGTTCACTTCAACTCTTCTCTTCTCACTGCATAAATGTCTTTAGGGCCCAACCTATGAAGAACAATTCCACTAATTGAGTAATAATAAATTTTATTGCTTATGAACTCTCAATTTTGTTGTAAATCAAAAAGCCCAAATAAATATCTTTTCTCATGCAAATTATTCTTTTATTAGTCAAATAAGTAAATAAACCGCAGTCAAATCGCACCTAAGCACTGGCAAATAATTACAGCGAAAATATGAAAAAATCGCTGAAGACAAGCCCAACGCCGCCCGACCACCGGAGTGCCACAAAATGTGTAAGATTTCATATTGATAAAATGTTTGCTAGCGCCCTCAAGCACGCTTTACAGCAACAACACTCGCGTGAAAATGCAAATTAGTGATGACCGAGGCAGTGAGAGCGAGGGAGCTGTTGGGGTAGGGGGGGTCAGACATTGGCGTGTCTGCAAACAATTCACTGCTGTTGAGGGTTAAATCAGATACTGCGTAGGAATATTAAACGACGGCACGCATTTTCACACCCTTTCAGGTGTTGGAAATGTTGTAAATAAATGCTTACACTTGTCTATGGTATATTGTATATGTATATATATGTATGTACGCATTTATGGAAGAGCATACACGTATATGTATATTCCTTGAATATCTATTGTCTAAGGACGTTTGCACGCATTGCGTAAGGTCAACGCAATGTCGCATTGTCTAAGGGTGACTCTACACACACCCACACATGCTGAGTTTTACAATTGTAATTAAAAAACGGTTGCAAAAAGTTGCCGCAGGACAAAAGAAGAATAAACCAAAATGAGCAGAATACAATTCCAATGGTTGTAAAGGGCAAGAGAGTGGAAATATTAAAAATGCCAGTCTCTTTAATTTAGAATAATTGTCCACACAAGTGGAAACGGAAGTGTGACATGTGACAGATGGAGTGTTCCATTGATGTTGGGTGAAGATGGGGATTGGAAAAAAATGAAGTTTATGTGCTGAATCACAAGGCTGAGTAAGGTTAAGAATACAGCCTCAGCTCGGAAGTTCGATCTGATAAATACGAAGTAACTACTCGGTATCTCGTTCTGTTGGGCGATTCGAGAGAACCTCTCACAAACAAGAGCCCCCTCAATTTGTGGTGTATATTAGTTCCCACCGATAATGATAAAAGTCTCCCTAGACTAACGCGCGGATAACCTTCCGTTGCTGTTCGATCGGGGTATGTTATGTCAGCAGCTATGAAGCTCCCAACAGTTCCGCTATGATGATTTTCTTTGACTATAATTTTTTCACTTCTATTCTATTACTGATTTCTTTAGTCTCTATCTTTACTTAACCGATCTTATCTTATCTGACTATATCTCATCTAAATTCATTTTACTTCACCTCTTCTTCACTCATCTTATCCCATTTTGTCTGATCATCTCTTCTTTTTTCAACTAAATTGCTCTAATTTATTCCAACCTTGTCTCTTTTGTCGCCTCATTTTACCTCGTTTCATTTGATCTCATCTCAATCAATCTTTATACGAGTATGTATTTCTCATCGAATTTAACTCTATCTCCACCTTAAAATGTATGCCAAGTTATATAATACCATTCCATTTTGCTACGACCTATCTCCCAGCTCGATTGTACTGGAGTGAGGGAAACAAATAAGTAGTCAACTTCGTTTTGGAAACCAAATCAATTCGAAGCAATAAATCTATAGCTTCCATAATAGCCTTAAATATGCCTCAACATTAACTCAAAGCCGCATTAATTGCTGTAATATCCAAATAATACTCTGAATAACACACCGAAGCAACTAACTTATTGCAGTAATGGCTGAAAGCATCCACAGCAGTCTTGAATTCCAAATCATTATATAAAGTGTTGATGCGTTATAGAATACCTTCTGCTCAAATATAAACGAGACTTTATCCATAACTCGACAAGGACAAGACATATGGCCATACTTTTTTTTGCTTAGGTTGGCAGGACTGTTTTTCTTTTTACGGCACTATAAACAAGTCAACCTCGAGTGTGTTTTTCGAATTTTACTATGGAAATTAACGTTGAGCAAAGAGTTTGTTTGAAATTTTGTTATTCCAATGGAATAAGTGCGATGGACGCAATGAAAATGTTGCAGAAGGCATATGGGGAGTCTTGCCTATCTCGTGCACGTATTTTTGATTGGTATAAGTCGTTCAAGGACGGCCGTATATCGCTGGAAAACTTGCCCCATGATCGTCGTCCAGCAGCGTCAATAAACGAAGAAAACGTCGAAAAAGTAAAGAAAATTGTGTTGGAAAATCGTCGTGTGACTGAAAGAGAGATAGCTAGTGAGCTCAACATATCAAATGGATCCGCTCATAGCATTATTCACGATGTTTTGGGCATGAGACGTGTGTCTGCTCGACTTGTTCCAAAATTGTTGCTCATACGCCTCGTCTTGTACGCGATTATTTGACCAAAAACAACGTAAATATTGTTCCGCAAGCACCGTATTCACCCGACATGGCACCGTGTGACTTTTTTCTTTTCCCTAAACTCAAATTGCCGCTTCGTGGAAAGCATTTTCAGTCGATTAAAGTCATAAAAGAGAATTCGAAGAAGGAACTGAAAGCCATACCTAAAGCGGCCTACCGGAAGTGTTATGAAGAGTGGAAAAAAGGTGGCATATGTGTATCGGCTCTAATGGTGACTATTTTGAAGAATAATTAACCGTTTTTGTTTTATTGAGCCAGTCTCGTTTATATTTGAGCAGAAGGTATACCACCAATGACTTTGTTGACAAGTTTTGGCTTTTACGTGAAGTTGTTTTCGGCTGCCTTCTCCATAAACTCCAAACCCTCACCACGAGTAGTGAAGGGTATAATGACAGAGAAGAGAAGACGCTATTTAGCGACACAATCCAGCGGATAAACTACATTTCCTTTGCTCTCTTTGGATCACATTAGTCTCCTAAACTAAGTTTCCTGTAGTAATTAAATTGAAGACCCTTATATTCTAATCTCCTTACGAAGTCATTGCGGTCTCTAAAAGATTCGTCGACTTTTCACGATTTAACACTACGACGAACCTCAATTTTTCGGTCTATTGGACGAAGAATTCGCTGGAACATTTAATGAATTTGATAACATGCAATCCTTCTCGTCGCATGTGACGTCGGTGATATAAATTTATTCAAGGTCCAAGGCGGTGATCGTAAATCAGTAGATCAGTAGACTTACGGAAGTCGGAAATCCTCTCCATAACGTCCGACATCTGTACCCGCGTGATTTGCAGTGCTGCTACCATGTGGAGAGTAATGAGTGCGAATCCTGTTCAGACCAACTTCCGTAAAAATTCGTCCCTCGACTGGTAATATCAAAGTCTCGAGTTAACTTCTGATATGAAGTAAAAAAGTCCTCATAAAAACCCATCACCCATTTCGAGGCGGCTTAAAAGTTGAAAGAGTCCGACCGGAAATCCCTTCAGCAGTTACAAAGCGTCAATTGTATAAAATGTCCAGATAAGTCGAATCTTTTTCAGTTTAAAAAAAAATATTATAATTTTCTGATAACTCTTGCTTTGTTGTATATCAGTGGTAGCCACCTGCGAGTTCCGCCGGAACTTAGAACCACCCATCATATGTATTAATTTGAGTATAAAACTACACTAAACCGAAAACCATCACCGAGAACACCAATTTAATTTAATTCACAGTAAAAAATATAGCTTAAAAATATTTACTCAGAGTCACAACAACTACAACGTTACGCCTGGCTTGAGAAAGCACGCGAGCTCCGAATGTGGTCAAGTTGGCAAACAAAAGCAAACATAGCCACCACCACTACCACCACAAACACAACCGGCCGGTACTACCAAAGCCGTTACACATTTCTCATACAAATCGATAACGGTATACTATGAGAAGAAAAATAAAAAAATAAAAAACCAAAATTTGACATGCAAAAAACGCAACGAAAACGAACTGAAGCAGTGTGGTGTGCGTTGAAGTGTAATGAGTGTGTGTATGAATGAGTGCACAAAACCAAACAAAAAAGGAAGTAAAAAGTACAAATAAAAATAAAAATAAAAAATAAATGCACATAAAAAACAGACATGCAAAAATTAAGAGTAAAAATGTTTTTATTTTTATTATTTTGTTTTTAATGAAAACTGTAGCACTGAACTAGACCATGACTTGGCAAGGCAAAAATATTTCATGGCAACGCGTGCCGCACATATTTAATAAGTGTTTAACCGAAAAAGAGCAAAAAGAAAAAAAAATTTGCTGGCGCTTTCAACGGGCTCTCTACTTCGTAGCTTGATGAAAACACTTTCATATTAAGCCACTATGTAGATCTGTAGTTAGGTGGTCATATACATATGAAAGTCTCTCGTGTACTTTGCGCACACGTTTTGCATAAAATTATCAATAATTTTCACCAAAGACTATTGGAAATATTGGCAAAGCTTTTGGTAAAAAAATTGTACTCAGCTATACCATAAGAGGCACACACACGTTTTGTCCCAGCAAACATGAGAGGAATACTATTTTTAACTATTTTTAACTATTTATTTTTTTTTAATTTTAATTATAATATAATTATAAATATAATTTTAATTTTAGGTTTTTTATTTTTAATTTTAAATTTAATATTAAATTATTAAAAATTGAAATTTAATTTTGGTATTAATTTTAAATTATTTATTTTTATTTTATTTCTTTGTTCTACTTTAGAGTATTTTTATATCATTTTATTAACTTCTTTTTTATGCTTTATTTATTTTATTTTATATGTATATTTTTTATATAATTTATTATGTTTTATTTTAATTTATATTATTTTAATGAATTATATTCTTATTTATACGTTTTTTATGTTATTTATTTTATTATATTGTAATATGTAATATTTCATTATATTTTGTTTGGATTTAAATAAATTAAATTTTATATATATTTTTATTTTATATTAAATCTATTTTTTATTAATTTTATTTTAACTTATTTTAGTCTTTATTTTTCTTTCTTTGTTTTATTGTATTTTTTTTTAACTATTTTGTTGTTAATTTAAATTAATTTTTTGTTTTAATTAATTTTTGCATTATATATACAGCTTTTAATTCCAATTACTATGTTGTTTTATTTTAATTAATTGTATTCTAATTTAAATTTTTTTTAACTTATCTTAATTTAGTTATCATATTACCTATATACATACATTTTATTTTATTTACTTAATTTTGATTTTCTTTATTTATTATATTTTTTATTTAATTTTATTTTCCATTTATTTTTTAATTTAAATTATTTATTTTTTAAAATAAAATAATTTATTTTTATATTATTTGAATATATTATATTCTGATGACCGATATATGGAAGCCAGTGAATGTGCAACACTCGGAGATGGTAAACCCCAATCGATGATGCTGGAACAGATGTTTCATTACCAGACTATGACGAGGTTCGAATACCCGTTTAAAGAACGTAGGATAAGCCTCCTAAATATCGCACACAAGGTCCTATCGAGCGTATTGTGTGATATGCTAAAATTCACCTTCAACAGATTGATTTAACCAACAAGGTGGCTTTAGACCTGGTAAATCTACTACTGACCAGATATTTACCATGCGCCAGATCTTGGAAAAGACCCGTGAAAAAAGAATCGATAAACATCACCTTTTCATTAATTTTATATCTGTCTACAACACGAAAAT
This sequence comes from Ceratitis rosa, assembly GCA_037013455.1. Taxonomy (NCBI): domain Eukaryota; kingdom Metazoa; phylum Arthropoda; class Insecta; order Diptera; family Tephritidae; genus Ceratitis; species Ceratitis rosa. The sequence goes on from JAWMAG010000004.1 coordinate 31,886,123, forward strand.
GAGTTGACTCTACGCTGGTAAGTCTGAGTTTGGTATCCCTGCAATTCTTGTGTGTATGACATCCGAGCAGTTCGTTACCAAACGAGTTTTCAGACAAAATGTTAATACGAGCTACAGAGCTGAAGAGAGAAGGTATGATCTTCAATAAGAGGGTACAACTGCTGTAGTACGTCGAGATATTGACATCATTGCTCAGCTATTTCCAGACTATATAAGAAAGCGAATCGTATGAGTCTGGTAGTAAAGGATGGTAAGACAAAATATCTTTTGTTACAGTAATCGTATTCGTGCTTCGACTCTCACTGTTGATAGTCATAGCTTTGAAGAAATAGTTAACTTCGTATAGCTTGGAACCAGAATTAACACCCCAACAGCAATGTCAGCCTTGAAACTACTTTGCACTGAGCATTAAGCAGGCAATTGAAAAGTAAAGTACTCTCTCGACGAACAAAGATCAAACTCTACATGTCGCTAATCATACCCATCCTGCTGATTAGCCGGCATTAGGAGTTTTCGAGAATAACGGTACAGCGAATACCGCAGACGATGGAACGCTGGGCTGTACGACTTATACGATGACGACGTTGATACATGTCAAGGATGAGTTTTAACACTGAAAATAAAAAAACTACTCCAATTTGTGAGTGTCAAACAACTCTTTTCACATTTGCATTAAGTCGAAAAAGTGTGTTTTTTTTGCAGTGTAAAAACTCATTCTTGACAAACTGTATGTAATTTAGAAGGAAAAGACAGCGCCTACGCTGGCTAGGTCATATTATCCGAATGGATAAAAGTACTCGCCGAACAGCGAAGAGACGGAACTAATGCTGCGCTATTGTTGATTCGGCTGTAATCGCGTAAGCGGTTACTAACTACGCCAGAAAAAGAAGATATTCTAGTTATAAATTTTACATCATTTTTACTTATTTAAATTTTTAATTTTATTTTTTATTTATTGTATATCATTTTATTTTAATTTATTTTTTGTTATTTCCTATTGTTGGCTTTCCTTTTTATTTTATTCATTTTATCTTAATTTATTTTCCTTTGTTTTCGGTTGTTTTTTTTTATTTTATTTATTTATTTGTTTTTTTAACAAAATAAAATTATTATTTTTTATTTATATTTTAATTAATGATATAAATAAGCTCAAATTGAGTAGATTTTTCTTATTAAATTAAATAATGTATTTATTGCCCTCCTCTTTACAATGCAATGATTCTCCAGTTGAGTTACTGTTGAGAAACAATATTTGAGGTTTGAGAATTTTTTTCAAGTTGAACTCAAGCCTAAATGCTTTTGGGGACTTATCTCTGCTTCACAACCCGTTAATTGAGCACTCAGTGGCTGGTGGCCTGATGCTAAGTATCAGTTGATGGTTGCTGGGAGGCTTAAATTATTCGCCGCTATATACTGACATGTGCATTTCTACATACATACAAATCTATTAAACTTCATTGCGGTAAATGCAAATTTATATTTAATTACTCTGCTGGCTTGCTTGCTGGCCATCCATAATCGTAATCGTCGTGATTGTCAGCATTTAATGGACGTCAATATGGTTTGATGGATTTGTTGATAATAATGGGAATGAGAAGAGTTGATAATCATTAGATAGACATAACTACAGTTTTACTTTGTATAGAGAAATGTTGTTGTTGCTAATGGGAAATGTGTGTTGATAACAGTGTCTAGATGCCAGTTGTTTATAACAGACGCCACCGTTATTGATGATGATGCTGATAGTAATGACACTGCATTAAGGCGTCGTCTCTGGTGTAGTGTTTTTACAAATTTATGGCAACGACCGACGCCAACTGTGCTGTGCCATCAGCTGTTTTGCTGCTGCGCCCATGGCAATGCCACTACAAAAGGAGATAACAAGTTGGGAGTTGGGTGTTTTGACAAGAGTTCGTCGGCTTTGATGTGCGAAATATTTTAACAAAAATTAAAAAAAATTGACGAAAACTTGTTATGTATTTTCATTTGAGCGTAATGTGAAAATATTAAGGGCTATCTGCTTGTGGTGGATTGATGAAAAAGCTGAATTGGCTTATGGGCGTATCGCCTACTTTTCTTAAACACAGATTAGAACATTTGTATCTTGCGGTCACCTACGTTTAGTGGAAAAACTACCACCAACTTGCTTAAATAATGGCAGTCTTGAGAGTACGACACACTTTTCTCTCCACTAAGTGGGGTTAATAGGTGTACTTTGCGACGCGAATGATTCGTTGAGCTGGTCGGTTCTGGACAACAAAAGCAGGTATAACTTCCTTGGTTGGTTTGGCTTCATCCGAACCATCTTCATTTAAGGAACGCTACGCCGACCAGCAAGCTCATCGTGTCTATAAGTTCTCCAGCTTGATTTTATTGAACAAAAAACTTGGCGTGAAAGAATCGGCCCTAGTACCTTGAACGAACGATCTAAATCTCTCTAATAACTTCTACAGTGAGTCTCAACTACATTAGCCACGTGGATGATAGTGTATACTACCATGCGGAGGGTCATAGGTTCGAATATTGGCCAGACAAAGTCCAAAATTAATTTTTTAAATCACTCCTCGGTAAGGGATGTTCCACCTCCGGCCGAATGTCCTTCCGGTCAGAGCCAGGGCGGTTGAAAATGAATTTCCTGAGACATATCTCTAGTAAACTCTAAACAGAAACCTTCTTAAGGATTTGCAGGAATGAGTCCCGGGAACTTTCCACCTGAATCTCGGGTAGATGACCACGAAGTTCGAAGGCGTCTCTTTCTCCCTCAAGCAGTCTCTCAAGTGAGAGATGGGGAGAGGTGACGAACTAATAACCTTTGATAGGACACGTTGATAAGACAGATCCCTTGTAGAATCGCATGAATTACTCTCAAGATCTTCCCAATATGAGCCAAGATGAGTGATTCTGAAACTTCCAGGGCACATCTACAGCAAGCTCCAAAGATAGAAATCTGGAAATATGACCGGGTGGTAGGTAAGGTCAAGACAAATCTTCCTTACAGTCCACATCCAGTTTGTTGACTTGCAGGAATGGTCCTCCGAAACTTTCCCACCGATGTTTGTTTAGATTAACCTGAAGCTACAGAGACAGTTCTCTGGCAAACGTTAAAAAGAGAGAAGGCTAATAGCCTTTTAACAGAGATAGATCTCTCTCATCATCCATGAATCTCAGCCTGCATAAAATTTCGTAAAGTTAGTACTCGAGATATTCTCAACTGGAGCCAGGTCAGTTGATTCTGAAGTTCCAGGAGCATCTCTATAGCAAGCGAAAGAAGTAGGAATGTGAAAAGGAGACAGGATTGTAGCCTTGGATAACAAATCTTGCACGTTATCCATGGAGTAAAGCTGTAAATAAGATTTGGGCTAGATTGTCGTTGAGTTAAGCCCAACCAGTACTGATTACGCTGAAGCTCCAGCGACATCTATATAGAGATACGGAGGTGACTAGCAGCTTTGGACAAGAGACGAATTTTCTTTGTCGTCTATGGATCTCACACAGCATATAGTTTCGTAAAAATGGTTCTGGAGACTAGTTCCGCAGAATAAAGTGGAAAGTAGTTCCGCATAAGCCGCAGTCGTCCTATATTTTTCGATAAATGCGAGTATTGCTAGCTGTTCCACGATAGGCGAACTTATTTTCTTAATCGTAAGGTTAGGTTATTAGGTAAGAAGAGAGAAGTTCCTTCAGTGAATGCCTGGAACACACTCTCAGAGCTTACGTGATTGCCAAACCCGGTTTCAATAGCAAATAGGCTCACATTAAGTAAAATTGAACATTTTGAAAAATTTTTCTAACGCGCGGAAAATGTAAAAATTTCTATAATAAATATAGATTCAACACCTAATTAGATCGACCTACAACTAAAAAGTTTCAAAACATTGCCGGCAAAAGAATTCCAAAAAATAATGACGAAATGAAACGAAACACATTTGAAAAGTAATAAAAAAAAATTTCGAAAAATAGCTAAATAGTATAAAATTTACGATCAACGCTCACGCATTTCTCCCCTTCCTAAAAAAAAAAACCAAGAAGCAACAACAATAAGAGCAGACAGACGCTCATAAAATCAACACTCAACAGACAAAATATACAGAAAAAAAGACACAATTTTTATGCTTTCAAACACTTGGAAATTATTGTAGCAACATTTTGAATGAACAACAACAACAATATGCTCATGACGACAGACGCAACATAAAAGTAAGAAAACGAACAACAATAACAACGCCAACACCCGGCAAAATGCTTAGATAATATAAACACGTCAACTTCTTGCCTTCCGACGTTGGATCTTTTGGGAAATTCGGTCAAGGTTATATACAGACAACGAACTGTTGGACTTTCAATTGTTTTTGTGTTGTTGTTGTTAGCTAAACGCAAACGCTGCTATTCACATTAGTATTATTATTATTATTATTATTATTATTACAACTGCAACTACAACTAGTGGCGGTTCTAAAGCCCTAAAGATAGCATTTGGTGAGACATACATACATACATACATATGTATCTATTTTCTATGTGTAAGCAAATGTGTTTTGTTGTGTTGTTGTGCCCTTAAATAATTCTTCATTTTAAGTATCGAAAAGAAAAGCAAACTTAATTGGATTGTTTTTAGTTTGATATGCCCATTTTAAAGGCCACCACTACATACATACATACATCTATTCATATGAATATTAAGTGCCCATTTAATAGGTATAATATTTTTAGTCGAGTGTTGAAAACGCTTTTCAAATCACACTGCTGACACTTTCCGACAGCCAAAGGTTGACTGAGAGATTTCTGCTACTCCCGCAGATTTTGGAAAACAAAAAATTTGTATACAAAAATATTTTTAGTTTAGTTTTTCTTTGAAAATTTCGAATGGTAAGCGCATACGCCACTCTGGGAAATATATCTGCATTTAAGTACTTATTTCAAAAACCATTTTTCAGCACTTTGAGGTAATCAGCCATGAAATTTTGTAGCAATAAATTTCCTTGTTTGTCGGTATTTTAAGCCAAGTGGTTTTTAGTGATTTAATGAAGATGTCTACATTACTAAGTGGCCCATAAAAATAGATTTTTTGTAAGGGTGTGTTTTTAGACATGTGGTTTTCAAAAAGAAATAAAATGATTGTAACTAAATGACCAAGAATTTAACCCTATTATAAAGCCATATGATTTTCGAACAAGTGACCGACTCTACTAGCTCGGATAAATTCCAACCACTTTTTGAAGCAATCGGGGCGGTGTGTCAGCAAAAACGTGTCGAATATTATCTTCCATGGAGCCAATCGACTCGGGCTTATTCGCGTAGACCAACGATTTGACATAACTCCACACAAAGCAGTCCAGCGGTGTTAAATTGCATTGGAGACCATGTCCCTGGGCCCAAGTCGTGAGTTAATGTACTCACCAAAAGTTTCCATCAATAAATTGGTTGCTTCGTTGGCTGTATGGCATGTAGCGCCGTCTTTCTGCAACCAAACGTCGTCTACATCAAAATCCTATAATTCAGGCACGAACAAGTCATTAATCATGACTATCGTGGTTCTAAAGCGTTCCGTATTGATCTTAATATTTTGGCCGGATTTATTTTGATTCCCTCAGGCTTTAGTGTACACCAAACAGTGACTTTTTGAGAATGTAATGGTATCTCAAGGCCGAAGTAGCCGGTTAGCATTGCGTACTGCCGTTCGGAAAGTCCGGGCTCAAATCCTGGTGTCGTACTAATATTCAAAGTTATAGGAAACGAATTTAAATAAAAAATTAAGTTAAATTTTCTAATTGCGATCGACCCTCGGTAGGGAACGTCAACTCCTTCGAGTGTATTTCGCATATGAAATAAAAGCTCCTCATAAAAAAACTATCTGCCGTTCGGAGGCGGCTCAGTATAAACTGTAGGTCCCTCCATTTCTTTGAAAAACATAAAGACGCAAAACCACAAATTGGAGGAGGAGTTCGGCCAAAAATCGCTTCAGCGGTTACAAAGTGCCAATTATATATATAATGGTGTCCCAAGAATGGCTTATGGATTATCATCAATAACCCCATTCAAACCAGAGTGAGCTTCATCGCTGAACAAAATTTTCTTCTGAAAATTGGAATCTGTAGCCATCTCGTTTTTTTACCTATTCACCGAACAAGCGAGGCGCTTGCTGGTCGTTCGGCTTCAATTCTTATACGAGTTGGATTTTGTAAGCGCGGAAACCAAGATCCCTCCACAAAATCTTCCATTAAGTGGATGGGCACAGTTCGAATTGTTTCGCGCGTTGGTGGTTAGACTCATTTGGGTTTACTTCGATACCCTACTCCACCGCAACAACAGCGTATTCGGTGTGTACTTTACGTCGTTCCTGCGGATGTGCATTATCCACTAGAGTAAATTTGGTCCTCAACCGATTCATGGTTGCTCGAATTACTGACTCTGCTGAGCGATTATGCGGACGCGCGAACTAAACCATTATTTTACTAATAAATTTGCACGATTTGCTAACGTTGCTCGGGAGTAAGTCTTTTGATTATGAAATGACCAACCAAACCGTGTATAAATCAAGTAACATCTGTCGAAAAGACCAACTCCGAAGAGAATTATTTGAAAACCACATGTATGGAAAAAACACCCTTTATAAAGAAATTATTTGGTTTGATATTTGTTTGTTTCTATTTTCAAAATGTGTTTTAGTGGATTACAAATTTGGTTGAAAGCTTAATATTTTGTAGGAATAAAGACAGATAAATGAGGCCTAATTAAGAATCGTAAAGCCTTTTGGTTTCTCGAGCCATGTGGTAGTGATATTGAGGAAATCGAGTATTAAAATTAATTTTAAGTATAAATGAGTTTTCACGTTCTGTCCGTGTTGCACAAATAAGAGTCTCCTTTTTTTGTATTACAAAAAAATATATATTTATTATGAGAGAACGATAGTTTACATTTAATCAGAGTATTGACTTATCTTTTAAGCAGCGTACGGATCTGAAGAACTCTTCATCTTTTGAACCAGTGAATCAACCCCATTTTTGGTAGTTTCATATGATATGAGCTGCTCCATCATTGACCAAAACAGATTATGGTCGAATGGCGCGAAGTCTGGTGAACACAGCGGTTGGGTAGTACTTCTCAATCAATTGTTTTTAAAAAATATGTTCACTGAAGTCACTACACGAGCATTATCTTGAAGAAGAGTAATTTTTGTCGTGTCCGGAGTAATATTGAGGTCATTTTTCCTTCAGAACTCGGCTCAGTCTCATCAGATGTGTTGGGTTTTCAATTTAATTTTTGGCCTTCCGCTGTGATCTTTGTGTTCTACCTCAAAATGACAGTTTTTACACTTTTGGAACCACTCGTGTCGTGTTATCTCACTCTAGGTAGCCTCATCGTACGCTTATATGAGAAATCGATGCTCCTCCACTGCAAATTCTTTTTCTTCTCTCTGCCTGAACCTTCCAACTTTGTGGAGATCTCTCTCTTCCCTTGCTTTCACGAACGAATACTGCATCGAATTTCTAACATGGTATCCTTCGACAGGACCTAGTCTACGTTACCCCTGTCTCTTTGTTCCACCAATTACGAACATATGAATTTCACCATACAGCTCATTAGTCTGCAAATGCGTCTTGCTTTCTGCTGGAACTACCCATCTTACATACCGCACAGCCATAACACCCAAGAAGAATAGAATATACAAACACAAGTAAGTTCTGCGGGACAACCGTCAGTAACGGTATCGACAAGTGGTGACAACTTTTCATTTACATGGCGCTCTCATAAGATAGGTTGCTATGGATGGAAGGGAAGGTATGCAAGATGGATAGTTGCAGCATTCCTCCCTCTCGATATCTATACCGAGTTGCTGATGAGTGTTCTGAGAGAGCAGGAAGCATTGTTTGGCTATGTACTTTGATTGCAGCTTATTTACCAGCTTGTTTACCTCTAAATTGACTTGTGTCTTCGATGCGAGAATATAGTGATCTGAGTAGATGTTAGGTTCTTGAAACGTACGTACATCTGGAATACTGCAGACATACCTGCGCTTGATGAATTTCCTTTTGGTTGAATCTGGTACTGCATATAACCATACTTCGGGTGGATCAGCCTCAATCTATTTGGGTAATTTCGGCATGTAGGGTGAATTTTTCGATTATTTTGCCAAAGATACCTTCTTTGTCACCTCTGGCGTTAAAATCTTCAAAAAAATGGCGGGGACGCTCTTAGGTAGAAAGTGCATCTTTGGACACATCGTCCTTCCATTCCGTCAAGGTGTGAGCGCAAATCAGCGATATGGTGACGAACTTCGATCTGATGCGTAATGTGGCGACAGTCGGCGAAGAAGTTTCTTTCCTACCATAAACTCAATATGTACCGTTGAGGTAAATTTCTAATAGAGACCCACTTCCTTCTTGTACATCGTACTCTTTTGACGGCGGTGATGTCAGCCTTAATTCTATGGAGGTAATCAACCACCTGGGCATTGGAAACTTCCCAATAAAAATACTTAATATTCCATGTACCCGAATCGTGATTCTTACAAAGTTTACAAGTGTTATTGGAACAGATTTTTTAAGTACTGGGACCCAAACCATACGAACCACAGATTGTTTGTCTTCTTGGCTATCCAGAGAATACTTGGTCTAAGATAACCAAAATAATCGTTACCCCACTTACCTTCCACAAATTTTATTTTATTTTGTTTTATTTTATATAATTAAGATTTATTTATTTAATTTTAATTTAATTTTATTTTATGTAATTTTGTTTTAATTAAGTTAATTTTTTTTACATTTTATTTAATTTAATTTTACTTTAGTAATTTTTTTAAATTTAATTTATTTTTTTTAGATTTTATTTAATTTATTTTTATTTATTTATTTAATTTAATTTTATTTATTTATTTATTTTATTTTATCCAATTAATTTTTTATTTTATTTGTTTTTTTTTTTTGCTTTAATTCATGTTATTTTATGATTATTTAATTAATTAATCATTTATTTGTTTCTTTTTTGTTCCATCCTTGTTTTAATTCGTTTAATGAAATTTTATTTTATTTTTTTCTTACTTTATTTTATTTTATTTTATTTAAATTTATTTTATCTAGATTTTCTTACCATATTTCTTATTAATTGATAAAATCTAAAAAATTCCTACGCCAAAAAATATGCAATGATTTTTGATTATGCACTATAAGATCAAATAATTATTGTATTTAGTATATAAGTACGTATTTTAAATGTATGTATATATGTATTTGTATAAAAATCTTGATTAGAATTCTTTTGTTTAACCGCTCCAAAGTCACAAAACCTCTTTATATGCTGCTCTTCACAAATTATCTAAATTAAATTCCAACAAATTAAGGACAAAGTCATTTTGTTTATCACACGCCACGCCAGTCTGTATAACATTATTATTTAAATACTACTTTGGCTTTTATTTTAAATGATAATGCAAAATTCTTTTCGTTCTTCTTGCTCTAAACGTCCTTGAGCAGAACCAACTGATGTCATATTCTTTTGCTTTACCTCACTTATGGACACCTTCCTTATTTTCCTTTTTTTTTTATTTTTCACATCATTATAATACCTTGCAATTATCATTGCTCTTGTCTTTAATGGTTTCATTTAAAAGACACCTTGGCTGTTGTCTTGTTTTTTTTATGTGAAATCAATAATTTGGGTGTGTAATTTAAGTAGCTTGTAAGCGTAGGTATCCTTTGACCTTTATCTCTTTGTTTCGCTTGTTTTGCGCATTATAGTTGACAGCTCGTAAATTAGTTAGAAAATGTGATGATGTCAACTGATGTCTTCTTTGAATTCTTCTCTGTATGTTCTTAAATTTGTGTATTTATTTCAACGAAATTTGTATTAAATATGTTTCTTCTTTCTTTCTATTTTTTACAGAGCAAATCTCATGTGGTTGAACCTATCGATTTTGAAGGTTTTGTCGCGAAGAACAAAATGCTCATACAAAACGATCCGCAGCGGGAACTCTTGATATATCCCAATGACGATGTGTCGGTAAGTAAACAAATATGAAAATTAAAATAAAATACCTCTGGGGTCTTTATTATAAAATGAATTTGAGGAAGTAAAGTGGTGTTCTTTCCCTCTTCTGCTTTGGGTCCTGGCCGTTAAAGACTTACTGTAGAAATTATGGAAGTGTAGATGATGGGTATTTGCTTACACGCATGAAAACCCTATACAACTGGTTTTGGTATCTAATTAGGCGTCACGAAGGTGTCTCTGGACTAGTGGTATTCAGAAGAAGGTACAAAATTCCTGACGCCCTCATCCCTTAGTCAAAGACGAGAGTTCGTCTACAGTTTTAGTCAGATAGTTAGAGGTCACATTTGTCAGAAAAAACGTTGTGGAGGCCAAAGTATGCGGAGGGTGGCTGAAAAGCGTCTTTAACCTCTTATTGCAGTAGAATTGCCATCGAATAAAAAGACTTATTACATCCAGCTCTATGGAATCACAGTTGGGCTAATCATATTTCTATAGAAGCAGCTGAAGAAAGCATCACCAGTGAAGCAGCTGAGATTCCTGCAATGATTGACACTCACAGTATCACTGGCACTGACTGCGAAGAGACCAAAGTCGCTGCTTTGAAAACCGAGCTAAGGTTTAAAACAGCTGGACTACTGTTCGGTTCAAACTCTGGGATTGGGAGGATTCTACAAAACCTCGACTAACTTCCTTAATATAAAATTAACTGCGGCTCTGAATTGGCGCCTGAGAAGAGCTTCACCGATTATGTGAAGAGAGCTTTTTTTTTTAAATTGGTTCATAAAAAGTGAAGGAAAATTGTTTCATCTTGGAGTAGCTAGACTCTTTGCGTCACTTGGAAGCGAGGACCACTGAATTTTTTCACGGATGGGTCGAAACTAGGTAGAATAGTCGGTGGAGAAGATATCAATATCCTCTCTTTAGCATCGAAATATTTTGAGATATAGCGGATTAGAAGGTCGAAATGATGAGTTTAAGCTTGTCTCTGGTCGTCTGACGTCTTCTTCTCGCTTAATATCACGACTTGTATGATAGCTAGACCCTTCATAATTTATTTTGGCTCGCGGAGAATAATATAATCTTCTGGAACTCACGCAGCTACATATCTCTGATTGGTATATATGAAGTCACATTCAAGAAACTGTGTGGGGATGGCGGGGATTCCGTCACTTTCCCTTGACTAAGGTGACTTTCTAAGTTAAGGCTTTGCCATCTATAGCAACCCAAGTCAGTTAATGGGTATTTAAGTGTGCCGTCTTCGTGGGCAAGGGTTTGGCATTAAACGTCCTGTTAAGTACAATAGCATGTCCACTCCGCCGTTAAAGAATGTGACATCACAAAAGAAAAGTGATAAAATTGTCTTCGTGGGATCTTGTATTATGTCAGCTAACCTAACCCACAGTTATTTTTGTGTCTGATAGAGGGCTGATGACGCTGGATTTGTAGTCAACCCTGATTATACGGTCTGTGAAACGGAATTTAGCTAAGGCTAGCATTGGACTTACGGATGAAGTAATGGAAACGTCGAGGGGTCTTAATTGACACTGTAATAAAATCTGATAGCTTTGCCCACCGAAGGGGAAGTTGCTAAAAGGGCTGGGAACTGAGAGATCAGAAGAAGTCAATCTTTTATTTTCTCCTAGAAGCGCATGTCCCATTGTATTACTTTTATAATTGCAAAAACCTTATATCAATACCAAATTTCTTTCTAGGAAATCGTCATGCCTCGCAAACAGCGCACAAATAACAAATCCATCATCGATCGTTTCGAACCGCCTAACGAAGCAATCATTTGTCCTCTGCATGGTGGCACAAATGGCACAAGTAACGGCTCGAGTAGTACTTCCATCTCTCGACAGAGCAGCCACACAAACAGTCCGAAGATGACACAACGTCAAATAAGCAGTCAATCCAATGGTAATCTCTCGCGTAAAAGTTCACAGAGCTCAACAACCAAATTACAACCATCGATAAAATCACCAACTTCCTCGCATGAATCCTATGAATCTGCGCTATCCAATGTAGGTTCGCTTACAGGTGGCACATCACATTCATCATCATCATCGACATTGAAATCGAATATACTCGCACAACCGGAGGAGGATGAGGACTTGGATGGCTCAGATGGTGGTGGCGGTGCGGATGGCATGGGTAGTGGTGGAGGTACACGTGCCGAATGCACCCGCTTCACACGTCAAGCGCTCTACACATACCGTGCCAAGAATCATCTCATACATTACAAATATAGTGCTTATGGTGGCACTTGTCACGATTTGCCAAAGTAAGGGTCTTGAGTAGCAATATACTGGTGTTTGTATTTGCATACTTTAATATCTATATTTCATAGAGCAAATCCGCCAGAAGCCTTGATAGAAGAGGTTTACGAGATTGACGCAGATCAAGATCGTATTGACGAACAAATGACACGATCTCAAGCCGATTCAATAACGAAGCAAGGTTACTTGTTGAAAGGTCCCGACTCGGGCTCAGATCGTATGTTTGTCAATATAGGCAATAAATCGTTTAAGCGAAGGTGAGTAACTTTTTTTTTTGGGTATAAGCTTGTTTTACCATCGCTGTGTGTGCCCTGCTAGATATTGCTATCTTCGTCAAGAGGTCGACGGCACATACATACTCGAATTACACAAAGATGAGAAACAAGGTGAGGCCAAAGCCACCATAGTCATGGACTTCTGTACGGAGGTTGTACAGGTAACTGCGTGTTATTCTTTTACTTTATTTTATCTCTTAATAAATCTTCCATTTCTTCCCTTCCGCCAGAATCCCAAACGCGGTCGCTTCTGCTTTGAGCTTCGTATGACCGCTGGACATAAGTCGTTTACGCTTGCCGCCGAAAATGAAGAGGAGTTCAAGGATTGGCTGAGTAAACTCTCTTTGGTATTGCAACAAAATAAAATCCAGGAGGATAAACGCGTCGCTTCGCTTGAACGCGCACCTCAACCCAGTACCAACACGGTTATTTTCGGCACCTTGAAAGGTCTCGATCAATCCATGAATCCGCAGTTGATGAAGTATGGCCGGGAAACCGACATTTCCATTGCGCAAGCGCGACGTGAGCATCGACGGCGTCTATTCGCTTGCTACCAATCAAATGCCAAAGCAACAATAACCGATAGCGTCGATCAGTTTCGCGAGCAATTCGGCAAACGTATCTTCATAGCCTGCAAAGGCTTGCGCTTTCGCTTGCAATGTGCCGGCACCGATGGACTGGATGGCGAGAATCTATGTCAAGTGGAGCCGTACATTACCAGTCTGGCGTTGTATGATGCGCGTAGCGGACGGAAACTCACAGAGTCTTTCTACTTTAATGTGAACGATGACAATGTAAGCGATATGCTACCTGCAACGCCTGTGCCGAACTCTGTCTCCGCCTGTGGTGTGCCACAGCGACGTGGTGACGAGAAGGAGGATCGCGTGCGCGGTAATACTAGCGGCGTGCGTGTACAAAATTCGCTAATAGAAAATCTCTCCGGTGATCTGTTGCGTTGCACCAAAGAACACTTTGCACATCTGCGTCAGTCTATTTTCTCCGTGACAGCGCCACATCCGGACATATTTCTAGTGTTGAAGGTGGAGAAGATACTGCAAGGGAGTATAGTACAAGCGGCCGAACCGTATTTGAAGACTGGACGTGATCCAAAAATCGCGCTTAAATTACACAAAACGGCGCGTAGTTATGCGCAGAATATTGGACATTACCGTCAGCCATTCGCGTGGGCGGCGAAACCGCTCTTCCGGCTGTACCGCAACGAATTAGATACGGAAAATAATACATTCGAGTTGACGACCATCTACAGACAGGAGGCGAATAAATTGAAAGATGAGGAACTATTAAAGCTGTTGGCCGAATATCGAAAGCCCGATAAGTTGAGCAAACTCACTGTCATACCAGGCTATATGAAGCTAACCATTGAGGAGGTGGAAAAGGTGTCAGGTGAGTGAGAAAGCGCATATTCAAAAATTTGCTTTAAAAAAACAAAGAAACAAAACAAAAAACGTTTTCTTCTCATTTCCTTCCATTTCGACACCAACAAACAGGTTCCTTTACTAAATCTTTAGTACCGCTAGCTAACTTCACATTTCCACCCAAACCGCCCACGCTCGAGCTGACCGAATTCCAAAGCAATTGCAAACGCGATACCTACCCATACATAACATTCTGCAATCATTTATTTGTCTATCCGCAGTATTTGCAATTCGATAGTCAGAAATTATTTTCACGCGCACGCAATATTACCGTTATCGTGGAGTTGCGCGACTCAGATGAGGAGGGTAGCAAACCGTTGAAGGTGTGTGTTTTAAAAGTATTTTTACTATTATAATTTTAAAATTGATTTTGCATTATCTTCACAGTGTATTTATGGCCGCCCCGGTCATGATTTTCTGGTCTCACAAATCGCCTGCCCCGTGCTGCATCACAATACCACACCAACGTGGTATGAAGAGGTGAAAATGCGTTTGCCTTTGGGTCTCTTCCCCGAACATCATTTGCTCTTCTCTTTCTATCATGTTTCGTGTAATTTGGGCAAGAAACGTGATGCCAATGCATCTTTTGAGACCCCGATCGGCTATGCTTGGTTGCCGTTGTTACAGAAGGGTCGCATAAATTTGGAGGAGCAGGTCATTGCAGTGGCGGCCACGCTGCCGGCGGGATATTTGTCGATACAGCCGTTGGGACTTGGAAAAGGGGTAAGTGGTAAACGGGTTTATGTGTAAATAAGTTAATTATTGTTCGTAATGAAAATATGTGATTAACTGTTTTGTAATGGCACTAAATTTTTATTACCTTCATATGTATTTTTTTCTGTTTTCACAAAATATTTGTTATTTATTTATTTTATTACAATTTATATTTAATTTTCTTATTATTTTTAATTATTTGTGAAATTAGTTTACATTTTTAATTTTTAAATGATTTTTCAAAAAATAAAAAATGTATATAATTTCAATTAATTATTTTCAAATTGATAAAAGATAAAATTGAATTCCAAATATTTTTTTTAGTTTTTCATAAAATTATTTTAAATTCCTAATATTTGATGTATATTACAAAAATAAATAAATAATTAAATAATGATAATTTTCTTATGTAGACAAATATATTATGAAATTATATTAAATTCGTAATATTAATTATTTTGATTAACGGTTTTGTTAACGTCACTAAAGTTTGATTACCTTCATCAGAGAGATTTTTATGATTTTTTTTAGTTCTTTTCATTTTTTATTGCTAATTTGAATATTCTTAGTTTTTATATTTCATTTTAATATTTTCATTTTTATTTTTATTTTTAATTACTTATGAATGATTTAAAATTGTTTTTTAAAATATTGAACAATTGAAATAAATTTGATTAATTTAATTTTCTAAATATTTTAGATATTTAATTTTTCATGAAATTATCTTAAATTAATAATTATCTATGGTTTAAAAAAAAACATGTGTAGTTTGGATATAATATAAATATGTTTAGATTTTTCATTTTCATTGCTTAACTTTTTTTAATATTTCATGAAATTATCCTAAATTTATAATATTAATTATTGTTCGTACTTAAAATATGTGACTAACTATTTGTAACGTCACCGAAATTGTATTAACATCAAAAGTAATTTTCTCTTCTTTTGTAATAAATTATTCGTAATTTAATTTTTCTTTAATTTAATTAATTTAATTTAATATTTGCTGGTTTTTCATTCAATCATTCTAATATTTTAATTTTTGTCTATTTTTTAATAAATATGTGGGATATTAGCTCAAATTTGATAATTGATTAATTGATTTTTTAAAAAGAAACAAAAACATTCTATTTAGTTTTAAATAGTTTAAAAAAATACAATACAAAATGGTTACTTCTAAACCTGCTTTTTAGTCTTTCATAAAATTATTTTGAATATTAAATTGATAGTATTTGTAGGATTTTTGAAAAATAAAACAAATTTGTTTTAATTTGATTTTTATTTTTTAATGTAACATACAAATTCTTTTAAAATTTAATGGAATTATCTTAAATTCTTAAATTCGCTGAAATGACGTTTTGTAATTGCATTAAAATTTAATTGCCTTTAAAAGCATGCATGGTTTTTTTTGTTATTTTTTTTATTAATTATTTTCATAATTGTTGGTTTATTATGTTATATTTGAATATTTTCATTTTTATTATTTTTTCATTATAAGAATGTGATACTAATTTAAATTTTTAATTTTTGCTTGATTTTTCAAAATAAAAAACTTTTAAATAATTAAGATAAAATTTGACTGCTAAAAACGTATTTTAATTTTCTTAAATTTTCATGAAATTATCATAAGTTTCTAATACTCTGTTAATTTACATATGATATATTTTTTAACTTTATATTATTTTAATGTTTCATTATATAGTATTAATTTAAAAAATATAATTTAATATGCAATTAAATAAATATTTTATAATTTTAATATTTTTTATTATATCAAAAATTCATAAAATTTCATTGGTTTTTATAGAAAACTAAAAAAGTAGAGAGTTTTATTTAATTTTTTTTTAACTGATTAATATTTTATTATTTACTTTAATAATTTTTCATTTTTATATGTATTTTATCTTAACACTTTTATTTTTATTTTTTAATTATATAACATATTTGAAATAATTTTAATTAAATGTTTAAGAATTTTGTAATGATTATGCATTTGTTGTACTATATTTTGTTTTTAATCAATACCTTATTTTTGTTTTTATTATTTTTGCATTTTGAGCTAACAATTTTATTTGTTTTTTTATTCCTTACACATATTCATCACATCGCTCTCTCATTTCTAACAAAAAACATACACATCCATACATACATACATAAATAAAAATTTTCCGCAAATTTTTCTTTTCATCTTTACTCACTGTGTTTCTTCTGTCTTGTTTTTTTCATATACTTCATGCTTCCTCAAATTCTTGTGCGTGTACATATGGGTTCAAAATGTTTTGATTTGCCTGCAACACCAATAAAAACAACCGATATTTTCATAATATTTTTCAATGAAATATAATCACATTAAAATAAATAAATATAAAAAAATTAAAAATAAATAAAATAAAATATAATTGAATAAAAAAAAATAAATTAATATCAAATTAAATTAAATTAAACAATAATAAATTAATTTAAATAATATTAAATTAAATTAAATAATATTAAATTAAATAATATTAAATTCAATAATATTAAATAAAATAAAAAAATAAAATAAAATAAAATAAAAAAATAAATAAAATAAAACCAAAAAAAAAAAAATATATAAAATAATTGAAATTTTATAAAAAATTTAAATTCTAAAATATTAATAAAATTATCCACTTCATCGCCGCTTGCACATTTCCATGGCTCCACAACTCCTACACTTGTGCCCGTCAATCCACACACATGCGCTTGGCTTGCAATCATCATCATGGTGTTCTTCACACGCTTTCCTCTCTCTGCGCTACACTATCACTTCTTGCTCCTATTTTTTCCTCCCTATCTTCCCATTTCCCTTCGCTTTCTATATCCTACTCTGTGGCTACAAAACATTACCATATTTCCAGCAGAATTGCGGTCCTGAAATACAATGGATCGACAGTCAGCGACCACTTTTCGGTGTCGCTTTCCGCATGGACTCCACCGTACTGACCGCAGATCAACATTTGCATAATTTCTTCGCACATTGTGAGCGGCTGTTGGAGGGTGGCAAAACCACTGCATTGCCCGCTGAGTCGGAAACGTGTAAAATCCTCAAAGCAGCACATGCGATTGATATTAGTACATTGATTAACTTCCTACCGACTGTACTGAATGAACTCTTCACTCTACTCGTGCACACACAGTCCGAGGAGATCGGCGTGAATATCATACGGTTGCTGATCAATATCATACACATGCTCATCGATGAGGCTGGACGGAAGGAGTTGCTTAGCGCTTATGTTAAGTATGTTTTCCATGCGCCGTATTATAGTCAGAAGACGTCACGCACTGTGCACGGCGAGTTGTGCAAATATCTGCCGACGATTTTGCATCCCAACAATACCGACTTTCTGATTGTCAATAAGTTCATGCATTACTCGGGCATATTCTTCGATTTGATTATCAAAAGTATGGCGCAACACCTTTTGGACACCGGTCGCATACGTATGTTGCGCAACGAACGTTTTCCGAAGGAGTACCCGACGCGTGTGGAGAGTTTGATAAAAGTACTCACTTCCTATTTGATTTCGCGCTACAAAGATCTGCCTTTGGAGACGCAGCAGTTGAATCGCTCGTTATCGCAATTCGTACGGCGCTGCCTCAGCTACATGGACCGCGGTTTTGTCTTCAAGCTGATCAAGTACTATATGGAGCAATTTGAACCGGGTGATCAGCGTACGTTGCAGGAGTTCAAATTTGACTTTCTTGCAGAGATCTGTCAGCACGAGCATTACGTGCCGCTAAATTTGCCATTTGTACTGAATCCCAAGAATCGGCCACCGGAAATGATGTTGCACTTCACACTCTCGGAGGAGTTCTGTCGCCAACATTTTCTCGCCGGTCTCTTGCTGCAAGAATTAAAGCGTAGCATGAACGAGCCGAGCACTGTGCGACGACATGCTTTGCGCATCTTTAAGAATCTGCTCGCCAAACACGAGCTCGACGATCGTTATCAGAACCGTGGCCAGCTTTCGCGTATAGCGCTGCTCTATGTACCCTGGTTGGGTATTGTTATGGAGAACTCGCACCACATCGATGATATGTCGGGCGTGGCAACACCCAACGGCCACGTATACGCAGATTCAGCTTCGTATACACAACGTTTATCCTGTTCCAGCAGCTATGTGTTTGGTAAGGAGACTGTTTTGAATTCGTCAACCTCCACACCGCGTTCCAAGAACCGCATGACGCTACACATCGAACATCCTAGTCCACTGCGCGCCTCGGTCTACGTTAGGGATGTGCCACATACGGGCACAGCCCCACTTGCTAATGGAAATTCGGAGAGTTCACTTAATACGCTGAACTCAGATTCACAAAATTCCCAAGATACGCCTACTTTGGGCGCCATTACAAATGGTCACCACGTCACCGATTTGTCGGAAGTTGCCATGCGTAATGGGCATAACCGAACGATTAACGTAATGCAAGGTTTGAATAGCCTGCCGCGTTGCGATAAATTCAATACGGCGGAGAGCAAGGATCTCCTCATGGGTTTCCTCTTTGTCGTCAAGCACTTGGCGCAAGATCAAATGATCGGCTGGTGGCAGAATTGCACTGAAACCGAAACTCTTGCCTATCTCAGCATACTTGACCTGTGCCTGGTGCAGTTTCGTTACGTGGGTAAAAAGAATATCAGTTTGGCGGATGATGGTAAAGAGTCGCGTATGGCACGCACCGCCAAGGCAAGTACTTTGCCCGCACGTATGCAGCCACCCAATGCGGAGCAAGCGTCCAACGGCAATGGTACCACGCACGAGTCTGGCACACTGAACCTCACGCAAAATCGCGAAAACCTCGTGGAAGAGACGGCGCGCAATCAACAGGCGTTGTACGAGTCCAATCTGGCTACTGAAATCGGCATGATCATACTCGACACTCTCGGCTTGTATGCAGTACATTTCCGTGACAAACTCTGTGATAGTCTTGTGTTACCGCAACTGGCGCGTGTCTATCTGCGCTTCCTGCAGCTCGGCCAATCGGAGAGGCTATCGAAACACGTATTTGCCGCCTTGCGTGCATTCATTAACAACTTCTCGCCTGCGCTCTTCAAAGGCAATGCAACGCTGTGCGGTCAGATGGTTTATGAATTGCTGAAGGGTTGCGACAGCCGCCTCGTCGCCATACGTCACGAGTCCTGTGCTGTGCTGTATCTATTGATGCGCAGCAACTTTGAATATACCGGTCGTAAGGGTCTAACACGCGTTCATCTTCAGGTGATCATATCGGTTTCTCAAATGATTGGCAATGTGATCGGTTTGAATAATGCGCGCTTCCAAGAGAGTCTTTCCATGATTAACAGTTATGCGAACAGTGATAAAGCAATGAAAGGCACAGGGTTCCCAGTGGAGGTGAAAGATCTTACACGTCGCGTACGCACTGTGCTTATGGCCACCGCGCAAATGCAAGCGCATCACATGGATCCCGAACGTCTGCTCGAGCTACAGTACTCACTTGCGAATTCTTACGCTTCCACACCCGAACTGCGTCATACGTGGCTTATCACAATGGCGCGCAATCATGAACAGAATGGTAACATATCGGAGGCCGCCTGCTGTCACTTGCATATCGCTGCTCTCATGTCGGAGTATTTACGCTTACGCGGTGGTTGCAACATTATCTGGGGCGCTTCGGCTTTCACCAAGATTTCGCGGAATATACCGCGTGACGAGCAAGGCTTGAAGCTGGATGCTGGCGCACAGGATTCGCAATACACCGAGCAAATGTTGCTGGATCAGTTGAAGCAATGCGCTGATTTTCTTGATCGTGGCGAGCGCTTCGAATGTTTGGGCGATCTCTATAAACTCATCTTGCCGATGTATGAACGCAGTCGTTCGTATATTGAGTTGGCGCAATCGTATGAACATCTCATGCAGGCTTACAATAAAATTGTCGAGGTAAATCGTTCCGGCAAACGTATGTTGGGCCGGTTCTACCGCGTCGTCTTCTTCGGCATGGTAAGTGTGAATTTACAAAAAAATTATATAGCAAATACATATAAACTTCTTTAATACTCTTACAGGTTTACTTTGAGGATGATCACGCGGTCGAATTTGTTTATAAGGAACCGAAACTAACCTCACTTAGTGAGATCTCAGAACGTCTATCGAAACAATACAAAGAGAAATTCGGCGCTGATGTTGTGAAGATGATAATGGACTCATCGCCGGTAAGTTTAACCAAAAGAAGTATGCTCCGTATATAAAGCGCTCCGGGAATAAGGGAACATCGTTTCGGATAGTGTAGGCTGGGAGGATCATTCAGCTAGAAGCTTGCTAGGATGTTTGAGGCTTCACATCCTCTGTCTTTGATGACACCGACCCCACTAAGGAGCTTGGGTGTTTCCGATAATGATTATTGTGGGAGAAACTTGCTACTACTTAGGCAATGGAGCTAAGGGTTTTGTAGTTGTGCTTATATTAAGTTAACAGCTTAGCGCCCTTTAGGTTTTTCACTTAAGTCCCAGAAAGATTTGAGCAAAGGCTTACCCAGAGTGTGTTATCAGAGGTTATTGTAGAGGTAATGTAATTTGAAATGGACTTGGGAACAGCGATATTATTAAACTCGAGACGCATGAAAAAAAAAAATTTCGCCAGGTTCGGAGTAAGTCATGACTGCTGTAAGAAGCGACTAAAATCTAAATACTGGAACAACACAGGTTTTGACTTGGAAAGAACTGAAACTCCCGCTACATTCCGCGATGTGTAGCTACAACTACAACGGGATCGGACCAAAGTGAGACGGGCATGAGAGGAATCGCTTCAGGAGAACTTGGGAGAAGAACTAGTATCTGTCGTGCGGAGACATAAGTTGGGTATGTCGGGGTCTAGCCTTTGTAAGTAGTAGCTCCGTCTGCTGTATTATCTAACCTTAATTGTGTCAAGATTAATAAGATTTCACGTGGTTTGAGTTTGAGCTCCTCGTCTGTACAATAATAGGTAGTGAATGGGTTCCAATAAAGGCTTTCACGTGCTACTTGAGGATTTATTCCTTAGTGTGTTGTTGTTGTAGTAGCGGTTCACTAACCCCGCCTAGGATAGGCTTAATTAATTTAAGTCGCCGAGGTCATCTAATGGGAGGTCCAGGAAACCTGCTGTTTCGACGGAATTAGACCAAAGGGAGAGGGGGGTTAGGTGTGTCGGCTTAAGGCGGCATGTGAAGAGGTGGTTAGTGTTGTGCGGAAACTCTCCACATGCAGGGCATACGTTGGGTATGCTGGGGTTGATGATAGATAGGTAGGAGTTTAACCTGCTACAATATCCAGACCTAAGTTGTGTTAGAGTCACGCGGGTCTCTCGAGGCAGCTCGAGCTCGTTGTCTGCAATAGGTGGTGGTTTTACTACGGGTACGCCATTCACGGGAAGGGAGAAGGTGTTAACTGGCTCCTGGTAAATGGCGTTCAGTGCTTGTCTGTACGCCGTCCTGCCCAGCGGTTGTTGCACATGTTGCTGGATGGTGCTCTTCATATCAAGTACTGCCTTTCTGATGTACCTAGGTGGAGGTTCAACTTCAATAAGGTGCCTATTGGGGATAGGAACTGCTTGCACAGCAAAGCATTATGCTCCTTAACTCGTAGCATAGATGCTTCGCTGTGCAAGTGATGCTCCGGCGACATCAGGAGGTTTCCTGTCGCGATCCTGAGGGCGGTGTTTTGACAGGCCTGTAACTTCTTCATCTGCGTCTCGTTCGTCCCCGGCGCCTAGATCGGTGCAGCATAGTTTATGACCGGCCGGCCAAT
Source organism: Ceratitis rosa (assembly GCA_037013455.1). Classification (NCBI taxonomy): domain Eukaryota; kingdom Metazoa; phylum Arthropoda; class Insecta; order Diptera; family Tephritidae; genus Ceratitis; species Ceratitis rosa. Next base: position 31,908,561 of record JAWMAG010000004.1, read on the forward strand.
TGCTTTGTAAGTTGCCATCAAGGTTTCTTTGTCTTTATACCAGGTGCTGCCGACTAGCGCTTTGAATATTTTGTTGCGGCCCTGCAGTTTTGCGGCAATTGTGGTCGTATGCGGAGTAAAGGAGTGCAGGCTATCGAGTGTGACTCCCAATATCTTTGGGTTGTTTATAGTCGGAATTTTTACGTCATCGATCTACACATCTAATTCAAGCCTGTACTCCTTCGTCCAGCTGGTGAAGAGGGTAGCCGAGGATTTAGTCGGTTGTATTTTTAGCTGTCGTGCAGTGAAGAAGCGAGAAAGATCGGCAAAGTAGCAGTTCACTTTCGAACAGAAGTCATCAATATCCTGGCCAGACGCCAATAAGTTCCAGCAGAGATAACAGATACGCTTTCAAGCCGTGGACTGGACCTCGATCTGTGGAAATTATACCAGAGTGAAGAAAAGTCGTCACCTTGTGAAACTGCTATCTTTATTTTTTTTTTAGTTTTTCGGTTTGACTCAGATATTTTATGCCCCCTTCGGCGATGCGAAGTCCTCTATGTCTTATAATAGCTCTGCCTGTAGTAGGTCTTTCGGATCTCTATGACATGCATGCCTTCAGTGATATGTTGACAGCTTCTGGCTTCTAGCTTGCGGCGAGCTTATGAGTTCTGTCAACTGGTAGCCGGCTAGTTTGAGCGCTTTTATCCAGAACAAGTCTTAATTAAACTCAGACTATTTTCTATGCTTACGATTTGGACTTAATACATAATCGAAAAGAGGGCTTTAACCCAACTTCCACACGAGCTTTGTATAGGCTGCTCAAGTTGATTCTTACGACTATCCTTCTATGTAACCAAGTTGACTTGGAGTTTTCCTTGGCCTCAATGAGCTTTATGAAGCCTTTCTAAATGTGAACTTCAGATTCTACTCCTTCATCTAAGCCTATCGTGAAGAGAACTTCAAGCCAAGGTCACTTCTGTCAAATGAATTGAGAATTTCACTGGCATCCGTGGAGCTGAAGACCCCCCAACGAGTTGACGGAAACTCATAAATTGTGTTTTTGTTTAGTAATTATTGAATTAAAAATATATGTATGTAATCATATTTTCAAAGATACATTACTTAAACAAAAATTGCGACAATTCAATATTCGATTCAACAGCATCATCATGCGGAAAGAGACTACGACGCTAGACACCGACGTGACCACCAATCAGAGAGACGTTTACGCAATATGCGGGTTTTGGATTTGCGGGGCATGGACATGTTAAATGAAAAGAGAGAAAGAGAAAACATATTGAAGCACGAAAAGTACAGAGAGAGAGCGGTAAACTCTCTAAACTGAATACAAAAGACACAGAGTTGCTTTGCTTACCTTTTGCGCTTCACTTTGACGCAGCGTTGAGGCGTGTGTGCCGCGCGGACGTAACTTGTTTACAGAATCTTTGGACTTAGTCACCGTTACAGTGGGTATGCCGGATTTTTCGAGACACGCATTCGTTGTTTTACAGCCACTGGTCGCTTTCTTGACAAGATGGGTGGTGTTTCTGCAATTATAAAAAGAGAGTAGGAAGTATTTTTTATGGCACTTCATAGTTTGCTACAGGCACTCACTTCATAGCCAAACACTGCTCATTTGAGCTCACCGACTTCAGTGACATGCCGTCTTTCGGCGTAGACGCAGTGGCGCGTACTTTTGGCGCTTTATAATTCATGCCATTGGCCTCGGTGCTGGCTCTACTGAGCGTTGTGCGTGTGCGCATTGTTGGCGGTCTTGGTATATTTGTGACACTGCGTGGCAAGAGGCAACTGCTATACTCGCTCTTCTTGCTCTCCGACTTTAACTTGTGTCCCAAGGTGAGATTGTGTAGACTCTCCGATAAACGTTTGGTGCGTGACATAACCGTTGAGCTGTTGCGTGGCGTCGTTTTCTCTGCATGATGTGTGCTACTCTTACCGCGTAAGCTCAGGCTAATGCTGGCTAGTTTGCGTAGTGTGGTACGTTTTTCGGATTTCTTTTTTTCATCCTTTTCCTTCAGCAATTTACCCTTACTGAGGCGGGTCTTGGTGCCTGTAATGCTCTTGCTGCGCTCTTTAGGCGTGCTGGGTGGTGACGGCGCAGTAGTGGCGCCACCAACCGCCAACTCGCCATCAGTTTCACTAGTCGTTTTGTCTTCGTTACTTTTTTGTGCACACAAAATATGCTCGGGCACATCACCATCACCTACATTGGCACATTCACACATTCCACCGTCTTCACATTCCAGCTCTGCCTCGCCATCGCCGCACAAACTGTTGCATTCTTTGTTTTCCTCTAAAATTTGTGGTAACTCATGCAAGCCTTCTTCCTCTGCCAGCTCATTTTCTTCGCTCAGCTCGCTGACTTCAACGGATTCCGTGTCGTCTTTGCATTTGAATTCGTTAAGTGTTTCATTGGAGCTCTGATCGGAGTAACGTTCGCGGTTCTCTTCATCGCTTACGCTCTCGTTGATCAAGTGGAGCTTCCCAACAGTGGGTACCAGTTCTTCGGTCTTGTGGCTTACTTCTGCTTTGTCTAGTTTCACTTCATGCTCGTTAGCGCTTGTCATATGCATCATGGGCTCGCCTTCGGCATCCTCAAAGTCGGTGCTGTCGCCTTCAGAGCCGCGTATTTCTTCCTCTGCTTGCTTCTCTGTTGTTGTGGTTGTGTCTAAATTCGGCTTTGACTCCTTGGCTTTACTGTCTACTTTCACAGTCTCTTCTGGTTCCTTGTTCGCCTCTAAAGTTGTAACCTTTTCAACCTCACTTTCAGCTGTTGTTGGCTTTTCCATGACTTCTGCTTTCACTTCATTTACAATTTCAACTGCAACCACTTCTTTCTCTCGTGGCTTAACAGTGTCCACAGTCTTCTCTTTGCCTTTCAGCATGTCTACATCAGTCTCTATTCGATTTCCTGTCACTCCATCTATTTTAATCACCTGACAAACACTCGTATTGCGGCGCATCAAATCGCAGACGCTGCGTGTGTTGGTACCACCACCACCACCGCCGCCGTCACCGATTTCACGCATCAGTTTTTGTCTCAGTAAATATGAAGGATAAAACTCCTTGGCGTCGGGGTTTAATTTCGATGTAAGTTTAAGGCCGTTTGTTGAAATAACGGTATTATTTCTCACTGGCAACTGTTGTTGCTGTTTACCAGCTGACTCCACTACATCACTATGGTTTATTTCTATTGGCATATCTGCGGCTGTTTGCATCCTGTCTACTGTCTTCTAAGGAAATTCGGGTCTGTAACTGTATTCCCAACTGTATTTAAAACTATCTTCGAGTTGTTTTGAAAAACTCTTTCGTCTACTTCAATATCAATTCCTTGGAATAATTCTCGTTAATCCTTGCTGTTGTTTCTCTCGCTTCTACTTCGCTTCTTTGTCGTTTTTTTTTTGTCGCTGATGACTTCGTTGAAAGACCCAAACTGTATATAATCTTTGGTTTTATTGATTTGAAAACGATTTTGTGATTTATAAAACTGAAATAAAAAACGTGGAAATTTATAAAAAATTATCTTGTCAAATTTCGAAACTAAAAATTAATTCTTTTCAGGAAAATATTTACCAGATTTGTGAAATGATGCTTGTGGCAAAGTTGAATGTCATAAAAATTGAAATGATTTTTTTTTTTTGCCCGAAGGCTTCAGTATTTCGGAGAGATTTTTACAAAAACAACACATACGTATATAATTTGTGAGGGTGGTACGAAAATGTATGTAAAAAAATCACCATTAATTTATATGCGTGTCCACAGACCCAACAGACGACGCCCTGTCTGAGGCATCAAGGGTGCCACACCTTTTGTCCCTTTAGAGATACCTATTAAAAACATTTTCTTCCTAATAAGCCTAGAAACCTTTTTGAGTCAACACTAGTACACCAGTCCTTAACGGTATTCGGAGTCCGGCACCAAGTACCAGGTGTGTTAGTTGAAATTTGCCGTTTTTTTCGATAAAGAAAACACTTTATTTTCAGAGGAATCTCAAAATTTTTTTATTCAAAGTATTGACCATTAGTTTCTACACATTTCGCCCATCTCTCAGGCAAATTATGGATACCATTCCAAACAAACTTTTTCTCTTTCGAGGCAAACCATTCGACGAGCCATTTTTCGACTTCTTCAAAATTAGCGAAGCACTGCTCTGCAAGGGAGAATCCCATCGATGCGACGCGGTGATAATTGGACGGGGCGAGGTCTGGAGAGTACGGCGGGTGTGATAATATTTTCCAATTAAGTATTTTTAATGTGTCTTTCACCAGTTTAGCGGTATGAGACGGCGCGTTGGCATGTTACAAGATAACTTTGCCATGTCTTCGGGCCCATTCCGACCGGTTTTCGATCAACGCATGATTCAAATTGATCATTTTTTGTCGGTAGCGATCCGTGTTCAACGTTTCACCAAGTTTTAACAACTCATAGTAAACCACACCACACTGGTTCCACCAAACACAGAGCATTGCTTCACCAGGGGAAAGCCATGAGTTTTTTCGCTTCGGGTTCTCAAAATAAATCCATTTTTCACAAACGGTTTTTCGATTTTCCATTTGTCTATCCTTCAGCTGGTGTGGCACCCATTTTCCATACTTCTGGATCGTTCCCATGGCTTTTAAACGTTGATAAATTGCTCCTCGAGTCACATGTAGTGTTTCTGCCAACTGTAGCATGTTCACCATAAGTTTCTACCAGCAACCGGTGAGCTTCAGCTGCTTTTTTCTTTTGATGAAATAAGAAAAGCAACGAATGCCGTAAATGCGATTTACTTGGAACGAAACTCGACATATTCACTGAGGTAAACAAATATGACGCTATTATTTTGGCGGAATGTGACTTGCGTATTTTTGTAGGTTAATGTCAATAGAAAAAAATTACATACATGCCAAATCATAGAAATTTATACATATTGCTAGCGAGATCTACTAGTAAAACCGGCAACCTTCAACAAACACACCTGGTAAACACATTTTGTGAATGGAATGGAGTGTAGGCCTTCCTCTTCCTCTGTTTCCACCGGCGGGTATTACAACGACTATTTTCGAAGCTCGAGAAGCTCATCTAGCAAACTTAACTGGATCCGGAACATGGCACTTTACGCTTGCAAAACGTTGATAGGGTCTAAGACCAAAATGCGTGGTGGCCGGCACTCAAAAAAATTACTTTCAGGGGCTTACTAGAGAGAGTTCAACCAACGATCGGCTGCTATCCAGGTAACAAGGATACAACCATCAACTCCCTCAAAAGCATTGCTAACTCTTCTAAACTTCTTTCCTCCGGACCTATACGGGAAATTACAATCGAGCTGCAACGCAATTAGATTGAATGCAACTCAACCTTGGTAGGGTTAGGTTAGGTTGCTGTGGTTACCGATCTATCAAATCTGATTTATCTAGGCCTGACTAAGACCCATTATGATACCACAGAAAAAACTTAAACCATCAGGTTTTATCCTCCATTCATTTTGATAGTCTAATGAACCTCATTAGAGTCATGACTTTGACGTCAGCCATCTTCGATAGATCATCCAGCAGTAGTGTCCCGAAATTACGAAACCTCGTCCTGCTCAAAGCTGGACAGTCGTTTAAGAGATGGTGATCGTCTCCTCCTTTTCATCCTCTTTGCAACTTCTGCAGCATCTTCTATAGGTAGCCCCTAGTCTTTCTGCGTGGCATCCTATCAGACAGTGGCCTGTCAGAACTCCTATAACTTTGGACATGTCACCTCTCTTTAAGGAGTACATATCTCGTGATCTCTTGGAAGAACTACAATATAGAACACGCTACAATATTATATTCTGAAAATGTGCCAATGGAGCTGAACTACACCACCTCCAGTGTGTGCTTCGACAATATTTTCTCCACGAGAATCCCAAACAGAAAATAATGAGAAAACATAAACGCTTTCGATGCTCTCAATAGATATGAGCTATGAGACTACCAAATCACTGCAGCGTCTTCCAAGCAGAGGTCTTTGCAATTATGGAAGCCGCCGAGTGTCTGATCAAATCTACGATAGCAAAGTGGCTACAAAATGTGAAAGCAATCTGAATGAACTCTCGACTAAATACAACACTGCCGTGGTCCGAAAAAAAAATAAAACAATCACACAAAGCTATAACTGTTATTTTCCAAAGAAGACCGGCTCGCCATTAACATAACGACAGACATAATAAGAGGGCATTGTTTAATTGGGATCCACGGGAAAAGAATGGGCTACCACTCGAATTATTTCTGTCGCACCTAAAGGGACGAAGAAGGAGTTTATTGAACAGTGCCTCTATCAACGTCCAACCTTGACATCTTCGCGACAAAAGTTCCTCTGGAAGCACTTCTTCGACAGTCTCGCTAGAAATCTCATTGCTTTTATAAGCCACATGAAATCACAATGGACCTATTACCCGAATGCGCAGATGCATACACTCAACTCAACTCAGTGTATTCATCTCCCCCGACAAAAAGATATAGTCAGCATATAATAGTCCTTGTCATACCCCCCACATACCATCTTCTACGATATTCGCCGTCGTCCATGGATGTTTCGCAAAACTTTCTCTCGAAAAATCCTCAAGCCGGCTCTTAGTATGCTGTAGAACTTTAGATGTCCATGCCTCCGCACCTTAAAGCAGGTGAGGAATGATAAGCAACTTCTGGAGTTTTTATTTTTGTTCGGCGGGAGAAAACTCTACTTTTGAAACAATTACTCGTATCAAAATAGCATCTGTTGGCAATAGGGATTTTGGGTGACCTGTGTTAAAATTATCTCCCATCTTCAATATATTAATTCTCCTTGTAATCGATCGCCTGGCCCATTCTCTGCGCTCCAAAGTCCAGTCTAGAGAAAGCAGTTATTTTATAAGATAGTAGCATCTCTTCTTTGGCCTCTCTACTTAGTGCTACAGGTCGTCTTAATTTGTCCAGCATTATGCTAAACAAGTTATGCGATAAACAGTTATCTTGTCTGCAATTTCATGTAGAATCTGAGGTTTCGAAAAGGTCCTTTCCTCACAGATCTTTTTGTGTTCTTTAGCGTCCATTCAAACCGTCCTACCAAGTTCAAACGCAGTGGCCTGGAGGCGCCTTCTTCTCGAGCATTGAAATAGGCAAAGGGAATGGCGTGTGGCAGTCCTTTCCTCACAGATATTTTTTTAAGATTTGTTGAATATTTGGTCAATTATGGATCTACTAGCCCTAAGCCACACTATTATTGACTGTGGGCTTTAATCCTGCATACAGTACTAGTAAACTGCGCTATTGAGGAGACCCACGTTGGCGAACTATGGAGTCCCCATTTTTGTGAATCGAACAGAGTGTTCTCCTACAAAATAGACAAGCTTCCATTCATCCGATGCTATTTCACAAAGAAGCTGTTACATATGCTTTGTCCGTTCTTCGACACCGTATTTGAATGGCTGTTAGACCATCGGCTCCCGCTTTGTTGTTCTTCGATATCCGGACTTACTCATATTCCGGTGATAGAACGTTAATTATCCCATCTTCATTGAGGTAGTTTTAGTGGGCATCTAATCCTGGATGGGTAGAAGTTGCGGGCACTGCAGTTTCCAGACCTTAATAGTGCCGTATCACTCGGGTTTCCCAAGGCAACTCGAGATCTTTCGAAAAACACTCAATTTAATAAAAAAAAAAAGGTTTTGACTGATTATCTGTGAAGGGCGTTTGGTGCCTGTCGGAGCAGCTAAATGGAGGTCTTTAGATCAAATACTTCCTTCCTGATGTGGCTAGGTTGTGGTTCGGCTTCCAGTAGATGTCTAGAACAATGATCCCTACGGTAGCACATCCTAGCAAATATTGCTTAAACAGCTAAACGTCATATCTCTTAATGGAAGGGATATATTTTATTGTTTAAGTGCTGTATAGGTGACATCAAGAAGTGCTTAGGGCGGGGTTATGCTATGCTTGAATGGTCTATGGTCACTTTGCGAAATGGGCTATCATTTTTCTCTCCCCTACGAAGTGACATCGATCAGTGTACATACTTTTTTGTTCACCTTGTTGAAAACCAGTAATTCTGTTCAATTTTAAATCCCGTCCCACATTTTACTTTTACCGATCTGCTGAAGAGTGCTCCCAGCAAGCAGGAGCGCCTCGAGGGACAGTGGTTGGAGTCAGTCAGACTGGAATATGATCGCTATCTCATGGCATTTTCGATCCTAATACAGACAAGTTGAAGCTGTATTTTCAACTGTTGATCAGAAGATATCTCCTTTGACACTCTCCCACAGTACAACTCTCAGATGCCTCTTTCCGACAAAACTTAGTTGAGCAACTGAACTTACCTACCCTTGTGTTGGGGTTGGTGAGGTGCTTAAATGTATATTATCCGAACGTTCTTCAGCGGGACTGGAGTTTCATATTTATAAATAAATTTGATATTCTTTTTTTCATTTTTCAGGTGGACGCGAATACGCTTGACCCCAAATTGGCCTACATCCAAGTAACGCATGTCATACCATTCTTCAGCAAGGAAGAACTCGATCAGCGACTCAACGAATTCGAACAAAATCACGATGTCGACACATTTATGTATGAAACACCATTTACGAAGTCGGGTGCAGCGCGTGGCAGCGTCGAGGAGCAGTGGAAGCGTAAAACTGTCATTAAAAGTAAGTGTTTGGAAGGAGCAATTTTTATGTATGTATGTGTATGTAATTAATTTTTAAAAATTTTCTCTCAACAAAACAGCAACCTACTCATTCCCATACGTGCTCAAACGCATACCGGTGAAGTCACGTGAAATAATCGAACTGAGTCCCATCGAGGTGGCAATCGATGAGATGCAAACCAAAGTTTCAGAACTGGAGGAGGTCATATTGCCGCCGGCAGATGTGAAGAAACTGCAATTGCGACTGCAAGGTAGTGTAGCGGTAACGGTAAATGCCGGTCCTCTGGCTTATGCGCAAGCATTTTTGGATCCTAAAATTGTTAGCAATTTCTCAATAGATCGTGTTGAGGATTTGAAGGATATTTTTAGGTAAGTGAAAATAAAAATTTGATTTTATATATATTTATTTGTAATGTTTTTTTTTTCTACTTTAAAAACTCTACCGCAGAGATTTCGTTAAGGTCTGTAATACGGCACTCCAATTGAATGCGCGCATGATCAGCAACGATCAGGTGGAATATCACAATGCGCTCACCGAAAACTATCATAAACTCTGTCAGGCGCTCAGCGAGCTACTCGGTGAGCCATTTGAGCCTTTGGATGAAAGCGTCAGCAGTGGGCAACGCAATAGCATGGCTTTGTTTAATGCAATCAGTGGCGCTTCGCAAAATTCAAGTACTGCCTAAAACCAATATACACTCTCTAAATACAAATTGATAAATAATTAAAAAAAAAAAAACATATTTAAAAGAAAAACTCAAACAAACTCTGCACATGCGCACGCACACAGGCACACAACTATACAGACACTCACAGATATAATATGATTATATGATTGTGAATTAGTAAAATTATAGTTAAACAAAATATTTAGTATTACTACACACACACACACACACACTCACACACACACATACAAACACACTTGACAAGGTTTTCGATTTTAAGTGACTAACCAATTAATCAAAAACATACAAAAAAAAACTACATACTTAACTTAAGAAAAGTATGCAAATTATTAATAATTTAACAATAAAAACAACAACAAATTGTGCGTGGCATCTGCTGCATACCTATATACATATATATGGAAAATGCTTTTATGTATGGCTTTATTAAACTCATTTATTGTGATTGGTGGGCGTATGGCATACACATACATACATACAAACTGCATATACTTATTCACTATATGTATGCTCTGTGTGTGCGTGTAGTAAAATCTACGAAATTGTGATTGATCATTGGATTTAAGTTAACGGTGTTTCACATTATGCTTTGTGACGCTAATAACGCAGGTGCTTCTGCCAAGGGCTTTATGGGCGCGGCAATTAATGGTGATTAATTATGTTTATTTTTTTACAAATTAATAATGTGTTTAGGTATATGTCTATATGTCCGTACTCTTTAACCAACTCTGTGGCTATGTATGTACGAGTGTATCAATTATCAATCGAGTGTGTAGTGGCAAAATGTTTACGGTGAAAGATGGCTGAATATTATATAAACAAATATTAATAATATTTATTATATATGCATGTATATCTATATAGATGGTTGGTGTTATAAAAAATTAGCTAAATTGTGAAAAAATTTAAATAACTATATTTTATATGTTACTTAGCTATTTATTACTAAAGCCTCTTCTAATCTAGTTGTCTAAAGTAAAATTCAAAATATTTATTTCTGCATTTACTACTTAAATTTGTGAGTCAATGTCGCGTGTAAGCAGCAAAAAAATAAAAATAATAAAAAATAAAAATAATAAAAAAAATAAAAATAATAAAAATAAATAAAAAAAATAAAAAAAAAAATAAAAATAAAAATAAAATAATTTTATAAGAACGCATTTAAAGGAAGTAAAGCCAAAGATTATTTTATAGAGGCATAGAAATAATTTTTTTTATTGTATTATATTATTTTTTTTATATTGAAGAGCATTTATTGATTCTTTTTTTTTTAACATATATATAATGATTAATTTTAAGTTGAACAAAATAATTCAGAAAATATAGCAGCTAAAATCTAATAACTAACTAAATCAAACATCCTGATACATTTTGTGTATCGAATTAAAATGATCATTTTTGTTATCAGTATATATTTATTATATTATTTTAACAAATATAAAATAAGAAAGAAAAACTATTTTCGGTCATGCAGAAGTCTTCATACCTTTTATGACCATATCAAATTTATGGTCTTTCATTTTAAGATTAAATATTAATTTTGATAACTGCAAAATTGTTTGGAGAGGGCTATATGATGATATACCGACTTCGATATTTTCCCAGTGGACAATTTTGATACCAAAATACCAAATTTCAAGCTCTTAGATATACAATATATATTTTTTATTTAAGAATTTTTCCACCAAAAACCCATGTCTGGATAAATCAGTTGTACGTGTATGGGTGCTATATAATATAGTCCTCTAATTTCAACGATTTTTTCCGGTGACAATATATACTTGTATATATAATACCAAATTTCATACTCTTAGATGCTTTTTTGACGGAGTTTTGATTAAGGTTTCAAATCAGAAAAAATTGTTATGGTAGACCGATCTCGATAATAATAACCAATGTGTAATCTATCATATTTATGTTCTCAGGCATGATTCAAAAATTCTGTGAGTCAGTTTCACTTCGAAATTTTTGACACTAAACGTGTTTCTTAACCGAAATTTTGGTGAAAGTGGCATAACATGACCCAATCACTATGCCAATAGCATCAGCTACTTCTCTAATTGCGAATCGACGATCGTTCATAAGTATTTCTTTCACTTTTTTCACTTGTTGATGGCGCGTTCTTGGCATTCCGTCATCTTTTGGCCTCTGTTGTTATTTCGCATACTTTTTTAACGCAAATTTGTATACAAATTCTTAAATCCAAAAGAAAATCGCAGAGCTCATAAAAAAAAGGATTACACCTTCCCTATTCACCTGTGCAGCTTATATTAATTTTCTCCAGCAATAAAGTTTAGAAGTTACTCGATAAGGCGTCACTTTATCTGAAAGCTCGTTTGGTATCGAACGGCTCGGGAAGATCCTTTCCGATCCACACGGTGCTTTTGGTGTTGTCTGGCGTCAGTTTTCACAACCGTATAAGTTTTGTGGGGATACCGAATTTAGACATAAAATCTACGAAGAGGTGGTATATATCGATCCTCCGGTATTTTCCAAGATTTGGCGCATGGTGAGAATATCTGGTCAATGGTTGACTTACCAGGTCGCAAGCCACCCTGACCTTATTAGTCAGTTTGTTGACGGTGGGCTTTAGTCTTTCACACAATACACTCGATAGGACCTTGTCTGGATTGGTCAGAGCACACTTAGGTTCCAAGGCTTAAGGGGGCATGTGAGGAGGTGGTTAGTGTCGTGCATAGACTCTCCACATGCAGGGCATACGTTGGGTATGCTGGGGTCGAGTCTGAATAGGTAGGAGTTTAACCTACTACAGTACCCAGACCTAAATTGTGACAGAGTCATGCGGGTCTCTCGAGGCAGCTCGAGCATGCTTTCATCCGACCATACTTTGCAAAGAAGCTTATGCATGTACCTCATCAGTCCTTTGCCGCCGTATTTGAATACCTCGGCCGGTAATCCATCGGTCCTCCCCGCTTTGTTGTTTTTCATCACTTCTGGTGTACCATTTTCATTGTCATTCGGTAGGCTGGAGAAGTGTTCCTTCCATAAATTCAGTATATTCTTTGCGTCAGTCGTTAAATCACCACTTAAGTTCGCCTAAATGGATGAAAAAAGTTCTTAATTAAAAATTTACATTTGTGATAAGGAAAAGCTGTGCACGAGAGAATTGTTGATGATGATTCAGGCAATTCATTAATTTCTAATACTGTCTGTTGGGTTAATTTTTTTTTATTTTACTTTTTTCTTATTTGTATATTTTTATTTTTCCGATATCTTTACTTAGTGTTTACTAAATGGATTTGGGATTATTTTGGGCGTGACCGTTGTTATGGTAAAAGTCGTATTATTTTTCTTTCAAATGGAAAATAACTGCAATTCTTGCCATAAAGTGGTGTAACGCCATAAAATTTGACTTTTTCTCTGTAAAATTATTTTATAAAATATTTTAAAATTACTTACTGTATATTTTTTGTATTAATACTACTAGTACTTAGCTAATTTACTAACATATAACTTTTTATGCCACAAAAATATGCACATTTTTTTATTTATTTTGTACGTGTCTCATATATATTTTTTCTTTTATTTAATTCAATTATTATTATATTTATTTTTTCAATATTTTCAATCGATACACCAACACTAATGCATAACTTGATTTTGTTTTCTAATTCTAGGTTTTGGTTTTGCAGTGTACTAAATAAATAAAATTAAAAAAAAAAAACAAAAGCAACACAGTCACAAAGTCAAAAAAAAAATAAAAATGAAAATTTGCAACACCTCAACACCATACTATACACATACATACACAGTTAAATGCAAAAAATTGGAAAATAAACTATTTTTGGACAACAACAAAAGCAAATTGACGCACATATTAATTGAATATGGAAACTTAACACGGCTAAAAGAGAAATACATTTTATTAACGATTTATATTTACGACGTAAAAATAAGTATAAGAAGCCTACTAATGTACCATATATTTTAAGTTTCTAGATGCTAAACAGTTAATTTAAAAATAATGCTTTGGTTATTAAAGAGTAATATATATATATATATTTTTTTTTTTTCAATTATTATACGAAAATTCAATAAAAATTTAAAAATTATTTGACAAGCCTAATATTTACCAGAATTGTACACTCAAAAACACGAGGTTCGCAGGCAAAAACAGTAACAAATTGCTTTTTTTAATAAACCAGAGAAAATATAGAAATACTAATAAAACGAATACATCTATATACAAACAAATATAAGATATGTATACGCATTTAATTTAAGATTTACTTGTTCATTGTTTAAAAATAATTATATTTATTTTAACTAAAAATAAAGCTTAGCGCGCAGTAGTCAAAAATAAAGAAAGAAGATAATGAAAAATTATACATTTTTTTTCAAATGGGAAAACGAAATAAAAATAAAATAAAATATTTGTAATTGTTTTTTAACATCATGGAATTATTTATATTTTTGTATGTATTATTAATTATTTTTATTATATATTTTCTATACTAATTATATTTATTATATATACTTATTACCATTTTATGCATAAATTATATTAATGGCATTGCATTTAAATCACAAAAAACTCAACCACAACACCTTTTTTGAATTAAATTCTAATTAAAATTATAAAAAATACTATAAATTGAGTTAATATAATTAATTTTTGTATTTTTTTTTTGTTTTTTTGGTGAAAATAATTTATGTATGTAAGTACTTGTAATGAAATTACTTATTTTATTTTGTGATCAAATATGTGTATGTATTTATATTTGTAAAGGTTTTTTCAAATCTCGCTTTTTTTGCGTATGTTTATATATTTTCTATATCTATACATAATAGATTTTATACATTATATTTATGAAAATATATATTATATATTTTTTATGTCTTACCCACACATTTACCATAAAATATAAAATATTTATATATGTACATATGTATTGCATATTGGCATTTAATATTTAATAAACAATTTATTTTACACTCTTTTAAAGTAAAATGTCTCAATACAACAACTGAAAAATGCTTAGGTTTTTAAAAAAAATTCTATCAGTTAATTATTTACAAACTAAAAAACATTAGAAGTTGTAAATATGGCAATTCTGTTAGCCTCGAATGATAAAAGGAAGTTGAAGAATAAGCAGAGAAATTGTTTAATTATTATAAAATATTAAAATTAAATTAACAAATAATGTGCACTTTTAAACTTAAGTTAAGCGTGAATTCCAAGAATAATAATAATAAAAATCGCAGCAGAATTAAAAGAAAAAATACCTTTTGCCAAAAACACGGATTCTTTTTACAAAAAATTGGAACCCAAATATTTTCTATGGCCAACTATACTACTTGATTTGGCTTAAAATAAAATTCCAAAGCCTTGATTTTCTGTGCTAACAAATAAAAGCGTATGTATGTAAATGAAAATATGAATAAATACATTTTTATTTGAATATTTAAAATACAGTGAAATACCAGCCAGCCTTCCTTGGGTTGCACAAATATGTGTTTCTATAAAAAGAAGTCTGCTTTATGTTAAAAATTCAAAAACAAGAACAAAAAATCTTTTAAGCATTTACAATATTTAATTTCATAGTTCAAAAGCTTGCAATTCGCATTAGAAATAATAACAAATTATATAAAATAAAATAAAACAAAATAACATAAAATAAAATAAAATATAATAAAATAAATTAAAAAAATAAAATAAAACTAAATTAATTATACAGGTAATATAACACTTAATAAATTAATATTTAAAAAGAAAATAATTAAATATAACCATAAAATAAAATAGAATAAAACAAAATGAAATAAAATAAAATAGCATTAAATAAATTAATATAATAAAAAAGTAAATAAAAATAAAAATAAATAAATAAAATAAAGTAAATAAAATAAAGTAAATAAAATAAAGTAAATAAAATAAAAAAATAAAATAAAAAAATAAAATAAAACAATAAAATAAAATAAAATAATATAAAATACAATAAAAAAATAAAATTAAATTAAATGTAATAACATATAATGAAATAAAGTAAAGTAAAATAATATAATATAATACAAAATGTAATAAAATAAAACTAAATTTTAATAATAATAATAATAATTATTATTATATAAACAAAATTAAAATAAAATACACATAAAAAATATAGTAAACATATATTATACATTTGAATTAAATAGACTGGATAATTATAAGAAATAACAAAAAAAAATTTTATAAAGAAATAAAAATAAATGTATTATATAAATTAATAAACTAAAAAAATAAAAAAGGAATAAATAAAATAAACAGAAACGAAATATATGAAAATAAGCAAAAACAAAATAAAAGAAAATAAACAAAAAATAATAATTTAAATTAAATAGCAAAAAAATTTAATAAATATAAGTAAAATAAAAAAAATTTAATGAAAGAAAAGTAAATTAAATAAAATTAAAATAAATAAATCTACAAAAATATTTAAATTAAAGTTGAATTAATTAATATTCAAACAAACAAAATAAATAAAAATATAATGAAAAATAAAATAAATAAAATAATACAAATTCAATAAAATAAAAATTAAACAACAAAATATATGAAAATGAAAAAATGCAGTAAAATAAAACATAAATAACTAAAATAGTATAAATAAAAAGAAACGAAATTGAAGAAAAATAAAATGAAATAAATGAAAATGAAACAAACAATAAAAAATAAATAAAATTAAAGTAACTAAGAAAATTAAATTAAATAAGAGAAATCATATAAAATAAAATAAAAAAAATGTTGTAATTTTTTCACTATTTCCAAAAAAATTTATGGTCTGAAACAGTTCCATTTAAACGAAAACCCAAAAATAAAATTAAATTAAATGAAATATTATAAAAAAATACTTTAAATAAAATGTATAAAAAATATAAAAAAATAAAATATATAATATATATTAACAATAATAAATAAATAAAATTAAATGAACTAAAAAAATTAAATTAAATAAGAGAAATCATATAAAATTAAATTAAATGAAATATTATAAAAAAATACTTTAAAAAAATAAAATTAAACATGATGATGGGATATGGATATGTTTTCATCATAAATTTTCATCATAAATTTTTAGATTCTACCATTGGCCACGCAAATATAAAAGTTATTTGGTTTGAGAAGGTCTTCACCTTTGAAAGGTTTGTCTAGCATTGTTGCTTCTGTAATATTAATTTGTAATTTTTTGACTGCAAGTCTTGTGTCGTTGCAGTTTCTGCTGATTATAATGACCACACTGATTTTTCAAATTTAATACGTGCGGTGGTAACCCCGCTAAGTGCAAAGAATTCAAAAATTCTGTTGGATAATTGACTGCATCATCTACTTCCACAATGGTATCTATTGACTTATACCATATGTGACGGACCTACATTCAATGGACTGAATCGTGTAGTTGAGATCGTAGACAGCCAACCATGATCCCTTTAATTGACTTGGATATTTGTGAATACTCTGTGAATTAATTATTCTTTCGCCGACACTAACTTACAGAACTTATCGGGGAATGTAATACGTCCGGAAGTGCGTTACATTGACCTTTGGTTGTTACCCATTTCCATTAAAAGACGTAAAAATGCATGGGCCGATGGATCATTTTGTAGGTTTAGACACATATTGGAGGTTCATTGCAGGGTTTGTAGAAGTCGCCACAATGTTGAGTATTTTAGACAAGCATTGATCTCGTCCGTGTGTAAAGCGAACATATCTACGTACGATCTAAGCTTATATCCAGATACAGATATATAGATAAAGTAAAAAAAAAGTTATACATAAAAAATATTATAAAATAATTGAAAATAAAACTAAATTAAATAAAAAAATATATATGCTAAATAAAATGAAATAGAAAGAGCAAAATAATAAATGAAATAAATAATAAATAATTTAAAATGAAAGAATATAAATAAATTAAAATTAAATTAAATAAATATATACTTAACAAAATGAAATAGAAAGCGCAAATAATAAATAATTTGAAATAAAAAAATATACATTAAAATAAAATAAAACCGGATAAAGCAAAGCGGTAATAAAAATAAAATATTATTACTGAAAAATTAAACAAATTAAAAACAATTTATTTTATTTAAAAATTGTTTTGAAAAAAAATGAAATTAAATTGAATTTTATATCATTTCCTTTTATGTTTTTTAAATTTATTTTATTTAAAATAAATAATAAATAAAATTTAAATATAATTTAATCAAATAAAAACATAAAAATTCAAAATAAAATTAAATATATTTAATTTAAAAAATACATATATATTAAAATAAGTTTGAAGCATTAGTAGTTACAAGCCGCGCAGTACTCGAAAAAAAATATTCAACGACAGATTACAAGTAAGTTACCAAAGTATTGAAATATAAATTATGCAGAACAGTATAGTAATTAATTGAATAAGAAAATAATTACTTAGAAAGAACAGCAAACTAGCAGCTACATACATATATATGTATCAATTAAATATATACTTATGTATGAATCAAGCATAACAGCTCCCTATCTTGTAACTTCCTGTAATACTCCATAGTTATATAGTTAATATACATATATATAATCAAAAACCATATACATACATACATACTTACATATTTACAATAAAACAAGGTAAAGCAAATAGATGTACAATTTTTTTTTTAAATTAATAATTATTATATTATTATTATTGTAGACTAAACCTCGAACGAACAAAACTAATAGAAGAAAAAAAGCAAAATAAAATTAAAATATATGTAATAATAGAAAAAAAAAATAAATAAATGTTTAAAAAAGCAATTACTTTATTTTTTAATTATTTTATATTATATTATATTTAACACAGGCAGGTAAGTGATGATTTAACGTAAGTGCGCCGTAGCATATGCTACATTTTTCGTTATTGTAAAGATTTTCTCACTGCCAGCAAAATCCGTTGTTTGGCTCTCATACATTTGTGCAGAGTTTTACTCGGCGCACAGAACTGACGAGTTGGCCATCGTTTTTTTTTTTTGTTTTTTCTTACTAACGCCTGTGCATATGCTACGATTTTACTGCCATTGTAAGCGATCTTTGGGTTATGTCTACAGCTATTCATATGGAGTTGGCGACAGCGGAAATAATTCTCAATATGCATAAATACATACATACATACTATATATGTGCATGTACGTTTCCTTGCGCCTGGGCATTTATTATATAATATTTTAATTTAATATTTCAATTTTCAATTTTCCATCGATACAACCCATAAATAAAACACTTCAAATACTAATGCAAGAATTTATTTTCAATTTTCTATACATATTTAAATACTCATATACATATGTCAATTATTTTATAAACTTAAAAGTACATTCTATTAATTTTTATATATTTTTTTTTAATAATTAATTAAATGCAAATTACACTCAATAAACAAAGAAACGGCCGAAATCGTTAAACCGAAACATTTTATATATAATATAAAAGGGATTAATTATGTATGTATATAGAAATATGCGTGTGGGTATTAAGTTAATAGCCAATTTAACGGTGTGGAGACGGTATAACAACTAAACTGAAAATACTTTTTGCTTACAAAAATTGTGTAAAACTAAATTTTACAACAAATTTTACGCACTAATCGCGAATAATAATACAATGTAATGGGAATTTTTTTTTTTAAATATTTTTTTTTTTCGATTTTATTTTTCCTTTAAGCATAAATTAATTTCGAATAAACTTAAACTAGAAAACAGTTTTGAACGGAAAAAAGAAAAAAAAATTGGAAATTTCTTTACCAAAAAGAAAAATTTACAAAACATAAACGAAAATGAAAACAAAAACAACAACAAGCACACGCTGCATTCCACACGCCTCACGCCTCTCGTTCCATAAGCCACAATCCACAACCAGGTTATGTTCAAAACACCACCTCAGGACGGAAACCTGCCTTCAGCCTCTCTTCCGCTTGCCTCCCGCTTACAGACGTATACCAGCATTACGTGAGCGCACAAAATTCAACAACTCATCGGAATCCTCACACACGAACGGTTTCAAGTGATGGCAAGCCACATCGTGCCACTTGAGACCATCATTGTAGAAATTGTTCAAAATCGACAAGCAAGACTCATCATTACCCTGTGCCGCTTCACGATTATCGGGTTGTGGTTGATTGTAACCACCAGTGTGTGACCAATCGCCGGTGTTACGCTGTGAGGTGGGTCCGATTTTAGCACCCGATCCAGACCAGAACCAACCATTCTCATTTGGTGGCTGCAAATCGGGACGATCACAGCCAGCGAAGTTGCACTTACGTCCCGAGGTCCAGATGTAACGTACATTACCACGTGCTATGCGCTGCTTGATGAATTCATTCTCTTGCGGTGTTTCCAACGAGACGGCGTCCATGCAATGGCGACGGCATATGTTGCGAGCATCCAACCAATCAACTTCGAGACTACGTGTCGGCGCATGTTCCCAACTGAAGAAGTACGAGTGTGCAACGCCACGTGCGTCACGGTAAGTGGCATGACGTACACCTGTGGGGTGAGAAAGAAAAGAGAGCGTAATTTAGATAAAGAGTTTAGACTTGAGGGTGTAATCAAACTTGAGTTCTTCTTTCTTATGCTGTTCACTGTAGTCGTGGCCGAGTAGCTGACAGTAGGTGTTGCTTTGAACTAACATCCAAAAGGATAGAAAGAGGATTTTTTTATATGCGGTTGCCCTCTGCCATGGGAATGGTGACCTCCTCTGAGGGTATGGGTAAATGATCCTCAGCGGTTATCGAACACCAGTTATGTATGCTAGAGTTACCCTCCATTGTAAAAGGCCAGACGAAGAGCTAAGTCCTACAGTTCTTATTAGGATGCATCAACCGTTTTACCGAGACGGAGAACTAAGGCGAAGGGTAAGAGGGATAGAGTTCATAGGCTGAAAGAGAGGAGTTATGATGCTCTCGATGCTGACGGAAGTAGCTTGGAATACATGAGCTATGGTGTGGAAGCCTCTACATAACCTCCCGAGTTTATCTGTAAAATGAAATAAACAGCTCCTTATGAAAACCTATTCGACGGCTTAAAACTATAAGTCCGTTCATTTGGCCAAAGAGCACAGCCGAAAGTCGCTTCAGCGGATATAAGGTGCTCCTTATACTCGTATACATACACCAGTTGGCCTTCACTCTGAAAGTGCAGTTATTGTTGAAGCAGAAGGGGAGTTTAAGCGCTCATGCCTTCTTAAGATGCAACAGCCCTCTAGTCATAACTATTCCGTGGCTACCGTTCTTGGCGAATAGTAAACAAAAAGTCACAGATACAACACTGCGACACAGAAGGAGGTAAAGAAGAGAGAGTGATAGAGTTCTGACCCAAACAAGAAGAGCTTTGCCTCTCTCGGTACTAACGAAAGTAGTGTGGTTTGCTAGGCTTTATGGAGGAAGCTCTAGACAATCCTCATTGGGAACTAGAGTGGTGAGTGGATATTATTTCTATGAACTCAAATGCTCTCTCAGCGCCAGCGTACAGTCACATGTGGTAAGAGGAGCTTCATTTCACTCACACTGCGGCATCCACTCTTGCAGTCCCAACAGCCTAATTGACTCCAGTAGTACGACATAGGAAACCACATCAAAAAAGGTATCATAAGTGTAGCATTTTGATCTCCCAAGTCTTCTTATCCAGTATGACCCAAAGAAAGCTTAGTAAAGGTGACCCGAGAAATTTTGTCTGGCCTGTCAACCACTGGTGAACTAATTCCACAACACTTCAATAGAAATAACGTTATTTTTTTTTTTTTTACTTACGATTAGCACAACTGCGTGGATCCGGCAGCGCAAGACGACGTTGAGCCAAGGCGACAGTGGCGCCGACAGCCAATAACAAAACAGTATGCAACAGCGACATCTTCAGTGAATTACTGCAATTTTCCTTACGATATGCTTCTTAAGTTGAGCTGCTCTTCTGTTGATCAACTTGCGAACTGTCTGCGAGAGTAGAGTAAATGAAAGAAAATAAGAAGAAGAAGAAGAAACCAAGTGTTTAGTCCGAAAGCTCAGTTGAAAATGAAAGTCATAAGCATGGGGGAAAATCACAAAAAGTATTTTAAATTTTAAATAATCAAATACATATATAAAAGCACACAAACATTACACAATTATTTACAACAAAACAAAAAAAAAACTAAAAAAAGAAACTAAAAAAAAATAAAAAAAAACAAAGCATCTAATGAAGTAGTTTACTCATTGAAGTGTGCTTAGTTGAGCGACTAATTTGGGTAAATACTGAAATGCATATTCATTTATATATATACGTGTATATATACTCGTACATATGTACATATACTCATTTGCTCTTTTACTCATATAAAATTACACACACCCAGTTCACACGCTTCATTGACGTTGTTGAAAGCAAGCGAATTTTATTTTTTATTTTTTTTTTATTTATTTTTTTTTATTTTTTTTTTTTTGTAAACAAAGCCTAAATGGAGCTAAAAAATGCAGTAGAGGAAAAATAAAAATCTATGAAAAAAAAAGCAACAAAAAAAATTAAATAAAAACAAACATTCATATAAAAATGGGCTTGCTTTTGGGCAGAGCGCAATTGTTTTGGCTAACTGATCATTTCGTTTTGTCAAAATTTTACCCATATCATGCATTTATGTCAGTATCGTTTTTTTATACATTTTTCAAGTTCTTTTTATTGTACCCAATGCCTCGTTACAGAGAAGGTATTAAGAAACTGTGGACCAAATGAGTGTGGAATTCGTTAATTTTAATTGAATTCGACATAAAATATTTTTTTTTTTGGATTAATTTATGCTTCTCTTTTTCGATAAAAATTTCGCATTAACAAAAAAAATGTTACCCTGAAAAAATGTTGTCCTGAAAAAGTGTTGCACTTTTTCTTGAGAATGAACAAAAGTGTGTATAATTCATTGCTTTCATCCATTCGGACGATATGATTTAGTCAGCGTAGCCGCTGTCTCTTCATTCGGTCAACTCTGTCAATATCATCGTATAGCTAGTTCCATCGACTGCGGTATTCGCCGTTTCCACTGCGCAAAGGACCATAAATCGTTCGAAAAACTTATCTCTCGAAGCCGCCCAGGGCCGACTCATCAGATATGGACATCGTCTACGCTTCTGCGCCATATAGTAGGACGGGAATGATGAGCGACTTGTAGAGTTTGGTTTTCGTTCGCCAAGAGAGGACTTAGCTTTTCAATTACCTACTCAGTCCAAAGTAGCATCTGTTGGCTAGAGTGAGTCTGCGCTGGATTTCATATGATTCATAGTACAAATTCTTTAGCAACAGCTCCACACTAGTCAAGGTAGCGGCGAAGCAAAATGGCTTGGTAGTGAACGAGGTCATGACAAATATTTCCTGCCATTAAACAATAGCCAGCACTTTTGTTCGTGAGCTAATACGTAACTATTGATAGTGATAACTTGAGGTCGTAAATAATTTCATCAATCCCGGAAGAAGCCCTTCGATCAAGGGGAAAGTTCAGGTAGAGAGAGCTCTTTACCTATATATGGACAGACAGCGTATATCTGCCGACTATCTATCTACCATAAGTAGTCTGATAAGAATGTTTGGTGATCAACAGAACAGCCAGTACCGTATTCGGGGGACCCTGATGGCCGCGGACCATAAATTAAAAAAAAAAATGTCGCACAGAAACGATAGAGCAGTAGGAAAGAGAGAAATGGAGCCCAAATGGCCTTGCTGTATACCCATTAGCGTCACTAGGATCTCCAAGTAAGTACTAAAGTTAGCTTTTTCTAAAGTCACAATCTTTTCATTCATCATCTTCAACAATGCATCGACTGAAAACCGTTTACCGAAATTTGACCGAAGAATAACACAAAATACAATAACTTTAGGTGCTGGCTAATTGCTTCTTGTTATTTGAGTTTCTGCAATTCTCAAATGACCAGCGAGGTGATACGTCTAAAGTGCCTATTGTTTGGAATGGAATTTTCCTTCATAAGATCCAGGTCAGGTATCTGACTATCTGATCTGTATGCGTCTTCCCATTCATGTTCCCTTGCTGAGTAAGCGATTGGCGTCTGCGCAGCGACAGGTACCTCCTATAGCATTGGGCAAAGACCAAATTTTTTTGCAGCAAGCCTAACCTGAATACATTCCCCCACCCGCTTAGACAATTTTCGATAGTTAATTAATATTGAACTTATTTACTTTAATTATTATTTTTTCTTTTTGTATGAAATATTTAGCTTTTATCAGTGTTTTTGTTTTAAATCAAATTAAAAAACAGCTATCACTTCTAGAGCTGTTTTTTTATATAAATTCAATTTGAATTTTTTTCTATAATCTTTTTCCCTAAAGTCGCCGGAAGCGTATTAAATTTTAATAATATTCTGCTCAAAAGTTATTGAAAGCTTTCTAAAATTTCAGAAACATTCTCAGTTAAAATGAGAGAATTACCACCTCTCATCACTCAACTTATTTATAAAATCCTCCCGAGTGTAAGCCATCCTTATTTTACTATTATTTCGCTTCTGTTTTTATTTATTTATTTATTTTTCGACATTCACAAATTTTGAGTAATTCTGAGTGCTCTATTGTAACTGTTATTTTATTATCCCTATCAGCTTTTTAATTTGAACGATTCGTTGAAAATTTTTCATTATTATTATTTTTAAATTCTGTTTTAATTTAAACTGGTATTAGTTTTATGTGTTTACTACATTATTTTTTATTTTATTTTGTTTTGATTTTTTTTGTCTCTTTATAACATTGCTTTGTACATTTTATTACCGTTAATTATTTTATAGCCTTCCAAAACACAAAATCAAAATAAACACATACATGCATTGAATGGCCTCGACATATCCCTGGCATGTTGAGGAAAAAAAAATAGAGATTAAATTCAAAAAAAAGAAAAAAATAATTAAATAAATTAAAAATAATACCAGTATAATAAAAAAAATTCGAGGTAAATAAAATAATTAAAGGAAAATGTCGAAAAAGAAACGAAAAAATAATTACATAAATTGAAGCAAAAATATACACAATAAAAAAAGTAAAGTAAAAGAAAACAAATAAATAATGCAATTGAGTATAAACATATACAAACAATAAGAATTAACCGATTGTAGCTAAAATGAGAGAGAATAAAAAATAAATAAAAATGAAATAAGCTAAAACAAAAAAAAAAATTTTTAGAAAAACAAAAAATATAAATTAAAACTAAACAATTTAAGCATTATTTTACGAAATAACAATTGCCATTTGAAAACTCGGCCAGTTCATTAGTAGCGATGAGTCGACCGACCTCAAATGAGGCAATTTGTTGTGTACACATGTCAATTTTCTAATTTATTTCGCATTCAGTGGTTCATAAATTATGCCAGCCAAGTAATTATACAGGGTTATTCATTGTGCGGTTTCGAAAACGAACGTAGATAAATTGCATTAAAAAATTTTTTTCATAAAATTTCTTTTTTTATTGGATACCAAGGGTGAGCCTTATATGGGAAACAATACTTCATTCTAATGGCCACCTCACGAATTTTTGCAAACTTCAATCTGTTTGATCAATTTTTTTCATATCGGTGGTATCTTTACCTTAGTGCTAAAGAGTTAAAGGTTGATCTGCATAAGCGCGGTTTTTCACGGTGTCAAATCGCACAATCTCCGTGGAACGCGAAATTAGTATGTTCCGTTTCTATCTCGGGACCAAAAAACGCACCAGACAGTTAGTTTTTTTTTCGTGTAATGACCTCTATTTAATTATTTTAGGATTCTCGGAGCGCCAAAGGCGACAATTTTGCTTATTTACGTATTCTCCGAGTGAGAACTGTGCTTAGTCACTGTAGAAAATTTTGTTCGAAAAATCGCCGTCTCTAGCACCCAATCAAGGTATGTACAGCGCTGTGAAGGGTCAGTTGGGTGGTTGTAGATGTAAGTCCAAGTGAGAAATACGCCATAATGTGCCGTAAGAAAGTCTCAGCTCTTGAATACTTCGAGAAATAGATATATTGAAGTCACTTATAGTAGCGATATTTGAGGCCGGCCTTACAATATCTGTAAATTCGCCAATCTCTTCAAATTTCTTTAAAATTTTACTAATGTCTTGAGTAGGTAGACGATTATGAGCACCATAATCTCTTCTCATTGTAATACACGAAACGTGTCCACGTTTGACTCACAATTTTTGTAGTTGGTTTTAACAATTTTAACGGGTTGTGCTGCTGGCAAGCGATCCATTTTCATAAATTACTATAAATAACTTTTAACTAAAACAAAACATGTTTGGTTTGATAATTAAGTTAGACAGATGCCAAAATGCAGCTGTGTATTTGTGAAACCACAAAATGGATAGCCCTATAATAGAACATATTATATGTGGTCTAAGCTTTCGACAGATATACACTTACATAATACAAAAAAAAAATTAAAAATATAAAACAAAAAGATCACGACAAATAACAATAAAAACAAAAAATAAATTTGTGACGTGAGAAATATTGCAGTGATTAACTTCTGGAACATCTGTACTGGAATGAGTAACTATTGCAGTCTATTTATGTACACTATGCGGAGCAATAAAGCCGCCACTCTAAATTGTTGTTAAATGTTTTGAAGTAATTTTTAATACAATTTTATGATTTTACGAGTGGCTAAAGCTACATTTTTTGAAATTCTCATTTAATTTATTCGGTGGTAATTACTTGCAGTTGGTCTATTGTCACGTTATAGCTATTAATTTTCAGTGGTTGAGGCTTAGGTATGTACATACATATGTTATGAGAGTAAAAATAATAATATTAAAACAAGCACTCAATAATAATTATGAACATTAAAAAAAATATTATTAAGAATTTTGGAGAAAAATTGCAGCAAATTTTTCAAAAAGCTGCCAAACTAAAGCTTGGAAAAAACGTTTCGGCTGAATAGCTCTCGAGCATTTAGTAACTAAGTAAGTTAGCAAATATATGTAGATATGTGCATACACGTATATCAAAAGAATTAAGTCGGTGTGTGAAAAACGTAAAAACAAATTGTTTAAAAAATTACACAAGTATTGAGGAGTATTGGAAAAATGGCAAGAGATTACAAAAGACTCGCTACGAAAGGAAAAATTTTTTTTTTATCTCATTGAGCAGAAGTTGCAACAAGCTACCGCTAACTATGCTAATGTTTTGCTTTTGGTTGATGCAACTCGGGTTTGCAGTGTTTCCGCTTTATACGAAATTTACATATACGACATTATGTATAGACATACACTTATATTTACAAGAGTTTATGCTTGAATGGAAATTCAGAAAAATAAATTACATTTTTGGTATATCTTCACTGGTTACGCAAGTTCATTGGAAAATTTGAATGGAAATGCGAGGGACAAAAATTAAAAAAATGTTATTTTTAATAATGAAAAATATGTTACTAAAAAAATAAAAAAAATTAAATAATATAATTAAAAAAAATTTAATAATTGAAATAAATTTGTTTATAATTTATAGTATAAAATAAAATAAAAAATTTAACTGAATCCAAGAACATAAAGTAAAATAAATAGCTTGGATGAGAACTCAGCAAATATCGAAATGGCGCTGTTTACCAAAAGCTACAAATCGCCAATTTTTAAACCACCTCTACTACTCTATGGTGGCTCCATATGGTGGCCGGCACTCAAGTAAATTATTTACTTTCAGGAGCTAACTACTACTACTACCACTGAGGGCTAAACACTCGGCAGCTATGCTTGTACCAAAAACACCGTCACCGATTTCCCCAGAAGCACTTCTAAATCTTCTCATCGCGAATTACCAATATTCACACGCCATGCGATTTGACAGTTTTCTGTTTCGCTGGTTAAATTTCTTTTCGATCCATTTGAAAATGCAGGGAATTGAATTGGTGATGTAAAGTCCATTATTTAGAATCCGTCAAAAAAATTACATTATATCAGATCGTATAATTTATTTAATTTTAACAAGTTTAATATCCGCTTAAACTGTATATTTAAATAGATAATAATTTCTAATTTTTTCGTTTTTAATATACAAATAGTATTTTGGTGTCAAATAAATGTTTCCGTTTTAGTGTTTTCTTGTATGGCTTTTATATTTTTTGTTTCGATATATCAGCTGCCTTCGATAAATTTTTCATAAAAATCATAGAAGGCAACGATTTGGTCGTGATTCGCATGATAATTGAGAATGAATTACTCACTTTTAGTGTAAATTCGCTCCCAAAAATTGTATGGCGAATTAAGTAATTCGGCATGTAATTGGAGTACGAATTACGATTGAGAGAGCAAAACATGCATTTGGGCTGTCGTGGAAATGCCGTATTACTCTGCACCTGTATGGCAAATTATAAGCCAGCTGCAAAACAATTAGATTGTACGCAACTCAACTTGGTATTGTAGTATAGGGTACACTAAAATATTAATTGTTACAGAATTGCCGAAGGAGCTGGATTAGACAACCTTCAGATGTGCTTCGACAATCTCTTTTCCACAATAATCTCAAACAGGAACGAATGGGAAAACACTAACTCCTTCGGTCAGGGAGACATAGCCATCTGTATAGATAAAAAAGTGGGCAGTGCAATCCACTGTACGATGCTATCATATAGATGGAAATGAAACTACCGGACCATTGTAGCACCTTCCCAGCAGAACTCTTTACAATTGTGGAAGCCGCTGTGTGTCTGCTCAAATCTACGGTAGAAAGACAATTACCTACGATATTTTCCGATAGCCAAACTGTCATCAGTTTGCTATGTCAAAAATGACTATAAAATGTAGTGGTAATATGTATACACTCTCGATTAAATACAAAACAGTCGTTATCTGGGTACCGGGACATACCAGAAAAGTGCACGGTAGACGGACTTGAGTGAGAAGGAACCATCTATCTATTAGTAAACCATGCATACGATGCAGGTTTACCTTCATCCACCGCAAAGTATACCTATGATAAAAATGTATTTTTTCTTTTGACAGTTATAAGCTGTCACTTTTAGCTTGCTTCAGGAAAAAAGTACGCGTAATTTTGTTTCTTTATGTTTGTTCGTCGACAATTTTAATATGGAGCCCACAAAAGAAAATTTTCGCCATATTTTAATTTATTATTTCCTTAAAGGAAAAATTGCAGTACAGGTTGATAAAAAGCTGCATAATTTGTACGGTGGTAAGGCCTTGAAAGAAACAAAGTGCCGAAGTTGGTTTGTCAAAATCCGTTCGGGAGATTTTTCACTAAAAGATTGGCCACGTTCAGGTCGGCCAAGTGAAGTTGATGATGACGATATCAAGACTTTAGTCGAATCGTTTCGTCATGTAACTGAGCGTGAGAATGAAGAGAAGTTAAGTATACCAAATTCAACTGTTCATAATCATATAAGACGTCTTGGTCTGGTAAAAGAACTTGATATTTGAGTACCACATGAATTGAAGGAAATTCATTTAACAAGCCGCTTCAACGCTTGTGATATGCATCTTAAATGCAATGAATATGATCCGTTTTTGAAGCAAATCATAGCTGGAGATAAAAATGGATTGTTTACAATAACGTCAATCGAAAACGATCATTTTCCAAGCATGATGAAGCGTCAGAAACCACTTCAAAGGCCAATATTCACCAAAAGAAGTTTTGATCGGAAGAATATGGTATATTTTGAGCTGCTTCCAAGGAACCAAACGAATAATTCGGATGTTTACTGCGAACAACTGGACAAATTGAATACATTTATCAACGAGAAGCGGCCTGAATTGGTAAATCGTAAATGTGTCATATTCCACCAGGACAATGCCAGACCCTTCACACCTTTGCTCACTCGACAAAAAGAGAGAGAGCTTGGCTGGGAATTGTTGATGCATCCACCATATAGCCCTGATATTGCAACCGTCAGAAAGGTGTAATAATAGGTCACTGTTTAATGGAATTTTACGACAATATAATGAGCTGTCACTCCAATGACTTTTGCTGCAGCTGTAGAGGTGAAGAAGAGAAGGAATCTATTGAACACCACCTCTGGCACTGTGCTGCCTAGACATTTGCGCGACACAAGTACCTCAGAAACTATATGTAGCTCCTCCGAACAGCTGGTGGTTTTTTATGAGGAATTTTCATCTTATGTCAAAAATAAACTCAGAGGGGTTGACAATACCTGCCGAGAGGCCATCACATTTAGAAAAATTAGTTTTCTATAATTTTGGAACTAGGACTCGAATCCTGGCCATCCGAATGGCAATCTGTATTGCTAACCATTTTTACTCTCTTACTAACTCACTAATGGCGCATTTAATTGCGCTCCAAATAAAATTGGCTCATACAAACATTCATTAAAACATTCATTAATTACAAAATAAACACATAAAACCAGTAGCGAAATGAACAGCACAGTAGTTATACTATTAAGACCTACTGTGTTGTGACCTCATTAAGTTGGAAAAAAATCAAAATTTTATAAATGCTCATCATAACTACAACAAAGCATGAAGTTTAATGTCATTGAACCAAAAAACAAAAAGCAGAAAACAATAATAATACTAAATAAGGTTATGTTGGCGTATAAAAATTAAAACTAAAATACTTATATTTATAAATCTTAAGTTTTTTCACGGTCATTAATTTGGCAAACTGTGGCGCTTTAAGTGAAGGTATTCCTCAGTCAGTGGATTCCCAATTATAAAATTATATATATTATAAATTACGTGAAAATGAGTTTTTCTCAATAAATTTATTTTACAAGTCAAAAGAGAAAATATTGTGTAATTAATGTGCAATATAAATAATTAAAAAAATATTATTATTATTGCTTCACAGGTAAAAATGTTATGAAATGAAAATGCATTTTTTATGCAGTAATAAAAATAAAGTATTTTTAAAAATATAAATTTTCTTATTCCACAACTATTTTTTGCAATTAAAAGTCACTTAAAAATTGGTATGCTTTAAAAAAAATTTAATCTGGCTCTCGCATCTAATTAATATATGTACATATGTATATAAAAATATTTTTGGTGAATATTTTTATGGCTTATAATCGCTTAACAATTTCTTTTCCTTGTCACTGATACGCTCATAAATCACTTGTCATGTCAAAATGGCAAACCATATCTACTGATTGTGTTGTGTAACTCAATGATTATTCATCTGATCGCCTAACTGGCTACTTAAATAACGAAATGTTGAACTGACTTATTTGGAAAAACAACTTTAGAGAATTTCGGTGAAGTGATGTGGGTTTTTTTCTCAAATAAATATAAGAGAGATGACCAAAAAGTTGGGGAATGCAAAATTACAAATTTGTTTCTGCTATCTGGAGTCTTCTGAATTTTTTTTTTTAATAAAATTTAATTTAAAAAAAAATATTTAGTTACATTTTTTTTTAAATTATTTAACTCTGTTTGTGATTGCATTGAAATTTAGCCTTTTCTACTCTTATTTTAAGCTGAAATAAATTTCTGAAACGGAAAGAAATTTCGAGTTAAACGGCGAAGTCACCAAGCATATCACCAACACCACCATTGACGGCTGGTTATGTAAAGACAATCGCGGATGCTTTAAAAAACTAATTACTTTTACATTTCCTACTCATTTGTTATGCATTCGGCAGTGCACTGAAAGCAATTGACAATGCGACAGTGGTAATTAGTAAAAGGGAAGCACAATAGAAACATAAAAATCAAAAAACAAGAAATAAGTTAAAAAAAAATTAAATAAAATGGAAAGTGAAACTGAAAAATATTAAAAATTTAACATATAAAATATATAAGTAAATAAATTGTAAAATAAAACATATCAAAAATGTAATAAAAATCATAAAAAAATTCATGTAAATTCAATAAAAAGTAAAATGGAAAATTTATAAAAAAAAAAATTAAATGCTTAATAAGTTACGTTAGACATTTAAATAGCTAAGATGCATGACAATTGGGGAGAGAGATAAACAGACCGCTTAGTAAAACAAAAACTCTTGGACACCAAAAAAGAAACGCATGGAAAATACATTGCGTATTTCATGTGCTTAACGCATGCGCAAAGTGGAGGATGGCTGTTAAAGCAAAGCAAGAGAGGAAATAAATAACCAACTGATATTGGCAGCAAGTGGTAAGCGCAAAATATGTGTAGCCCGAAAGCTATTGTAAAACACAAGTCGAAAGTACAAGATATGTACATACATATGTATAGCTCGAAACCTAAAACACAACAACATGCTTGTAATTGAATGTTGGCAGTAAATTAACTGACGGCGGCACCTGTTGCATGCGTTAAGTGCGCAAACAAATAATGATTGTTTTTTCTTGCATTTGCGTTTGTTGGCTTTAACTTAAACAACGCCTTCAATGCAAAAATAGAGAAAAATTTAAAAGAAAAATTAACGACTATTTAAATGGTTAAGCTGTTTAAATAATTAATTTTTACTTGAGTGACAGTCAAGTGCAAGACTACGCATAATAATGGCATGTGTACGAACAAAATGACGATTAAATTTTTAAAATAAAAAAAAATTAAAATAAATTAAATAAAATGAAACAAGATAAAATAAAAATAAACTAACATAAAATAAAGTAAAATACTTTTAAAATGAAATAGAAAAATAAAAAAATTAAAATAAAATACAATGAAATAACATAAAACAAAATAATATAAAATTAAATAAATTAAATTTAATAAATTAAAATAAAATAAAACTAAATAAAATAAAAAAATAAAATATAATAAAGTAAAAAAATAAAATAAAATAAAATAGAAAAAAGAAAAATAAATAAAATGAAGTGATATAAAATAAAATAAAAAAATAAAATAAAATAAAATAAAATAAAATACAATAAAATAAAATAAAATAATATAAAATAAAATAAAATAAAATGAAATGAAATAAAATAGAATTAATTAAATTAAAATAAAATAATATAAAATAAAAGGATATAAAATAGAATAAAATAAAATTAAAGAAAATAAAATAAAATAAAATAAATAAAATACACTAAAATAAATAAAATAAAATAAAATAAATAAAATAAAACAAAATAAAATAAAATAAAAAAATGAAATAAAATAGAAGAATTAAATAAAATAGAATAAAATTAAATTAAATGAAATAAATAAAATTATAGAAAATAAAATAAAATAAAATAAAACAAAGCAAAACAAAATAATATAAAATTAAATAAATTAAATTAAATAAATTGAAATAAAATAAAACAAAACGAAATAGAAAAAATAAAAATAAATAAAATAAAGTGATATAAAATAAAATAAAATAAAATAAAATAAAATAAAATAAAATAAAATAAAATAAAATAAAATAAAATAAAATAAAATAAAATAAAATAAAATAAAATAAAATAAAATAAAATAAACTAAAATAAAATAAAATAAAATAAAATAAAATAAAATAAAATAAAATAAAAATAAATAAAATAAAGTGAAATAAAATAAAATAAAATAAAATGAAATAAAATAAAATGAAATAAAATAAAATAAAATAAAAAAAATAAAATAAAATAGAATACAATAAAAAAAAATAAAAATAAAAAAATATATAAAATAAAATGAAATAAAATAAATTAAAATAAAATAAAATAAAATAAAATAAAATAAAATGAATTAAAATAAAATAAAATAAAATAAAATAAAATAAAATAAAATAAATAAAATAAAATAAAATAAAATAAAATGAAATGAAATAAAATAATATAAAATAAAACAGAATAAAAAAAGTTAAAATTAAATAAAAAAAAATAAAAAAATTAAAATAAATAAAATAAAATAAAATAAAATAAATAAAATAAACAAAAAAAAAAAAAACAAAATAAAAAAAGTTTAAATTAAATAAAATAAATAAAAAAGTTAAAGTAAAATAAAATAAAATAAATTTAAAAAAATAAATAGATATATTAATATGAAATAAAACAAATTAAATTAAAATAGTATTAAATTTAATTGAATAAAATAAAATAAAATGAAATTAAAATTAAAATTATTAAAAAATATATAAAAATTAAATGTCAAAGTAAAATTCAATTATCAAAAAATTAAATAAAATTAAAATAATTAAAATAAAATGGTATAAAACAAATTAAATGAAGCAAAATAAAATAAGAAAAAAAAATAAAAATAAAATAAAACTAAATTAAATTAAACTAAGCTAAATAAAATAAATTAAAAGAGAATAAATTAAAATAAACGAAAAGAAAATGTAATGAAATAAAATTTAATAATATATAATGATTTGAAATTAAAAAATACAATGTAACATGAAATAAAGTAAAATAAAATAAAATATAATAAAATAATATAAATATAAAATTATGCAAAATAAAATAGATAATGTAAACTAAAATTAAATAATTAAAAGCAATAGCAGAAAATAGTTCACCTAAAAGAAACTTTTCGTATTACCCAGGAAATACTTCAATAAATTGGATGACAACTTTCTTTATGGCTTGTTGCATACGTAATTCGTACAAGGCAGAGAAGGGTTTTTTCACCTACTATGCACCAACTGTTTGAGTTATTGTTGTTGTAAAATTCACTACAAATTATTCGTGTAGTTTTATTTTTGACTTTATAAGTTATTTTTTCTCTTGTACCGCACCTAAAGCGGCTGAAAAAAATTGGCAAGCATTTTTTGTGGGTGCTTTACGTCACGCGCATTTTTGAGTTCATTGTATTTTCATTTTTTTGTTGCTGGCTGTTTAACATGCACATATGTACATGGGAGTACATTTTGTATAGTTTCATGCAAACATAAACAGCCGAAAATTAATCAACTTTTATTATATTTTTATTTATTTATTTTTTTGGAGCACTGAAGTCAGCTTAAAATGGCTCCAGTGACTGGTAGGAAATTAAGAAAGAGATTGGAAAAAAACTGTTCTAAGATAAAAAGAATCAATTCCAAGCCACACATTTATATGAAGCTACGCTGTGTGTGCAAAATCGGGAAAGCTGAAATTTGTAGTGTTTCTTCATTCGTCAAATTTTTGGTGGATTTGCCCTCAAAATTGCATAATTATGATTTTCTGTTTATCCAGAAACGCTTACTGTGGCGTTCTTATTTTAATAAATATTTAATCTTCGAACTTCTCAGAAAAGAATGTGGTTGTGTTTATATTTCCTGCCGAGTCCCTTAAGTTGGAACAATACAATTTCAGTTGTGTTAGGTCAGTAATAAGTCAGAAAGCTACTTGGTGTGTAGGGGAAAGCACACAATGGAAGTACTATGCATACAATTACAGCCATATTTATATATGTAATGACTATAAGTACGCTTGAGTTTTAACTAATATGTATGTTTGTGCCATATCTTTAATGCCAAAAAGGGAAAGGAAAATGAGGCTTCCAAGCTCAAACAATTGAATATGTATTTACATACTATGTATGCGTGTATGTGTGTGTCGTCGGTTGAAATTAGTTTAACTAATTAAAATACATACTGTTATGGAGCGACACAAGTGAGCTTGAGGTATGTCTATATGAACACATGGTGTAATGCATGCGTAATTACTCACATACATATTTCCTACACATATACGAGTACATACACGTATATTATATAGTATATATAAGTACACAACTATGGAAAAAACTTAGTTATGCATATTGGGTCTCATTTAACTTTTTCACTAAACAATTGTCGAAACTAATTACGTACATATGTATGTATGTAGGTGCAATGGCCACTCTCTGCATACCAACATAAAACAAATTAAAATGCATTGATGTGCGTCATAATTTTTTTTACTACGATAACACACCTTTAAAATATACAAAAACAATTTCAACTATGGGTGAACTGGAAAAAGAAACGAAATAACAATTGAATGCGTAATGAAAAAATATGTGATAAATATATGTATAGCAAGCAATACGTAACAATAATTTTTTGTAATTATTTTTTACTGATAGTGAGAGTGAACTCATTCACATAACGTACATACATATATATGTATGTATATACAAAATTATTGTGATGACTGTCATTTGTTACACAACAGTGTTAGAGCGATTGGGGTTATTGGGAGGTGATTATGACGAGCTAATTGAATTATTGTTAAAATTTAGGTAAAAAAAGGCAAACATAATAAATTGACTAATTGAAAATTGGAAGCGCTTATATTTTTCATATTTCCGGAAAGGCAATAAATGGAAAGTTTTTGTTGAGGTATGTATATACTAAACATATCAGGTCTAATAAAAAGTAATCCCTATAATTATTCGATTTATGTTAAATATACACCGTTTTACTTGACAACTTTTTGCCTTTTTTAAGGTAATGCCCTTATGCCTATCCCATAGAGACCCTTATAACTATTGGCGAAAAATTGGGTCAATAGAGAACCTTCTACAAAATTCCCAATTGAGAGTTCATCGAAGCAACTCTTTCTCATACAATCAATAACACTAAAAATTTCCAAATAGTATTTCTTCATATTATATAGTACATCCATAAAAAAAGCTCCTATTATCCATTAACTACGCTTTAAATCTTTCGCTTTAAATCAATCAAAAGAATAGCTTTGTATCCTCCTTTAAATTAGTCTGCCCAACAAATCGACCCACATTCAAGCTGCATTCAAGTACCATAAAATGTTCTATTATACACTCAAAAGTACAAACTTGCACGTACATTCTGCTTGCCTACTAGCTGTGCATACGTGTATACGAGTAAATGCCGCAAGTGAAATCAAGCGTTTAAAATGAATTCGTGCTAAATACCCCCAATACACACGGAAGCATAAAGAACCGTGATGAAGTTGAAAGCAGTTTAATATTTAACTGCGTTTGTGTGTTTGTTTACATTGTGCTTGTGTGGAAATTCTAAAGCGTTACACACGAAGTGTTACTTATACGCAGTGGACGACCAACGGCAGCGGCTCAACTCATTTATGGTTGCTTAATGCAATATCTACATATGTACATATTAATATACGATTCCATGCATACTTGTACTTACATATACGTACAGCCAACAAGTTGCAAAAATAAAACTCATTTTGTAAATAAAGTGTTGCAATTATTATTGCCATGCGTGTGGTAAAATATTTTTTCTACTTCCAACTAATGTATGGACGGTTACGGATTTAGAAAAAGTTATGCTTTCTGACATGAAGGAGTTGTAGTGGAAAAAGTAAAGTAAATAATAATAAATAAATAAAAAAAGAGGTAAAATAAAAGATTAAAATAAAATGCAAAATAAAATAAAAATAAAATATGATAAAACTAAATAAAAAATAAAACAAAGTAAAATAAAATAATAATTTAATAACATAACATAAATTGAAATAAAATAAAATAAAAATAAAAAATAAACAAAATAAAATAATATAAAATAAAAAATAAATAAAACAAAATGAAAAACAAAAATATAAACTAAAATAAAATAAATAAAACAAATTAAAAAAATATATAATTTGAATAAAATAAAATAAAAAAAAATAAAAATAAAATACAATAAAATAAAGCATGTAAAGTAAAATAAAACAAAATAAAATAAACTAAAAAAATAAATTAAATTAAATTAAATTAACCAAAATAAAATATAATAAAATAAATTAAAACAAAATAGAAAATAAAGGAAAAAGCAATATTAAATAAAATGAAAAATAAAATAAAGTAAAATAAAATAATAATATAATAACATAACATAAATTGAAATAAAATAAAATAAAAATAAAAAATAAATAAAACAAAATGAAAAATAAAAATATAAATTAAAATAAAATAATATAAAACAAATTAAAAAAATATATAATTTGAATAAAATAAAAAAAAAATATAATAAAATAAAATAATGTAAAATAAAGCATGTAAAGTAAAATAAAACACAATAAAATAAACCAAAAAAAAAAATTAATTAAATTAAATTAAAAAAACCAAAATAAAATATAATAAAATAAATTAAATTAAAACAAAATAAAAAATAAAGGAAAAAAAATAAAATAATATTAAATGAAATGAAATAAAAAATAAAGAAAAATGAAATTGAATTGAAAAAAACTGGAATTAAATGAAATAAAATAATTTTAATTAATTTTAAATAAAATAAAATGAAATATATTATAATAAATAAAATAAACTAATATAAAACAAAATTAAAAAAAAAAAAAACAAAAATAAAATATGATAAAATAAAATAAAGTAAACTAAAAGAACATAAAACAAAATTAAAAAAAATTTAAATAAAATATAATAAACTAAATTAAATTAAAACAAAATTAAATATAATTAAATAATTAAAAAAATTATGAATAAACTAAAATGAAAAAATTAGATATTGCATTAGGATAGGTTGAAATGGCTATCGATGTATTAGTATCAATATACTTAGGCCAGTAAAGGCTCATTGTGATAGCACGGTGTTTCCCCGATCACTGAGCTTCACTAGCTATCCATTTCGATTAATTTATAAATTGCATTACATAATTTATTTTGATGTCTGCTGTGTCGAAACCTAGTTCTGCCCAAGGCGAGGCATTTACCATACATAGAAGATGGGAGACCGTTTATTTGCCTTTCCAGCAGCCTGGTCACTTGACTTTCCATCAACAGTGACCTTTAAAAACTCCGACAACCTTAGAGTATTCTCTCTTTTGAGATATTATATTTCCCGTGATCTTTTCTATTCCCCTTTCGCCCAAGCTTGTTTAGAAATTCTACAAGTAACAGTGTGACTCCATTTAAATTCTGCCTGCTCGTAAGCAAAGTCTCTGAATAGTAGTTTGCTTGTACGTATAGCTAAAGGCATATCAATGCGTACTTTGTCGAATTTGCATTGGAGAAATCTGCTTGGTGGTGACCTGTCTGGCATTTTCGTCTACCTTACAATTTCCCCTCTATGTCTCTGTGACAAGGAACCCAATTGATAAATATTATTATCTGTTTGGCCATCATTGCACAATCAGGCGGCAGTTAAGCACATTTTTTAAAATTGTTAGCGCTGCCTCGTAGGCTCCTTGCTTCTACCATAATGGCTGAAATTTTAGTCTGAAATTCACTGCAATTATCGGGTAGTCTGAAGGAGAGCTTGAATAGTGAGTCTCATGAGAAAACACCTCATTTCACCGTTCTATCAACTTTCGATCCATCAGTATATATCTCAACGCTATCAATTCGGGTATCGATGTTATTGCTTCATTCGTCTCTTTTAGGGATATGCGTTATATAATTAATGCTAGTAAAAGTTGACTTGCTCGGGTACAAATTCCGGTGCCACCAACATCAAAAAGTTATGGAAAACTAATTTAAATAAAAAATTAAGTTAAATTTTCTAATTGCGGTCGCTCCTTGGTAGGGAATGTCCACCCCTCCGAGCGTATTTTGAACATGAAATAAAGGCTCCTCGTTAAAAAACCATCAGCCGTTCGGAGGCGGCTTAGTATAAACTATAGGTCCCTCCATTTGTTGGAAAAACATCAAGACGCAAAACCACAAATTGGAGAAGGAGCTCGGCCGAAAATCGCTTTAGCGGTTACAAGGCGCCAATTATATATAGGACTGTCGATTATTCACATAATTCATTATTCTATACATCTAGCTGGCTTAGTCGAAGAGCAGATAGCGCTGCAGTCTTATAACCCATTAAGTCTAATGGTAAAATATCGAGAATCAGATTTGGCGTGATCTGATGCCCACTTATGCTAATCACCGTTGATTTAAAAAGTCAACTTTTGTCGCCCTGTATTACACAGGCCATCATACAGCTACCCCATTTATACCTATGTATATAGAGCGATGGATGCCTTCTTATATCGGCTTTCCAGTTTACCTTTTTGTCCGAGCCCCAGATTTTTAACTTGGTTCTGTGGCTTAGGTCAACCCAGTTTAAAGTTTACGGGCTTATTGGTGGTACGTTATATATCTACACATTATTTGAGTTTACACAAGATCCATAAGGGTTAGACCAGTTAGATACTCTCCGAAGAGTCCCCTCTATCAAGTCGCTCAGAGGTTTGTGCAAGCTTACTCCAGTAAGTTTTGGCAATATCATCAGCGTATGCAACGATTCTAGCTCCTCCAGAAATTGCATTCAGCTCATTAAATAATTTTTGCTAATTTTTTTTTAATTTTGTTTATTAAAAATTTTTTCTATCGTTTTTTATTCTTCATTTCTTACGTTTTTTTTTCTTCACGCTCACGCTCGCAAATGTTTGCGCAAACAAAATGATGGCAAATGTACGTGCAAGTCGAACATGTACAATATATACCTATATTTGTATGTATGTATGTATGTATATATGTATGTATGTATATGTATTCATATATATTTGGTAGTAGATTGCACATAAAGCCTTACGCATAGCAGCAGTTGCGGCCTACTGCCACAAAGAAAAAAAAAACAATAGCAACAGCAGCAGTAACAACAACAACTACCACTTATAGCGAAAAACTCCGATATGCTTTAATGCGATTCTTGTTGTTTTTTTGTTGCCTTTTGTACCGACAAACTAAAGTAGGTTTCGATTTCCACAACAAAAACTCCGTTTGTATATTAGCACATTTATGCATGTGCGCGACGTTGATGTCGAAAAGCAAAGAAACAACAAAAGCAATAGCTTTAAACCAACAAGCCGTCATCAGCGCATCGTCGTCAAATGCACATCAGTCAATGTCTATCAGCCATGAGTTTCAGTTTGACTGGCTGACTGGCTGACTGTTTGCCTCATTGCTTCACATTTGCATTTATGAATGTACACGTATGTATAAATGAATTAATGCAACAGCTTGCATTTAAGGTAATATACACATATATAGATATACTAAGAAGTTACGTGCGTTTTAAGCCGCCTACTCTATATCTTCCGGACTTAGCGAATGAGTTTGCTGGTTGGTTTTCTTATTTTTATATGGTCATGCCTTCTTACTTCGCTACTGACTTGCTACTTGCAGCAGTAGATATGCACGAATGTACATATGTGCCCAGTAGAAAGAACGACGGACTCTACTACGACTCGCAGACAGCCGGTTCTAAGCACCGGGGTTGACGATGGCGGTGAACCCAGCGGATTATTTCTACTACGTGTGCCAAAGGTGACTTCGATATTTATTTTTCACGGTTAGAGCCACCATTTCAATGGCCGAAGTCGTCTTAAGACCTGCTCAAGCATTAAGACAAGCTTTGAATACCATACACCGATAGTCCGTCAACACCCTCTTGAACTGTCTTCCATCGAATTGGGTTCTCGGCATCCAAACACCACCTATTACAAGCGAAGAGTTGGAGCTGTTCCGAGAGTCCCTAGTAATACTGACACAATTAATAATATTTAAATATTGTAGTCGCCTTAATTCCTGAAATGACACCGCGAAAAACCCTAACTACCTCTTTTCATGTCCTGTAAAACTTACTCATCTAACCTTCTTTCCTTCTGGTCCGAACCCGTGGAAAGAGTTCGTTTTTGGACCACACGTTAGATGACCTCGCTGACTCAGACTAGTTTCGCCTGCTCCTTAGTGGAGGTGATCCGTTACAATAACAACAACAACTACTAACTCTAATCGAGCCACGTGCTTCTGCTTTTAAGATTAGATTTCGGCTTGGACCGCCGCCAAGCTTCTTCTTCTTCGAATTGACAGAGACATCTTCTATAACAAGAAGAAATCTTCGTTTCTATGCTGACTCTGAGCAACTTTTGGATTTTTATGAGAAAGTTATAATACTTGGTATCAGAAATGCTTCAAGAGGCATAGATTCCCTGCCGAGACGCAAGCGAATGTAGGAGTAACTTTTGGGTATTAATTTGGCAAGGGTCGGATGCATGACTCTGCGATTGTTAAATTATGGGAAAGTTGAATTGGATTATGGTCTGCCGATAGATTGAGTTTTTGCTCTCTAGTGTCTTGTAAAAAGATAATCAAAACATGAACAAAATAAAAGTCCTTCCAGTTGGATTGAAATATGTTAGATCAAGAGTGCTTCTTACGCGTACAAAATAAGGGAAGCCTGTATCATTTTTTCTCTGCGAGGAAGTCCTATCCGTCGTAGCACGGAAAAATTTGAGAAAAAATGAGATTCGAAGAGCAGCGCATGGAATTGCTCTTGGAAGACCCGGCTTTTTATTAAATGAGAACAAATAGAATTGGATAAAAACAGTTAAGATGAACTGAGACCATATAGTAGATATGACGATCTGGGCAAAACATAAAAAATAATAATTATGAGATGCGATAGTTGATAAGATTATGTAAAATGAGTACAGAGGAGATACATAAGTGCGAACTGAATAGAGTCAAACAAGACCATTTCTGATTAGACTTTATTGGATGAAGTCAGGTAATGGATTTTAGACAAGACGGGGTGAGATCAAGAAAGAAACTATGAACTTTCAATTCAAAGAATTGTTCGATAATATCTCCCTCTTTAAAAGCATATAAGGGGGAGTTCTTCAGTGGGGATGGATTTGAGGTACGAAATTATCTTTTGTAAAGAAAACTCTTTCAAAATGATGGATTTAAATCGATCGACCACAGTAGCCGAGAGATTAGCACTGCGTACTAACATTCAGATGGCCAGAGTTGTAGTCCTAGTTCAAGCAACATACAAAATTATAGATAATTAATTTTTCTAAGTGCCATCGCCCCTCGGCAGGGAGAGTCAAGTCCTTCAGGTTCCTCATAAAGGAAACTATCAGCCGTTCAGAGGCGGTTTAGTATAAACTGTAGGTCTCTCAATATTTGCTGGGAAAACATCCAAGATACACAAAGCGCCGATTATATGTATGTATATATGTATAAAATTAAATTCAAGAAAAGAATTGTAGAATTTGCGGCGTTTCTTGTTCACTTCGCTCAAAAACAACAAGAGAAAGCATATTTTTTCGAATACTTCACAACCTAGTTTTCACTCCAGACCTTCAATATAATAAAAAATATAATTAATATAACAGGCGGGTAGTTGTAACACTAGTTACTAACTAGTTATAATCTGAACTACATTCTTTTATTCATAGTACTGGATTTTAGTACTACGATACTCTTTGCCGACTGGTTAGTAACCCATTTATAGTTGTTGCCTACCGATTACAGTAAGCTGAAGAAGGCTTAGCCGCTGCATAGACAAACTAAGTGTGTATGTAAGTGTATGTAACACGATGGTGATTCTGCACGCTTAGTTTGTCTATATTTATTTAACAGTAAACACAATATCAATTCTAGTTTTTCAATTTAAAAAAAAAAAAAAATTAATTGCAAAATTAAAATATACTACAAAATTGTGTTATATACATACATGCATACATATATATATAGATATAGAAACCTATAACCAAAGAGAACTTACAATTCTTCATGCTGCCTTACGTTTTTCTTTTACACTGAATTAACGCTGTTAATTAGAAAAAAGTTCTATGGAAACGTTTAAATGACGGCAGCACTGGAGACAACAAACAAAACGAAGAATAAAAGAAGTGCAGAAGAGACCACTTTTTAGTGTTTTCAATGCAATCGCTTCTTACACATTTTGTACATAAAAAACTGCATCTACTCGTATACATATGTAATTTAATATTTATTAGTGGCGCAATTATTGGCTCTCTACCACTTGCCAGCCACACTTGGAGTACTCGTACTGAGGACATTCCTACATACATATATACATGTGTGCTATATAAATTAAATTGTTTATTATTATTTTTCCACTTTATATTCAATTAACTCCGCTTCAGTGTCATCACTGTTGGGTCACTCTTACAAACACATATATGGTACATATGTACATAAGTCAGCTTATCGTAAAATATACTGAAGGCCTCCAAAGGCAATGGTAATAAAATTGTAGAAGAATATTATAAAATTAAAAATATTATAATTTTATGCAGCGTCATGGAATTGGATGCTCGATATGAACTTCATTGCTCAGGTTACTCATATGCCTAATAAGAAATTGTAGTTTCGACGACAATTGAATTGAATTCGCGATACTATTGGTTGGTTGGTTGGTTGAAAGAGGGAGTTTGAGTACTTGACCCAAAGTGGGTGTACCTAAGCAATTGAGCAGGCTCCTTGTACTCCCCCGAGTATTCCAACTGAGCGTTTGCGAAAAGATCACTTGATTTTATAAATTTTTTTAATTTCTGTGAGGTGAGGTTGGAACTGGGAGCATCGTGGGAGGTAGCGGTTTAAAGTTTTGTCATCCACTGGGCATGCTCTGCACACAGTCGATTCCACTTTATCAGCTTGAGGAGACGAAATATCTGAGATTATTGTGAAAATAAGCAAAAAGATCATAATAAACTAAACTCTTTGCCTATTTTAGTGGGAATATTGGTAGAGTGTGTCGAGAGGCTCGGCAGTTGGTCGGATAGGAATTCATATTGACCGGTGACTCGTTTCAGGCTCGTTAAACTTCGTAGCTCATGTCACTTAATATTTTTTCACAAAGCATGGTTATAGTTCCAGAAAAATTACAGTACAATCGCTTCTCGCTAGGAAAAGTAAATCTTTCCGAATTAATGAAATAAAAGCTTCTCCATCCATCAGCCGTTCAGAGGAAGTTGAAACTATTATCCCTTCTATTTGTTGAAAATAATATCAAAACGCTCAAGTAGTAGTTGTATGGGACTTTACATTGCCCAACACCAACAGAAGATTTTCGGGAGAAAAGTTTTTCGGATGATTTATGGTTCTATGCGCAGACGATGGAACGATGAACGACATTGACATAGTTCAGCGAATCAAGAAATAGCAACTAAGCTGGCTATGCTATGTCATTCGGATGGATGAAAACATTATAGCTTTAGAAGTACTCGATACAGTACCCGCTAGTGTAAATATTAGGAAAAGTAGAATCATCACTCCATTGGAAGAATCAATTGGAGCAAGACCTACGTCAAAGAAGAAGAAGACATCAGCACGTGATATCACTAGACTCTAAGCTTTGACTATCTACAGTACGTTACATTGTTTTCTGAGTCATAACAGCTCAAAGTTTGTCCTGTACAAGTCCTCCTAAAGCGACTACGCGCTCATCGTTACGCCTAAATAGACGAAGTACTACTTTCTTTCCGGGTGCGATTCAGTGTCAGTATTATTTTTTTCTG
Source organism: Ceratitis rosa (assembly GCA_037013455.1). Taxonomy (NCBI): domain Eukaryota; kingdom Metazoa; phylum Arthropoda; class Insecta; order Diptera; family Tephritidae; genus Ceratitis; species Ceratitis rosa. The sequence continues at coordinate 31,952,871 of JAWMAG010000004.1, forward strand.
AGGCTATCATCGTTGTACAACGAGCTTATAAAATGGGTTTAAACAATGCCGCCACTTGTGGACAGAGCCTTAACCTCCTTCTTTCAACCATCAACTGCCAGTATCGTTTCAAGGTTTTTTTCTTTTCGAACTGAAGGTAACTCTGATGTTTCTATAGTCTCGTAATCGGCGTTCCTGATCTGAAGTAATGAGAAGACAACAAGATTTGGAGGCCGCCAGCTCTCCGATGCAAACTTGCTCGCAAACTTTCCAACGTTCTATAGTTCCTATAGCTCTGAGGTCTTCATCGTTAGCACTTTTTTTTTGCTAATTCTCGAAATTATCGGTATTATGTCTATTTGGTAGTTACCAGTTCGCCGTTACGCTCACAATAGCAGCCAATAGGATTCCTTTTTCTTGAATTTCAGCCTATATAGTCTGAGAATTACATGACTCTTGGAGGATTTGAAACCAAAGTTCACCTGCACAAGCTTGAAGCATAATTTCTTGTAGCTTGGAGATATGATCTCGCTCATGATATGTAAGAGTCAGTGACCGTGATGGAATCTCAGGCAACGTGGTATGCACGCGCATGTCAACCTTGGTTTTGTTAAGTTTCTTTTCATCTCTAGGCGAAATGCTTTCCCACAGATTATCTATAACATTTTAAGCAAAGACTTTAAACTCTCTTTGCCACTTGACCAATTTCCAGTTAAGTTGCAAGTAATCAACCAAACCGAAGTAGAAACCAGAAACACGTCTCGAGCGCGTGTGGTTACACTTCACTAATCGAGTGTCTCTCTACCACAAACGCTAACTATTGTATTTTTCCGACAAGTTGAGACATTTCTACTGTTTGCTACATTTCTAACACATCCTATGGACACGCGCCTTTCATTTCTAACCACTAGTGCAGACAGACTTACATAGATACGAGTATGTACATACAAATATTTGTACTATAATTAACCAAAGACTAACCAACCGAATGGACTGATCAACAGCGTAAACCATTTCACTTGCCACTTCATTGCAATTGACTGCGTTTAACTTGCCACAAATGCAATAGGTAACGGCCTCAATCACCTTGAGCGACGCGCTGCTAAATGCTTGTTTAAATATAATATGTATGTATATATGTATGTATATATATAATAGTTATTATTTTGCTACACCTCATTTGGCTCTGAGCCGCTAACTACTGAGTTGTAAGTAACACTTTTCTTTTTTTTTCTTTTTCTCTTTTTAATTTTCAATTGCATTTCTTTCGACTTTTTTTCTCTTTCTCTCTCTCATTTTTTTTTTTAATTTTGTATTGGATTTTACAACGCCGCCAGCTCATTTTCATGTCATTGTTGATGGACAGATTTCACTCAAAAACCAATATTTATTTTTTTACAACAATTTATAGCGTTGTTGTTGTTGTTGCTGTTGTTTTTGTGGTTTTTCTTGTTTTCTTTGACATTTGTCTCACATTATTTATGGTTGCAATTTGTGCGCCGGCACTCCTGATTATTCATTGAAAAAAGTCCCGCTACATTATTTATAGTAAATACATAGCATACCACATATATGTATGTACATAGGTATGTATGTATGTATGTAAGTATTGCAAATATGTGTGTCTGTTAACTTGTTAGTGCCCACCCCATAACGAAACCACATTTTTTAAACCATTTGAAATGTTTTTTTTTTTTTTTTGTTTTTTTGAATTTGGTTTAGTCATCGGCTGTTAATTATTTATTTATTTTTATACTCGCAACTTGCGCGCCGTGACATTGAAAAAGAAATCGCAAAATTGTTTGTATTTATTATTATGGTTAGATGTAAGCGTACATATATGGAGAAATGACATTGTAACGAAGAGAGATTAATGTAATACCGCAGAAAAATAAGCATACAAATTTATATGTATATAAAAAGTGTTAAAGGGTGCTTTTTTCAGACAAAAAACAAAAGGCATATAATTTAAGGTTAAGGCCAAGAATTTAGTTATTTATTACAAGGATACGGGTTCGCCATTATATCGAAGAAATTCCAGCCGAGAGCCCCAATTTTCGACAACTTTTAGAAGCAACAATTAATAAGAGCTGCAGAGCTGAGGAGCTGAGTGGAATAGAAATAAATTTCTATAAAAGTCTGCAGCCGATGACATTGACAGCATTGACCTCTACAACCACACCGTGAGTTCTGATTTCTCCAAACTAGATGAAGAAACGTAGCTTATGGGTTTAGTAGTGAACGAGGGCAAGACGAAATATTTCCTCTCATCAAACAAACAGTCATCGCATTCGCGACTTGGCTCCCTCGTTAATGTTGGAAGTCATAACTTTGAAGTCGTAGATAAATTCGTCTATCTTGGAACTAGTATCTTTAACATCAACAGCAATGTCAGCCTGGAAATCCAACGCTTCTTTGGACTAAGTAGTAAAATCCTCTCTCGGCGAACTAGGACCAAACTCTACAAGTCCCTCATCGTTCCCGTCCTGCTATATGGTGCGATGGTGATGATGATCAGTCGAGGTTAGAAGTTTTTGAGTGAAATGTTTTGCGTAAGATTTATGGTTCTCTATGAATTGGGAACGGCAGATACTGCAGCCGGTGAAAGGATGACCTGTAAGAGATACACGGCGACATTGACATAGTTCAGCGAATCAAGAAACAGCGACTGCGCTGGTTGGCTTTGATTCGGATGGATAAGAATACTCCAGCTTTGAAAGATTTCGATGCAGTACTCGCCGGTGGAAGCAGCGGTAAAGGCAGACCCGTTGGAAAGATCAGGTAGAGAAGGACCTGGCTGTATTTGGTATCTCCAACTGGGGTCAAACAGCGTAAAAAAGAAATGAATGGCGCAATGTTGTTAACTCGGCTACAATCGCGTAAGCGGTGTCTTCGCCAGTAGCTTAGTTGCAATAACTGGGACTCTTCTAAGCCGTCAATCCCCTTGGACTTATCTACGAAGACAAGCGACTTCACATAACCCCCTGCCACAGCCCAACGACGCGAGCTAATGCGCTCTTCAAAAGTTTCCTTCAATAAATTGTCTGTTTCGTTAGCTGTATATCATTTACCGCCGCCCTGTTGAAACCAAAGATCGTCCATATCAATACTAATCATGGCGTTCCCCATTGACTTCAACATAATGGCCGGCTTCATTTTTGAATAAGCATGGACCAATGATTCCTTCTACCCACAGAGTGAATCAAACACTGCCGCCATAGCCGAGTGGTTAGCATAATTAAATTTTATCATTGTGGTAGCCCCTCGGCAGGGAATATAAACCCCTCTGAGTGTATTTCTGATATGAAATAAAGGCTCCTCGTAAAAAACCACGAGCCGTTCGGAGGCGGCTTAGTATAAACTCCTCCATTTGTTGGGTTAACGTACCTATTCAACCAAGAGTGAGCTTCATCGCTAAACCAAAAATTTCTTTTTTAATTCGGGATTGGTGGCCAATTCGTTTTGGGCCCATACATTAAAAAGGTCACGGCCTTGATTGTCGTTCGCTTTCAAATCTTGTACAACCTAGACTTTGTAAGCAAGAAAACTAAGGCCTTTTCTGATCTGATCTGATCTTCCATAAAGTGGTTGGGCACAACTTCGTTTGTTGAGGTGAACGATGGCGGATATACTCATTCGGGTCTTCTTCCATACTCAGCTCTGCTGAGCGATTATGTCGACCGAAAAATGGATGCGTCGTGCGAACCAAACCATTATTTCGATAACAAATTTGCACGATTAGCAAACGTTGTTCCGAAATAGGGCTGTCCAGGTCGATGGATTTGGAGGCTTTCACCTTCCCGTTGACCTCCTGAACCTCTTCCATGTAGAAATTTTTTCAACCGAAGGATGAAGTGTAGAAAGTCAGCTAAAATACGACGAGACGCGGTCACCGAATGAAATTTTGTAATGCCTAGAACCGGCTGTCGTAAGAGTTGTCGTTGTTCAGTAAAAGATATTGGTTTCTCTTTTTTCTCCTAACCTAGGTATAAATCAAAATGCGGAAACTTCAGACTCACTGGCGCCTCTTGAACTTAAACTAAAAGCGGTAAAACTATAAGAAGGTTATCAAAGGTCCATCAATTTCATCGATTTCCCCACGGTTCAGCGGGTTATAATAATAAACGAAAACACTAGCCAATAGCCATAGACCGTTTATTTTCCAGCACGAGTAGCATAATCATTGTTTTGCAACATCAAAAAATGCAGAAAAATTATTTTCTTGCTTTACACAATGAAAGTGAAACAAGTTGAAAGCAAGTGGAAAAGAGGAATTAAAAAACAAAAAAAAACAATTTTTATCTTTCGCTTATAAATAAGTGAAAAATCAATGAAACCTGTACAAATTCCAACGAAGAAATCACAAGTAAAATGATGTTTTCCATATGATGAAAGGCAAAAATATGTGTCGCGTCTGCAGCGACACGAACCTCAACTGGGATGTCGTCAGGCAACTGCAGTCAGCAGTCAACAGTCAGCAGTCGGCAGTCGGCAGTAGGCAGCTGACAGCCGCCGCCTCCAACTAGTGCCAGTCACACAAAGGCCTACCGTAACGACAGTAGAGAGTTGCTGACACGAAGGAGACGTGCGAACGGGCGGATGTGCGCCGCCTCGTCAACTGATCAACCGTTATTTTATTTTATCGAACAGCGCATTTTGGCCGTGACTGCGCAATTTCGCAGTCTTGCGGTGAAGACATGGTGTGGTGCTCTTAACTTGCGCTTGTGGCTACAAAGATGCGCCCAAAAGTTGGTAAACTATCCAACGTCACCAACAATAACAACAACAAGGTTAAGCAAACATGCGAAAGTCTTAAATGTATGAAGTCATGAAATGTGGAATGGAAAGAGAAAAAAAGTGTAAACAAATAAGGTATAAATAACAACAACGATATGTTTGCTATTAAACGGCAAAAGCAGCAACCACAACAATAAATAACAAGTGTGTAAAAAGTGTTAAGAAGAAATTGAAAGAAAAAAATTAAATTTTTTTTTCGAATTACCAAAGCGAAAATAATCGAAAGTACTGTATATTTTACTGTATATTTTATGCAAACATTTTTTGTTTATTTATTTATTTATTTTTTTCTCTTTTAAGCGCTGAATATTTTATTTTTTCCTAAGAAAGCCAACACGATTTTTGGATTTATCATACAATAATAGTATTTTTTTTATTTATTTTTCAATATAATATAGTTGTTAGTGTACATGAGTGCCACAATGCTGTCAATTGTTGTGTGGGCTAATGGCAACACTTACACAACAACATAACAATAAAAAAGTACAAAAATTAAATCACTTGGCGAACCTGTTGCTACCGCGATTGAAATAGTGAAGACGCTGATGAAAATTTAAAAAATTATTTATTTTATTTTTTTTTCATTTTAATAATAATATTAGCAAAATATATTAAAAAAATTTGACTATCATGTATAGAGTGTAGGGTCTTTTAAGTCAAGGTGCAGAGGTGACTTGCAATTTTTTTGAATGTCAGTGACATTTCGTGGATTAAAAGTTGTCATTTGTTGGGCACTTTTTGGAAAATATTTTCCAGCGAAAATTAATACACAGTTTTTATTGTATTGGCTTAGTAAAAATAAATCCATTATTGCAGCAATAGTTTTGTGATTTATATCTCGCGTTCTATAAGTGCGATTGGATTTCGCTGGACGGCATTAGTAAGATGATATTTTGTACTAGAAAAGAAACTAAGATCACTTAACTCAGTGGTGTTTGAACGGATGTCAAAAATGGACACTGGAAAAGGGAAAATACGCTATGTTCTACAATTTTTCTTAAAGCAAGTCAGGTAGCTGAAAATGTGAATAGTGTTTATGGTCCTGATACACTGTACCAGTCACTCATGCATAATTTTGGTTTCGCCGATTTCGTTCCGGTAATTTGATATAAAACATATGCCACGGTGTGGGAGGCCGTCAAGTGAGGACCATTTCGATTTCCCAGGATCTAAACAATACCCAAAAAAGTGTTTGGAGCCATTTGAAAAAGGCTGGATACACAATGAAGCAACGAAGTATGGGTACCATAAAAAAACATCATGATTCGTAACAAAATCAACCCATTGCTAAATCAGATGGTGACTTGTAATGAAAAATGGATCACTTTCAGCAAAATCAAATGAAAATAGTCAGGCTCGAAGGGCAATGAGCCGGCACAAACGGTCTCCAAGCCAGGATTGACGACCAGGAAGGTTTTATTATGTGTTTGGTGGGATCGGCTAGGAATCATCCACTATGAGCTATTTCTCTGCGGCTTAATTCGGACCCGCACTGACAAGGTTGGACCGTCTTAAGCGTCCAGCTATTGCCAACAGATGCGGAATTATGTTTCATCAGGACAGCGCCAGACCACACACATCGATATTGACTTACTAGAGCTTGGTTGGGTGGTTCTTGGCTGTTCCTATCCTGTTCTTGTCTATGGTAAACGGGTAGAGGCTGCGCGACTTCGCCGGCATCGAAATATGTCTGTAGCACCAGATTACTGCAAAGGAAAATTCTTCAAGCTACTTGACTGCCACCGAAAGTCGCTTGGTTCACTATCTTGTCATAGCGAAGGTACGCACCCGCCTCTGTGCACCAAAGAACGCTCCTCAACAATCACGTGGAAGTTTCGATGTTGAAAAGTTCACAGCAGACGTCTTTCTACTTGGTTTGCACTTCTGCTCTCTGAGAGCACTCGCTAATACCTTTAAAATTATCTAGACATTTTAAAATCCTTATATAGCGTTCAGACAAAACCAACTTTGAAATGGACGACCCTTTTAGAGGTTAATGCAACGATTTTAATACTCATTTCGTCTGCATTACTACATATTTCTTATGAAGAGCTTGCTGAGAATTTCTTTCTCCTTTTCCTGAAGTGCAAATCTGCAGCTGTTAATGTAAGAGGAAAGATGAAAGTGTAACCTCAACATTCAGCGATCGGTCTCGGCTTCAGGGCAATCTGGACTGTCACTAGTTTTCAGTTACAGGTCTGTTGGATTCTCCTATTATCCTTCACACGTGCCCCTCGGTCGGTTGGGCGGGAGATGGGTTTATCATCAAAAAAAAAAAGAAGCAATATCGAAAGAAGAGCTACAGCCGTGGAGAGTAAAAATACTGCCTATTTTGCAACGTTGCGATCGACTGCAATCTGCGCTGTGTGCGAAGGATACCGAGAGCGAAGCGAGACGTATTTGTGGAGGAGAAAAGAGAGACGCCTTTAGAAGTATTGTTTGAAAATTTTATACAGAGGGTTACAAGGCCGAAGCATAATCACGTGGGAATGAGAAAGGCGATCTAGTTACCGAAGTAGTCCGAATAGCAAATTCCCCTCTGCTACAAAAGAGAAAATATAAAAAATTATCTAGCTCAATTCGACGCAATTTTACCATAAATATAGAAATTAATACATGTTTTCAGACATACATATAAATATACATATATGTTTGTCTGCATCTAGGCCTTACTCTCATGCAAAGCTGGCTTTAAAGTCAGCGAAACGGATGCATTCTACACGCAGTCTGAATTTGCTAAGAAATTTTCATTTTCCAATTGAGTTGGACTTCTCTTTTGCTTTACGCGCCAAACATGTCACTATATATAAACGAGTATATTGCTACGTAAGTACATAATAATGTCTGTACATACGCACAAAGTTGTTACGATCCGGAATGCAATTTTGCAACAAGTTTTGTAAAAGTGACTTGAAAAGTAAAATGTCCCAATAACCGAGTCCCGAGATGTGTGGCAACAGTACAGAAAAAAACCAAGAAAAATCACAACAACAACAAAAACAAGTGCAAGCTTTAAAGGTATTTTTCCACAAGGTAATATCTGTTATTTATAAATAAGTATATTTATATATGAATATACGTACATATATTAAATTTTTTACCGTCTAGCCTGCCAGAAAGATGTCAGGCATCTCTACGGGGGTAAAAATGAAAAATAAAATATAAAAAGCTGGCTCAAAATAAAGTAGTTAACTGAACTGAATAAACAGGAGATGTTTAGCCTGTTTATATGCATGTACGCATGTGTGTGTGTGCATTTATGTATGTTAGTAGTTGTTGCCTGTACAATGAAGCTGATTGCTGCCACTTACTTTTACTTTAGCAACATTTTCGATACTCTTGCCATAACTACAAAAACAACAATCAACAACAGCAGTTATTTAGCTAAAAAAAAGGAATATCTTCACTTGAAGTGACGGTAACATTTGGTAGTGCCTTTAGCAGCAGGTTTAACTTGTCCTCAACAACATTATTGGCATAATAATCATCATCATTTTCTTGTGTTGCTGTAACAACAAAAACAGTAGCAGCAAAATTGCCCCTTGGCGTTAATGACTACTTTTACAATGTTTTAATTTTGCGCCTCTCAAAAAAAAAAAACAGAAACCAAAGTTAAATTTTCTAATAGCAACTTTTCATTCGAATCCTTATAATTAAAACAAAAAATTATAAAAAAAAAACCAAGTTAAAATTAATTTAATTAAATACTATAAAATAAATATTATGAAGTAGAATAAACTCAAATAAAAAGAAATAAAATAAAATACAACAAAATAAAATGAAAAAAAAAACATAAATGAAATTAAGGAAAAAAATTTGAAAAAAAGACTTAAATTATATAATATAAAAATAAACTTAAAAACTAAATAAGAAAGTATAAAATAAATTGAAGTTAAATAAAAAAAAATCATAAATAAATAAAATGAATTTAAAATAACTTAAATTAAATTAGATAAAATATATTAAAGTAAAATAAAATAAAATAAAACATAAATGAAATAAAATAAAATTAAATCAAAAATAACACAAATTGAAAAATATAAAAATATACTTTAAGTACCAAATAAGAAAAAATAAAATAACTTGAAACAAAATTTAAAAAAATAAACTAAATGATATTAAAATAATTTAAATTAAATAATATAAAATAAAATAAAACATAAATGAAATAAAAGAAAATTAAATCAAAAATAATTTAAATTGAAAAATATACTTAAAAACAAAATAAGAAAAAATAAATTAAATTGAATTAAAATTAAAAAAAAATAAACTAAATGAAATTAAAATAATATTAAATAAAATTTAAAAAAATTTAAATAAAAGAAATTTAAATTAAAAATAACTTAAATTAAATAATATAAAATAAACTTAAAATAAATTAAGAAAAAATAATAATAAATTAAAAAAAAAACTTTATTAAAAAAATGAAATTAAAGTAACTTAAATTAAATAGTATAAAAGACATTACATAAAATATAATAACATAAAACATAATAAAAGAAATGAAAATTAAATCAAATTTAATTTAAATTAAATAATATAAAAAATAAACTTAGAAACAAAATAAGAAAAAATAAAATAAATTGAAATTAAATTAAAAAAAAATGTAATAAAATAAAATAATGAAATTAAAACAACATTAATTAGATAATATAAAATAAAATAACAAAAAAAAAATAAAATAACATAAATAAAAAAATTAAATAAATAAAATTAAAGTATCGTAAATTAAAATGAAATGAAATAAAATATTTTTAATAAAAATAATATTGAACAAACATATAATAATTTAAACTAAGACAAAATAAAAAAAACGTTAATGAAATATAATTAATATATATAAAATAAAATGAAATAAAATATTATAAAATTAATTAAAATAATAAAAAGAAAAAGCTAGAACGAAATAAACAAAAAATCAAATGAAATTGCAATCTTCGAATCTTCATTTTTATTCGAACTGGAATACATTTTTTATTGAAAAGCAAACTTCTTACTGAAAAATATTTGCTTTTCCGCTATGGAAATTAATGCTTGCCAATTTCTAACTCAAAAAATTTTTTTTTCGACACCCATAAACATGTATAAAATCAATATTAGTTAGTGCATTTCTTAAATATAAAAGAAAAATTTCTTTCTACTTCGAGAACTTTCCTGCACGCAATCATACCAATAAATATATGTACGATACATATGTTCATATGTACATACGAAAGGCGAAAGCCAACAGCAGTGAAGCAAGTGCGTGTAGTAAAAATGCTTGTAAGTCATCGACTTTGTCGAAAGAAAGTATATTTAATGTACATATCAAGTGGACATACCACAACAACAACAACCACTGCAGTATGCATCACTAACAACACATCCGTGTTGTTCGACAATAAAATTCAACATATTTGCACTACAAATCACGAATGTTAACCAAGGCATGGTATTTAGTGCTCATAGTCTGTGTGTAAAGAGGTGCCTCCACTGGCGTAGAAGTTTGTACAAGTAGTTAGTGAATGCTACTGGTAATTATCGTCATGTTAGAAATTTCAAAGCAAATAATAGTAAAGTTTTTGAAATCTTTTTTAAAGCAAACATGGAGCTTCGGACTTAAAAGGATTGTATTTTCTTCAAGCTAATGAAAATCCGAGTGTTAGATGTCAATACTTTACTGGAAATCTCGCATATTAATTCTCAACAGCTTCTCAATAATTTCTCAACAGCTGCTCAACATTATCTGGTAAAATTATAAAACAAATTATCAGAAAATTAGGTAATGATTTTGGTAGATATGATAAAAAGCAGAACGCTTGGAATCTCTCAGTAGATTTTTATTAAGTACACCTACAGTTATTTATAGAAAATTTTAATTAACTAAACATTGTAGAAGAGTCATTATAGTAATTTTAATAGTCACACCTCATTAATTACCAAACAATGTTTGCCGCTGCATTAAAAGTAAGAAATTTGCATAAAAATAATTTATGTTTAATAAAAATAGCATATAAAAAATTACAAGCAATTAAAATTTTAAATCTTTCGCAACAACTTGTTACTAATGCAAAAAAAAAATATTTTGTATTTGAAACTTTTTTATATGCAAAGTAATGCATATTGTTGTAAGTACATATGTATATATGTACATTCATCCATATTATATGCAAATTAACTGTCAACGAATGTACATCAACACAGTTGAGCAATAACCGTATAAGAATATAAAGAATTTAAAAAAATTTCGCACAGCTGTAGTTCTAAATAATTATATATTTACAACATAGATATGTTTGTGCTGTGAACACATTTCCCATAGCATGCATAATACACATATAAATATTTGTTTATTATAGTTCTCTACCAAATGCATTTTGCTTTATTTTATGTTCTTTGGCGCATGCGCAAGGTATTTTGTCATGTTAATGTTCACGCATGCGTGATTGAGTGAATACAAATGATTTACAGAAAATAAAATCAAATAAATTTTTTCAGTAAAATAAGATTATTATTCAAAGTTTTGTTACATTGAACATTTGCGCTAAATTATCTTTAAAAAAAATATATACATTTTGGTTGACATCTCACTAGAGATTTTGGAAAATATGCTGCAGATAGCTAAGCGTGTTTTAGAAAACGTGCTTAGAAAATGAATTGCATGTTTAAGTGCATGACACAGATTTTTCTAGCTCAGAAAATAAACTGCTGCAAGAAACTTAAATATGTTGCAAAAGAAAACGAACAATAGTATATAATTGCTTTCACCTTATTTTATTTTAATTTATTGGATTTTGTCTTATTTTGTTTTGTTTTATTTATTTTAAATTTATTTTATTTTATCTGAATTAATTAATTAATTTAATAACATAACAATTAATTTTATTAATTAATATTTTCCTTCCATTTATATTATCTTATTGTATTTTAATTTATCTTATAATATTTTAATTTGATTTATACTTTTTTTATTTTTTAACTTTATATTATTTTATTTTATTTTATTTGGTTTTAATTTATTTTTCATTTTTATTTTATTTTTATTTTTTGTTTCATCTTATTTTATTTTATACTATTTTATTTTAATTTATGTTTCTTAATTTAATTTTATTTAATTTCATTTTATGTTATTTAATTTAACTTAATTTAATATAATTTAATTAATTTTGTTCTTTTTTATTTTGTATTTTTTTCTTCTATTTTCTTATTTTACTTTATTATATTTTCTTTTAATATATTTTATTTTGTTTTATTTTATTTTATTATAATTTATTTAATATAATATATTATGTTTAATTTAATTTTATTTAGTTTAATTTTTTGTTTTTATATGTTTTATTTTATTTTATTTATTTTTTTTTAATGTAGTTTATTTAATTTTATTTAGTTTTAAATTATTTTATTATATTTAGTTCAATTTGGTAATTTTAATTAAATTTTTATTTCCTTTTTTTGATTTTTATTTTATTTTATTTTATTGCATTTTATATTATTTTATTTTGTTTTTTTTTATATATATTATTTTATTTTGTCTTATTTGTTTATTTTAATATGTTGTTTCATTTTAATTTAATTTTTACTTAATTTATTATATTTTGTTTTATTTTCTTTGAATATATTTTATTTCGTTTTATTTTTTTATTTAATATAATATATTTAGTTTAATCTAATTTAATTTTATTTAGCTTAATTTTGTTTTTTAATTTTCTGTTTTTGTTTGATTTGGTTTATTTTATTTAGTTTATCTCATTTTATTTAATTTTAAATTATATTATTATATTTATTTCAATTTGGTAAATTTAATTTAATTTTTTATTTCCTTTTTTCGATTTTGTTGTTATTATAAATTTTTTTTATTTTATTTAATTTTATTTCATTTTGTATTATTTTATTTTATTTTACTGTATTTATTTCATTAAATTTTGTTTTATTTGTTTAGTTTAATACTTTGTTTCGTTTTATATTGCTTAACTTTAATTTAATTTTTATTTAATTTATTCTATTTTATTTAGTATAATATATTTAGTTTAATTTAATTCTATGTTATTTAGTTTAATTTTGTTTTTTTAATTGTTTTATTTTATTTTATTTAGTTTAATTTTGTTTTTTTTTTTAATTTAGTTTATTTCATTTTATTTAATTTCAAATAACTTAATTATATTTATTTCAATTTTGTTTAATTTTTTATTTTTTCGATTTTTATATTATTTTATTTTACAGCACTTATTACATTCTATTTTGTTTTATTTGTTTAATTTAATATGTTAATATATTTTGTTTAAAATATTTTGTCTTATTTATATATATTTTTTCCATTTTTACATTTATTCATTTTATTATTTTTTTATATCTTTTCATTTTTATAAATTTTATTTATATTATTTAATTCTCTATTTTATTTTATTTTTCTTTTTAATTAATTTTAATTTGTTTTACTTCATTTTATTTTTATTAAATTCCTTAAGATTTCATCGCTTTTTATCTAGCCGCCATTAAAAACTAACTCTTTTTTAATTTTACTTGTTTTGCAATTAAATTTGTTTCACAGTTTTCATAACCTTTACTCAGACACTATATCCAATCATCATTAATATAATCCTCTTCTATCATACACATTCACATACTTCAATTTCACAAGGATATTCACCTTATTTTTTGTTAAATTTATCTCACAGCTTCAATGTATGTATATATTTTTAGATGATTATCTTCTTAGGTTTGTTTTAGTTTTTCGTAATTGCACAGTGTTCCTTTTGATTTTACAAATAATGCAAAGTGAAAAATATATACAGTTACAAATATTCAAATTGATTTCGCAATCACTGCGGTGGAAGTTCCAGCACAAACCAAACGCAACGCAACACTTTTACCAACTGAACGCCCCAACGATTTTACCACAGTTTATAGCTGTCCCCAAAAAGGCGCTTCACTCACTCACGCCAATATCACCAACAAACACCACCACTGTGAGCATTATCAAAACAGCAAACTCGTCGTCAACGTGATCGTCATCGCCGTTTATGCTGCTTCTCTGCTGCGTTGCATAAATGCCACCACAGTTGCGAACAATGCTAACCATACGCCGCCATGGCTCAGTCGACTTAGAACTGTGACGTCAACTTCATTTGTGTATTCAAGCTGTGAGAGCATCATGAGCGGCTGAGAAGATGGCTCGTATTGTGTATATGGCAGCGTTATACGGTGCATCGCGGCGACTGAGCTGTTATGTTGCGATTGCTGTTGGCGTCGACAGCACGTCAGCTGTTCAAGCTTGGGTTTGTGTTGTGTATAAATTATTTAAGGGTTATATTTTTGGTAAATTTTGTAAAATAGTTTTTTTATGTATATTTATTGGTGCAGCTAGGAATTATTTTCTTGTAATAATACACATACACATACTTTAAAATTAAAACTAAGAGCGAAAGAGTAGATTTTTTTTAACTTGGTTTTCAAATGAAGAATAAGTATGGGCATATAGCATAAATTATAGCGAGCTTCTACTAGCTGTTAAATAGTGGAAAAGCAGCAATAGAAGATCCGTAAAAATTAAATTAAGTATAGAATTTATCTTTTTAGTTGCACTATGATGATGAACTTATTGAAGGGTTGTCGTAAAAAGTTGAATGGACAATAAAACTAGACGGAAGCTAATGTTGTCTTATTAAATTGGAAAATAAGAGATATATATACAAGTGCAATAAATGCCCTTAAGTATACTTTAATGAGGTATAATTGGAATTACCGACTTTGTATGGCAAGTTCCTGGTTATTTTCTTGATTTTTAATAGTTTTTACATTATTGTTTTTAATATAATTTTATACTTTGTTGCTTGAATTTTTCCATTAGTTTATTACATTTGATTATAAGTCTATAATATTGTCTTCAACAGATTGTTTGTCTCTTTATATTAATATTAATTTTATTTTTACCAAAGACTTAAGCAACGAACCTGAAATTTAATTAATATTTTTCCTTCTTCTACTAAATCACATACATTGTAATTCATCTTTAACTTTTGATTCATATTCTTAGAAAATTTTATTTTTCGGTGGGTTGCGTTAATGCAATTAAAAAAATTATTCAAAATTAAAAATTTCATTACGCCCTTCAAATTGTTGTTTCAAAAGGGACCCAAAACGTATTTCCTGTCCTTTTTGAACCTCTATAAAATATTAAATTGACGTATAATAACATTGTCCTCATCACGGCTGCTCTCCTGCTCTCTGAGAGCACTCATCAGCAACTTGGTATTAGGGCAGAGCTATTAGTTTCGGAAAAGGCTGCAAAAACAGCTGTTACGATGAGGATTGCAGTGCCCGAGTGGAGAGAAAAGAGAATACCTATCTCACAACGTTGCGATTAATAACAGCACATGCACGGTGGGATAAAAACCGAAAAGAAGGCCGAAAAGAAAGAGTATGAGGTGATTGGGAAGCAGGCCGTCAAGGGTGATCCTCGAAAACTCTACTAACAGATGCCGAAACTCTCAAACTGTTTCCGGAGCATGCTCTTGTTATAGGTATACTGAGATGCCATATAGCAACTGATGCCTAGTGTATAGTTACTGTTGCTTATGTAGGGGAATGATGGAGAAAATGAAACAGCATTAGATGGCGAATCCGATTCTCTAATCGACAACTATCAAACAGATTTTTATTGCCCGACTATAAAGAACTCCGTTTAGCAATTGTCCGCTTGGAAAACATCAAAACGCCAAAACTGGAAAAAGACCCATGATTGCCACACACCACGCGACGGCACTAGGAGGCAGTACCTCTATGCCGCTGGGCCTGAATTTTTTATCAACACAAAACTTATGCGGAATTTTTGGAGTCACTTCCTTCGCCTATCTGGTGATCAACATAAGCAACAATAACAATGGTAGCATTGAAATTCAACACTGAATCACTACTTCCAGAGCGGATGCTATCTTTGACTCTCTCCGTAGTCGTTATAATATTCGGAAGACCAGGATCCGAGTACTGATTCTACCAACATCTAAAATTGTAGAAAATAAATCTTCATAATTGTGGTCTCCCTTCGGCAGGGAATGTCAAGCCATCGGAATATATTTCTGATACGAAATAAAAGATCTTTATAAAAAAACAGCGGTCACTCGGAGGTTACATACAATTAACTGTAGGTCCCTCCACTTGTTTGCGAAACATCAAGACGTATACCACAAATTAGAAAAGTAGTTCGACCGAAAATCATATATATTATATAAAATCCTCTCCAAGTCCAAATCCAAACTCTACAAGTAGCTCATAATTTCTGTCCGAATTAAACGACAGCGGTAACACTGGCTAGGTCATGGCGTCTGCATGTGGTATTCGATACAATGTCTGCTGATGTGAGTAGAGGAAGAAGAAAACCTCCACTCAGTTGGAAGCATCAGATACCGAAAGACCAGGGAGTTTGAGTTCGGATAAAACTGATGCGAAAAATGAGGCTCCTCTCTCTATTATTTTCCAGCAAGTGTGTATCACAAACACCTTTCTAGAGGGCTCTAAAGCTGAGCTCAGTTAAATTAGAGCACTGGTTTCGCCACACACCTCCCTTTCTTGCAGCCAACCACCTCAGAGTGATTGCTTAATTGCATAAAGTCCATCAAATACTCTACTTTTGAAGGCGTGCGGTTTCATCGTCGTTTGTCTTTACACTTTTTCACTCAGTACTTACTTGTTTTCTTGCGATCATCTCAAGTGTAACAACAAAGGTCAAGTGTATGGTCCTCTTCTTCTTCTTTTGCTTTTGTTATTAATAATTTATTTCATTCAAATATTTTTTTTACGGTTATACATATATGAGGGAGTAAAAAAGAAGGTGTGCGTCTGTTGAGGCTGTCGGCTGTCAGTGGTTACGGTTGAGGAAAGTGGCATTGAAATAATTTATTTCAATTGATATGGTAAAAAAATAATAATAAAGCGTAAAATATATAAATAAATAAATTTTGCAGAAATTTATCTTAACCGAAATTACAAAATTGTGTAGAGGTGCTTATGGATTATTAAATGAACTCTTTTTTACTTAATTTCTGTGTACAGTGTGATCGAAAAAAAGTACGACTCATCTAGGATCCGGGACATACAGAGGTTGAAGGAAATGAAATAGCAGAGAAACTTGCGAGATCAGAGCACTTCTTCCCTATAGGTCCTCACACAATTAGGAAGAAAAGAGAATAAGAAACTGGTATTGCTATAGTTTTGACGGGATAAGATAATCTAAACGGCTTATGGACTTGTAGCCGTCCAGCAGATTTAGGAACGTTAAATTACTTAGTGAGAATAAATTAAGAATACTAACAGAATTCTTTGCAGAATCGAAATCACCTCTGATGAGTTTCATCATCGCTTCAGTAAGCTATTACCAGGGACACCCGTGCCGTGTCGGATCCGTACCAGCTAGAAAGAGAATGAGACATCTAGCAGTCATGCAGCAGGAGCAAAATCACGTTAAATCAATCAACACTTCTAGCCTACTGAGAGTTTTAAGAGCTTTAGGATTGATTGAAGTAAAGTGATATAATCGGGTGGCACAATAGACCCACTATCTACCTTATCGGGTTAGTCTGATAAGTCGAGAAACGTTTATAGTCCGTTTGGTACCTCTATAAAAATGGCAACCGCAATAACCGAGTGGTTATCAGTGCGTACCAACATTCGGAAGGTCAAAGTTCGACTACTGGTCGAATTTTTCTAATTGCCTTCGGCAAGGAATTTCAACTCGACCGAGTGTATTTGTGACATGAAACAAGAGCTCCTCATAAAAATCCATCAGTGGTTCGGATACGGCTTCGAATAAACTTCAAGAAGTTCACTACAAATCGGATGAAGAGCTCGACCGAAAGTCAACGTTGGTGTATGGCATCAAGCACCGTCTTGTTCTTGCACGAGTTAAATTTTGCAATTGGAAGCGTATGTTCGAGGAAAGTCTGCCCATTATAAAATGGCAAACGAAACCTCCGAAAGAGGATTGTCTCATTGAAAGCCATACGTCTAAAAAACACCGTTTGTTAAGGATTAAGGAGTTTAAAAATTTGCTTATTCAAAGTAAGTTAGGTTAGGTTATGTTAGTCCGCTAATACGCCTTACATAGACCTTTTGGTCCTTTTTAGCTTTAGATGGAGGGCTTCATTGCGATCTAAAGTAGTCGTTATAGAGGAGGTCAACACTTCAAGTTTGACGCCCCCCGAAGATTTCTAGCTAAAGCCGGACAAAAGCAATGTAGGTGTTCTAACTACTCACTTATGCCTTCCGCCCTTCCTATATCAAGTATAGTCAAAAGAAATCCATTATTTTTGTATGAAATTGAGGGCTTTAATTACAAAAGTTATAATGATCTGATTTAGGTCAAATATGCACCGTTTAGCTCGATAACTTGTTGCCATTTTAAAGGTAATTTCATTATGCCCTCTCTTAGAAGCCATCATTCCTATTGGCAAAAAATTGAGACAGTCGATTTTGAAGCGAATTTTTCACCAGCAAAATTGTTCGCTATGGTGCCAGGTACGGACTTTAAGTTAGGTACATAAGAACCTTCCAACCAAACTGCCGGAGCTTCTGACGAGTACCTACCGATGTGTGTGGACTGGCGTTGTCCTGATGGAGCACAATTCCACTCCTATTAGCGAAAGCTGGCCGCTTCTGAGCGACAGTACAGTTTCGAGTTAAGAGTTTTGCTTTATGGGCAATCCCACCAAACACTCAGCAAAACCTTCCTGGCCGTCAATCGTGGGTTAGTCACCGTTTCCGCAATCTCACCGCGTTTCGAACACGACCGTTTTCGCTTGACGTTGATGGAAATTTGGTCTATGAGATTTTTTTGCTTTAATTCGTGTGGCACCCATACATCGAGTTTCTTTTCGTCCAGCCTTATTCAAATGGTTCCAAATGGTTTTTAATGCAATTTTTAACTCTTGGGCAATCGAATCAGTGCTTACATGGCGGTCGGACTCGACAATGTCCATGATTTTATCGACATTTTCGACAATTGGCCTTCCACTCCGTGAAGTTTCTTTTACATCAAAATTACCGGAATGAAATCGACGAAACTTAAAAATTATGCACGAGTGACTGGTACAGAGTATCAGGACCACAAACGCTATTCATATTTTCAGCCACCTGGCTTGCCCTTATCGAAGAAAAACTGTAAAGAATAGCCTATTTTCTCTTTGCTAGAGTCCATTTTTGACGCGCGCTCAAACAAAATTGAATCAACCAATCACAAAACTGACAGAAAAGCTTTTTTAGTACGAAATGTCAACTTTTTAACGCCAACTAGCGGTACCCGGACTTATACGACGCGAGATACAGATAAATAAATATATAGGAAAAGTAATGGATTACTTTTTACTACACCTAATACTTAGTTTTTTCTAAATAAAAATCTCTTTAATTTTTTACATCCCTCTAAATTCACATAATATTTTCATTAAAATATTTAATTTTGCATTAAATGTAAATTTTTGAAAATACGAATAATATATTATATTGTATGTAATGTATACTCGTATTCCAATTCAAGTTCAATACTTTCACTTGGCTTTGAGACATATGAAATAATCGCTTATATTCGTAGAGCCTCAAGCTAAATTCTTACAATTAATATATGTACTAATTTTTATAAAATAAATATAAACATACATACATATTTTTTTTTTTTTTAGTTAGATGTTATGATAAATATCATAAGTCCAGTTTAATGAAAGAATTTAATTCTTTTCATATGGTCGGATGAAAGCATACCCGAGGAGTGGAACTTAAATGTGTTATGTGATAAGCCTCCTCGGTATCATATATATTGTGAGATAGATTAAATAAAGCCCACTGTCAACAAACTGAATGGCCCTTATCAATGTGGCTTTAGACCTGGTAAATCCACCACTGTAAAATACCCATTTAAAAAAATCGATACACATTACCTTTTCATAGATTTTAAAGCTGGGTCTACGCCAATACCTATGTCTGAATTTGGTATCCCCCAAAACTTATATAGCTGGCAGTATTGCGACGAACTTCCCAGTGCAGTTCGATCCCAATATAGGTTTCACACAAGGTGACTACTTATCATGAGACTTCCTAAATTTATTAAGAGCGTTCAACTGCTGGTTTACGCCGATATGATCGCCTTCGCGTCCAGTCTCTCAGGACACTTTTGACAGTCATAACTTTGAAGCCGTAGATAACTTCGTCTATCTTGATACCAGCAATAATGTCAGCCATGAAATCTAGCGTAGAATCACCCTTGCTAAAAGGTGCTACTTTGGACTCAATAGGAAACGGAAAAATAAAGCCCTCTAACAACTAACAAAAGCCAAACTCTACAAGTCGCATATCATTTATGGTGCGGAAGCGTGCTCTAAGCTCGACCTTAGGAGTTTTCGAGGGAAAACATGTGCGAAAGGTTTATGGTCCTTTGCGAATTAGTTGCCAACAACGAATATCGCAGATGATGGTGGAAGCAGAGGAAGAGGAAGACCTTCAATGAAGGGAAAGCTCAGGTGGAATAGGGCCTGTCTGTACGTGGTATTTCCAATTGACTTCAATCAGCAAGAAAGGTATGGAGCACTTTTATTAACCAATGTTTAATGTTATAATTGCGTAAGTGGTGTCCACGCCCAGTTAAGAAGAAGAATTAAGAATTAAGCTCTATTACTTAACTTGTTCATGTTTAGTTGGTTTTATAAATTTTTTTTCTTGGGGAACCATTGCTGCCGTTCGGAAAGCGCGGGTTCAAATCCTGGTGTCGTACTAACATCCAAAAAATTATAGAAAATTAATTTAAATAAAAAATTAAGCTAAATTTTCTAATTGCAGTCGCCCCTTGGCAAGGAGTGTCAACCCCTCCTCGTGTATTTTTGATATGAAATAAAGCTCCTCTGTAAAAACCATCAGCCGTTCGGAGGCGGTTTAGTATAAATTGGAGATCCCTCCATTTGTTGGAAAAACATCAAGACGGCCGATTATATATACATACCTATATGGCTAGTTTGTTTAATATTTAGTTATGTCTTTTTAATTGCAAGTTTCAAATTTTATACGTCGCCTATGGGAGTACTGTTAAAGTATGTACCCTATAGGGAGAAGGTAGACTAGTATGAAAGTATTCTAATTAAATAATAATATTTTGAAGATGAAATCATACCAATTGGTTATTTGGCTTTAGTGATCTTTCTCTCGCGTTCTATTTATGCGAATGAATTACTCTTAATGGCGTTGGAAAGATAATTATTTGTACAAAAAACTGTTTAAGCGCATGTCAAAGATGGGCACCAGCAAAGAGAAAATACGCTCTTTTTTTAATTTTTTTTATATGAGCGAAAACCCAAGTCAGGCATCTTAGATGTGAATAGTTTTCATAGTCCTGATAACAGTCAATCGTCCACAATTTTGGTTTCGTCGATTTCATTCCGGCAAAGTTTGATATAAAAGATGCTCCACGGTGTAGAAGCCACTTATCGAAAATGTCGATAAAATAATGGAAATCGTCGAATTCGAACGTCATGAGAGCACTTTTTCGGTTGCCCAGGAGCTAACATTGTACAAAAACAGTTTTTAACCGCTCGAAAAAGGGTAGGTATATACACAAAGAAGCTCAAAGTATGGATGTTACTTGTGTTAACCATAAAAAACGTCATGAACTGAATTTCCACCTGCGAACCTGTGCGACCCACTGCAACAACTTCAAACGAAAACGATCGTAGTCAAAGGGCTGTAAGCCGGCACAAAGGGACTCCAAGCCCAGATTGATGGCCAGGAAGGATTTTTCGGGTGTTTGGCGGTGTTGGAAAGGAATCATATGCTCCTCCACCACCTACAATTGAAGAAAGCAATCACCCAGAAGCGTTCAGCTTTAGCCAACAGGAGAGGGATTGTATTTTATCAGAACAACGCCAGACCACACACTTCGATAGTGACTCACCGGAAACCCCGAGAGCTTGGTTGGGAGGTTCTTATGCTTCCATCTTAAAGCGCGGACCTCACACCAAGTGTTTACCATCTGTTCCTGTCTATGACGAATGATTTGGCGGGTCAAAAATTGGCCTCAAGAGAAGGCTGGGAAAATCGAGTGCCACAATTTTTCGTCAATAGGGACAAGGGTTTCTATGAAAGAGGCATAATTACATTATCTTCAAAATGGCAAAAAGTTATAGAGCAAAACGTTGAAAACGGTGGTAAATAAAGCCTTCAATTTAATGCAAAAATAATGGATTACTTTTTACTAGGCTTAACAGTTGTTAAGTTGGATTCTAGTAAACAACTATTATTTTTTCCTGCAGGGTACTCACATACAAGATATTAATACTTAATTTGAATGGGATGCGCATGACATATACAAACATACATACCTTAATATAAAAATAATTGTTGAAAAAAACGAAAACACAAAAACAATCATCAACTAATGATCAAACCATAAAAATTTTGTTGCACTAAAATGTTGCAATGCAGGTCAGCAGGCAAAATCGATTAGTACGAAATGCAGTTAGGCTCAGTTTTGAGTTTTCAACAAAGTGACATTGACAATGAAGTGAAGATGAGCATCTGTAAGTGTTGCGATTGTTGAAAAAAAAAGAAATAAATATTGAAATGTGCATAAATATTTTTTATTTTTTATTTGTTTTTTTTTTTTTTTTTTTTTTTTTTTAATTTCTGTTAGAAATATGTGCGTGTGTGTATGAAATGCAAGTCATTTGATACAATTTTAGCTGTTGAACTTGAACAAATGCAATTTGGATTTTCAAATGCGTTCAAGTGCGAAACATTTTAACGGCATTGGCATTTGTTAATTGCAAAAAAGTAAATAAAAAATATAAATAATAATTAAATAATATTTATATTTTATTTCCAACACATACTCATCCCATAAAAGCGAAAGGCAATTACGCCCTAGACCAGGCGTCAGTTGTCATTTTTGCATTTTTATTTTTTAATTTTATACTTGACCTCAGTTAACAATAAATATTTATTGAACTTAATGTTAAGGCGAAATAAATTTTTTTATAAATATTAGTATAGCAAAAAGTAATTCATTATTTTTGCATTAAATTGAAGGCTTTATTTACCATAGGAAGAATTCTCCAATTTACGTCAAATATACACTGCTTTTCTCGATAACTTTTCATCATTTTGAAGGTAATGTCATTATGCCTTTCATACAGAGACCTTCGTCCGTATTGGTGAAAAAATGGGGCAACCGATTTTCCTAGGCTTCTCTTGAGGTTAATTCCTCATGACTCAAAACATTTGCCATGGACAGGAACAGTTGGTAATCACTTGGTAAGAGATCCGCGCATTAAGGTGGATGCATAAGAACATCCCAACCAAGCTTTCGGGGTTTCCGGTGAGTCACTATCGAAGTGTGTGGTCTGGCGTTGTTCTGATGAAACACACAATTCCCCTCCTGTTGGCCGAAGCTACGCGCTCCTGTGCGATTGTTTACTTCAGACGGCCCAATTGTTGACAGTACAGTTCCGATTTAACAGTTTTACTGTAGGGAAGCACCTCATAGTGGATGATACCTTGCCAATCCCACCAAATAAACAAAAAACCTTCTTGGTCGTCAAACCTGGCTTGGAAAGCGTTTGTGCCAGGTCACTGCCCTTCGAATACAACCATTTTGTTTGACGTTGCTGTAAGCGATGCACATTTTATCACCAGTCACCATCAGGTTCAGAATGGGTTGGCTTTGTTACGAGTCAGCAGCGATTCGCAGATGGAAATTCACTCCATGAGGTGTTTTCTCTTTAACTCATGTGTCGCTTATACGAGTACATCTAGCTTCTTTGTGTATCCAAACTGTTTTTTGTTCAATGTTTACCTCCTCGGCAATCGAAATAGTGTTCGCTTGACGGTTAGACTAGGTAATATCCATTATTTTATCGTCATTTTCGACAATTGACCTGCCACATCGTAGAGCGTTCATTGTTTCATTTCGCTCTTGTCAGTGGGGTCGCTCTCTATCTGATCTTTCCAACGGAGTGGAGTCTTCCTCTTTCTCTGCTTCCACCTGCAGATCCTGCGTCAAATACTTTCAAAGCAAAAGGGCTCTTTTCCTTTCGGGCGACATGACTTAGCCTGCGTAGCCGCCGTCTCTGTATTCACTGAACTGTATAAATTTCACTGTAGCTCGACAGCCCATCCCTCCTTCGTCTGCGGTATTCGCCATTGCCAATCAATGACGATACGGGAATAATAAGGGGCATGCGGTTGACACCGTTGTTTGAGTTGGTTAGGTTGGTGACTGGATATAAAAAAATATCTTCAAAGTTGTGAATGAGTCCAGACTAACCAAAGGTTATGAGACTCAAAAATATAACTGACCGACTTTCTATCGATCAGCATAGTTCGTTATGTTTCAGCGTTATATACATACATACTTCAAAGAAGAGTAGCCGGAGGAGTTTGTTCTGTAAACTATCCATAGAATATTCTTTACAATTAACTGATTACTGCTAAAGTCCGAGATCCCTGCTATTTAGTATACATTGGTGCATAAATTTCAAGAAATATTTTTATTTTATGTGACAGCTGACAATTGATCTGTCGCGGATAACTTATGGCTATTATTGAGCAAATCATATTCTCCATCATTTAAGTTTCTCGACATAAGTACGTAGATAGAAACAATGAAGTCGACGAACTTGGGAGAGCCCAAACACTTACTTTCAGATAGAAAATGCATACAAACTGTTACTAAAAAATGTAGGGTATACTTTGGTGAGACCAGTACTTGAAAGCAAACTAAAGGGAGATGAGATCCGGAGAGATCGCATGGTGCACGCTCCATGAAAACAGAGGACAGACAGTTACAGGCTCACTTAAGCAGTTATTTTCAGAAGCTGAAGAGTAGGAAACATTAGCTCATCTACTATGAGTAGGCTACTATACTGTACAGAAGAGTCACATAGTATAGGTATAACCAATTGTTTCCTGATTCTCAATATCGAAACCGTTTTTCTAGATGATCGTTAGCAGTTTGGAAATGTCAAGTTAATCAATCTACTGAGCTCACTTTTATGGTATCCAGTTAAATTTTTAGCCAAAGCCAGTAAGCCATTAAGGCCAGTAATATCACAATGGTTATTTTTTAATTTTTGGATTTTTATAGTCTTCGTAAAATTGCAGAAAATTTTGGATTGATTAAATTTAGTTGTTCAAAAAATATTATCGACAGCCTCAACAGACACACACACACCTTTTTTTTACTCTTTCACATATAACGGTAAAAAAAATTAAAAATGAAATAAATTATTGTTAACAAAAGAAGAAGAAGAGGACCATACACTTGACCTTTCGTTGTTACACTTGAGATGAGCGCAAGAAAAATGTTTATCAAACTCAACCCAAATAATTTAAGTACTAAGCGGTTTGAGTGAAATGGCGAAAAGGCAAATGACGTTGAAAACAGTAAGAGGTGAGTTGTAAAGCATATGATCCAGTTAAACTGAACTTAACTTTAAAGACTTCTAAAAAGCGTGACGTTTATTCATGTGCACTGGAAATATGGAACCAATTTGCTGTAGGTAATAGAGATACAGTAGAGATCGCTAATTTTCTACCGGACATTTTGTACCATTCACAGAGAGAGCACCAACATTATATACGAGTATCGGCGGCCGCGATAGCCGAGTGGTTAGCTTTGCTTACTGTCATTCGGAAGGCTCGCGTTCATATCCCAGTGACAGCAACATTCAAAAGTTATGGAAAATTAATTTAAATAAAAAATTAAGTTAAATTTTCTCCGAGTGTATTTCGGACATGAAATAAAAGGCTCCTCGTAAAAAAAACCATCAGCCGTTCGGAGGCGGCTTAGTATAAACTGTAGGTCCCTCCATTTGTTGGAAAAACATCAAGACGCAAAACCACAAATTGGAGGAGGAGCTCGGCCGAAAATCGCTTAAACGTAACAAGCGTCGCATCTTGTCCAAAAACCAAGAAATCCAGCAACGAACAAACCCGAAATGAAAAACCGATTGATTGTAGACTGATGGGGTTTGAGTCAATTTCAGTTGTGAAGAATCCGACAGATAGAAGTCGTAGGTTGTATCATGGTATTCATTTCAGATATACTCTTTAATAAGCTCGAACATTCGTCGTCTATTTGAAATGTTGCAGTTTAAAATGCCTGAAGAGGATCTCAAAATAACTGCTAAAGGAGTAAAAAAATATTACTTAAATTTCTACGAAAGTTTGCGTACTTTGATAACACTAAAAATTGTTAAGTAGGACATAGTTGGAATCATGGATCCAAGAAGAAATCTTAAAGCGAGAAATTTCTCCAGAACTTGGGGCTCCGAAGAAGTACCAACACGAAAGAATACAAAAAGGGTTAATGTTATAATGATTTAGATTGCAACTCCCTTGCGTGGAACCGGCTGTCGTGAGAGTCGGAGCAAAAGAAGCAATCACCACACTTAGCGCCATAAACACTCAAACATGTCCATGGGCTCAACCAAAACCGGCCTTGTACACGAACCATCCTGGCAACTATTCCTTGCTATTATCGGCCATGATTGAAGAGGTGCGCTGGCTGAGTGGTTGACAGTCATGGGTAGTGTTTCGGTTCGATTGGTATTCGACAGACTGCAATGCTTCACCCAGCATGCGACTGCAATTGCCACAACAAAATCCTAAAATCGTTAGCCAGCTCCTAGGGAAAGTCAAAGAAACGTTGCTCGCAACATACAACAAGACAATTGGCTGGCCAGCTGTAAATTCCGATGAAAAAGCTACAAGCCAGAACATCGCTCTCAGGACTGTGGTAGGAAACCTACTGAAGTAACCGGAGCATCCGGAGTTAATGTTACCCTCCTTAAATATTATGCAGTGCAAGCAATATCTGTTGTGAGGCTACCGCTGAGAGCACTCAAACAGAAATTTAGTCGGAGCTGAACCTCCACTTAGGCACGTCGGGAAGAGAGTATTAAACTATACCGACTCCATTCAGCACCATAGACAAGAACCACTGGAAAGAATTATATACTAACAGGAAATTAAAACCATTCATCGAGAGTGCGTTAACACCTTCTTGAGCTCTGTTCCAGTGAACGGTCTTCTCCGAATCTCTGCAAAGCCTAATGCAGACGCAGAGCTCATGCTGTCTCGATAGACCCGAGTAATACTGGCACAATTAAGAGCTGGATAGTGTAGTCGACTTAAATTCTACTTAATCAGACTTGACCGCAGCATATCCAAAATAGGTCCTGCAAGCAATGAGAGACCGCAAGACTCTAACCACACCACTTTGCATGCCACCTAAAACTACTCAACTAACCTCCTTTTCTTCTGGTTCGAACTTGCTCATTCATTCGAAACAGCTCATTTCATGGATCAACCATTAGATGACTTAGACTAGTCTAGGGTGCTCCCAAACGGGGTTGGAGAATGATCTAAAAAACTATTGTAAAATATATGTTGTTGTTGATACATTTTAGTTTTCTAGATCACTCTAATGACTTGCTCATAAATTTGCTTAAAAAAAAGAAGAAAAATATTGTAAGTATACACGATCTTTCATCGAAAACTGCGAACCATTAATTTATGACTTCTTTCATAGCCTTTCATCACCTGCTATTTAATACAAATAATACATTTTTATTTTTCTTCAAAATTACTCAGACGCACAGTAATTTATGGCATTATCATCAGCAGACAGTAGTTGATGGCGACCGTGAAAAACTTTTCCACAATCACAATTCGGTTTTTTTTTCTACCAAGAGCTTGCGGCGGAAATGTAGATGTGTGTGGTTATTATTATTATTTTTTTTAATAATAATTTAAGTAATATATCTGCATTTGTTATCATTATTTTTTATTATTTTTGTTATTGTTATTCCTAATGTTTGTTGGCTTAACAGTTATTTGGAGCAAAAATACATTGGGAAATATTTATATTTGACTGTAAGGCGCAAAGCGGCTGAGGCAGACAATTAAAAAAAAAAATAAATGTTATTAGAAAAAAAAAATTGGAGAAATACTAATGAACTATTAAAATCTCAAGCACATATATACCTACTTACATGAATAATTTGAAGCTAACCTGCAGTCAATTGTACTCGTTAAAAACTACATCAAAACTAGTTTGGCCAAAGAGACCGAGTGGTCAGCCCACTATTTATTTTTCATACAAGCTGTATTCTGCGATATGATAGTTGTCTGATTAATCATTTAATTTCAATTAATTACTAGTTAAATACTAGTTCATTTTTTGAATTCCTACTTTTCTGGTATAAAGTAATTGACCATAGCGAGTTTAAAAAATTGAAACTCAAGCTTCGAAATAACAAAGTCTAAGCTACTTGGCTCTCCTAACTACCGACAAGCTGCTCACTGCCATGGAAGGTATTACATATTCGGGGTGTGGTAAAAAATTAACTCAACATGCTGTGTTGGAGTTGTGGTTATTAGTAATACCATTTCTGGTGATTTATCTAGTTTCCAATAGCAAACTGGTACAGGGGAGCGTTTTTATGTTTGCAGAATGGTTATAGGTGGATGACTAGGCTCATTGGGATCAGAACGTGTTCAGAGACTCATAATTAGTACAAATACGATTTTTCATTGTTAGTAGACAATTAGTCTTTGAGCTATCGTCAACTAAGCAACATGATCAGTAGTGAAAAAGAAAATATGAAAGGAAGGAAAATCGAATAACGTGTCATTATAAAGTTCCTTACCAAGCAAGGAAAATACGTGTACGTGCGAGCTGTAATTGGTTTACAAGACTCTTGTCCGAGAAAAACTGTGATGTACAAGTGGCAAGGAAGGGAATCTCTTAAAGGCGACCCAAGTTCAGACAGGAGCCTAGAGGTGACCACGCCAATATTTTACAATAAGTTAAAAAAAATTATCCTCGAAGATGCTTGGCTAAATACTGCACGATTATCTTGGCATGACTAAGGTCAGCGCAAAATGGGTGCCAAGACAATAGCGCGTAGAGTGTTCTCGTACATTTTTGGACAAACAATTTTTGTATGAGGGTATAAATAAATTAATTGAGAGATCTGAAAAATGTATCCGACTCACATTATCTCCTATTCCGTGAGCACACTAGAGACGACTGACTTTATTCGAGACACAAGGTAGTTAGAGATGTCACATCATCTCGTTACTGATATTAATAATTCCTGGACTTATTATTATTATAAATAACATATTATTAGATTCATTAACATTTCGTTCATGGAACAAGCAACAACACTATGTCAACGGAAAGTAGAAATTCTCGCAATTCGGACCACCGCGCTGTGACTAAACCTCTTGTAGAAAAAAAAAGTACGCCAAAGGAAATGTTTGGTTCATCAGGACTCTGCGCCTTCATATACGATGGTGAGGAAACGGGCTCGACTCTGTTTAAACAGACAAGCAAGAGATTGTGGAGGGAATTAAAATGTGGCAGATAGCAGAAGGATTAGAGATTAGCAAATAATGAGCTGGAGAAGTTTTGTATGAATATTTGAATATCAAAAAATTAGTGCGCTTGACAAGCAGCGACGATTGAAGAGTTGTAGAGATGATTTAATTGAAATTTGCAACGGTATGGTAAGACTTCATGAAACTTGGATTCGTCAGTATGATCTTGATAAAAAAAGGGGAAAGGCCACCAAAAACATTCTAAGTGGAAAAGTCAGCGTCAAAGATTTTGGCTACCATTTTCTGGGATAGCGAGGAAATATTATTAAATGATTACTTGCTAAAGGGAACTACAATGAACGGCCAGTATTACGTTGAGTCAGGCGCGTGAGGCGCGTGAGGCATCTTACAGAAGAGACATGGCAAGTTTTCGCATGGAGTGCTGTTTCTTCAAGACAACCAAACCTTTCATACCTTGCGGGGTGCGAGGGATGCCTTCAAAAGCTACCAGATTTACAGAAATTGACCATCCACTCTACAGGCTCCCAGTAAATTTTTCCTTTTTTTTCAAATTTAAAAATAAATTTCAGACGACAGTGAGATGAAAGCGTCAGTAGAAAACCATTTTGAAGAGAAATCTACAGGATGTTTTTTTAGTTTTATAAAGGCATTGTATTCACGGTGTGAAGGGTATATTTTACTTGAGGGAGACTATATTGACATATAAAAAACATAAAACTATACATTTATTTCCTTAAAGGGTTACATCTAGATTGAATTTAAAAAAAAAATTATTTTTCTTAAATTTCATTTTCGTAAAGTACATATATTCAAGCAACTACTCTGAAAATTTCAAGTCGATTTGGAAGCTACACGCATATCTGTAACGACGAGTCAGAGCATTTGAAAGCGTTTATGAAGTCTCGTTTTTCTCAAGTCGGTGACCAAGACTTCTGAACAATGTTTTCTAGTACTTTATAGAAGCTTTTTCACTAGCCAAGAAACGTTTTTTATAATGCGCAATTCAAGACCAAATTTATTGAGAAAAATTGTATTGTTTTTTGGAGAAGCCGCCATTTTGTCAAAAAATGTATTATTCTGCCATTCGGAAGGCGCGAGTTCATATCCCGGTGTCGTACTAACATCCAAAAAATTTATAGAAAATTAATTTAAATAAAAAATTAAGATAAATTTTCTAACTTCGGTCGGTCGGCAGGGAATGTCAACCCCTCCGAGTGTATTTCTGACATGAAATAAAACTCCTCATAAAAAAACCATCAGCCGTTCGGAGGCGGCTTAGTATAAACTGTAGGTCCCTCCATTTGTTGGAAAAACATCAAGACGCAAATCCACAATTTGGCAGAGGAGCTCGGCCGAAAATCGCTTCAGCGGTTACAAAATGCCAATTATAAGATTATATATTTCTTTAACGAAATCCGTTTGATTTTTTCAATTCAGCTGATTCACTTCAGAAATGCAATGGCCACCGTAAAACACCTTTTTTGGGAGGGATCCCTGGAGATCTGCTGTAGCAACTTCAAAAACTGTTATTTTTATAAATAAAATATTGCTAACTACTCTCCAAAGGTGCCATAATATAATAATAATAAAGCTAAAAGTTTCCGCGTGAAAAATGTTTGAAAAACCTCTATTTTTGGGGCTCCTAACTAGATGTAACCCCTTAAGTACTTTAGGCGGCGAACTTTTCAGCCGCCCCTTATAAAAACATTACCACGTATGATTTTATTCCGAAAATACTAATTTAAAACTAAACATTTTTCTTACAAGTTTAGTTTCCCACTGCTCTTTGCATCGTAGTTTACCATAATTTGTTTGGCAGATTCATTCATAGCTTTGACGGCAAGCGATTGAGCGTGTTTAACGAAATTACCGTGAAGGTGAGTGTTTAATGTTTGTACTATTTTTTTACCTCATATTAATTTTTTTTATTTATTTTTGTTTATTGTTTCTATTTTACGCCACTTATTTGCTATAATATTTTATAGCATTTTTCGCATGTCATTATTATAATATTTATTTTTCATTTCATTTGCTTTTTAAGTTATACTCTTTGTGCTGTTACATGTTTTCTTATTTTTGCTATATTTTATACGAGGGTTGCCTTTTATATTTTGAGATCAGAGAACAAAAACCAATTTTAATCATTAAAAATCGCATAATTAGTTTTATAAATATTCTTCATTAAGATCTATACACTTTTGCATGCGTTTGAACCAGTTGTCGAACGACTTTTGCTACTCTGATTGAGATATCTCCAAAGCATGGGTTCTCAATGCGTAAACCGCATCTTATTCGATGCCCAGTCAGGACTATACGGTGAATGACTAATCAAATCAATCTTTTGAGTGCCAAAAAATGCAGTTGTTTCAGTCGATGTGTGAGAGATCGCATTGTCGCCGTGAAGATTGATCCTACTTCGACGGTTAGTTTTCCTCAATTCTTAATTTTTAAAATGGCTGAGTACCACGCAGAATTTACTATACTGCGTTGTTTTAGTTATATGGTTGCTTCCAATTTTTCCAAACAAAGAAAAAAATGGCAACCTTTTGCTTGGAAGTGCTTCGTGCGCTAACTACTTTCGTTTGATTCGGGTCATCTTTGAACACCCATACAGTCGACTGTTGTTTAACATCAGGCTCATACGCATAAATTCGTGATTTATCGATTTTTACGATGTCATAGACGTGTTTCGAAACACCGCTATCTTATTTTTTTTAACATTACCAATCGTCTCGAGGCTTTTTTTCGAGCAATTATCAGCGAATTTCTAAACACTTTTGAATCGGTTTTTTCGAAAATTAAGACTTTATTGTGAAAAAATTGTCTTGATCAACTCCTAATACTTTTGCAAGTTTTTCTTGCGTCTGACATGCATCTGCGTCGACCAATGTCTCCAATTTTTCGTCTTGAAATATTTTTGCCTGTCCGTCGTCTAAGTCGAAATTGCCACTTTTACCTAAACCGGGCAAACCACTTTTGGCACGTTCGTTCGGCTAAAGCATGGTCACCATAAACGTCCAATAAAATATGATGGCTTTCGGTAGCACTAAAACAAATGACATCTACTGAAAATGACGCGAAATGAATATAGCCACAGATGAGCATGACGCAAAATAATACTCCTCTCTTAGAAAACCGCACAAATTAATGCATACACCCAATAATATTTGAAAACTTAGTATTTTAGTTCTGTGAAGAAGATTCCTCTCACTTTTCCAGATGCTCAAACCACTTGGTGTATTTTACGAAGTTCAGGAGATTAACGATGCCTAGTGATGTAAGCTTTTCTAAGTAATCGAAGAAGATATTTTCGAGAAAGTAATAAAGGAAAGCGTTGAGTTGTTAGAGAAACAGATCATCCTTCTACCATGAGTCCCCAGTCCGGTTAATCCGCCGATTATTGTACTTATGGAGATCACGTATAGAAGAAGTAAAAACTCCTTTACTTCGATCAATTGCACGAGGTTTCACTTCCGTCATCTGCTGTTGGCCCTTTTGGCGAAGTCTAATCTTAGCAAACACTTACCTGAGGAAAAAGAGTTTTCCGGGGTTATAATTGTTCCCTATCCGGTCAGCTCTCGATCCAGCAGGGGTGTCCCCGTGACCAAGTAGCCAAACCACGGACGTTTCGTATATAGTCGAGAAATCCTATAAGTCTTAGTTTCGAAAAAAAATTGAAAAATTACAACACTTTCCATTTTATTTATAATAAAAAGCATCTAGCAAATTATTTTCTTACTTTTGCAGCTTAAGAAGAAGGCTTTGAAATAAATATTTTAATACATCCAAATGTGTATTCAATATTATATTATAGCATTTGCTTAGAAGATAACACCAAAAATAATTAAAAAAATCTCCAAATTGAATATTTCATAAGCGACAAGATTAAACGTTCCCGAGCAAACACGTTTAGTGTCAAAAATTTCGAAGTGAAACTACTTTATGGAATTTTTGTATCATGATTGAAAGTATGCTGGTCCCCCTAATGTTCGGAGAAAATGTGTCTCGAAACAATCTATTTTTCAATATTCTGAGTATGTTTAACATCAAAAATACGATAAAATTTTCAGTTGCCAGATTGCAACACTAGAGTTGCCAAATCCGGACACATAAGAGGCAACCCTCACATTTATTTTGTTTATTTGTCTTTTTATTATTATTTTTATATATTTTTTTTTATAGTTTTCATTATATTATTATTTTATATTATATATATTATATATATTATATTATATTATTTTATTTTTTATATTTATTTCTTTGCTCCATATTATCTACTCTCACAAACTGTTACCCTTTTTTATTTTAATTTTCTTTTATGTTTGAATTTTTTCTTTCTTTTTTATCTAATAAAGATAATATTAGTGTTTTTTTTTTTGTTATTCATCGAATTTCGTACCAACTGAATTGATCTCGTTTGTCGAAAATTAATGATTTATTTGACATTGACTTTTACACGCCGCTTGGCTCGTGGGCTCATTAGCTCAATAATCTTATCTTTGGAGCTACTTACTCTTTCGAAGCGTAGCAAAGAAAAAAATCGTAATAACAAGCACATATATATTTATATGTACGTAAAAATGTATGCATATAACCTTAAGCATTTTATGTTCATTAATAATATTTTCACTTTCATTCGCCTTTATTTTCATTTCTCACTCAACACCTACACTTTGTAGAGGCCTACAAAGGAAGCATTTGAGTCAACTGCTAAGAAATTAAAAAAAAATATATATTAAAATATTTTTATATTTCATTGGGCTCTGTTTTGATTGCTCAGGTGCTGAACATTGCATGAAAAGCAGTTAGGGTCTTATGAGAGAGGCATAATGATATCACCTTCGAAATGATAAAAACTTGTCGATCAAAATTGACATAAATGTAGCCTTCAATTTAATATGTATGTATGTACATAAAGAATGACTGCCTTTTAACTGGACCTCATGCGTGTTGGTGTACGCAAATCATATTGATATCATGGCTTTCTACAGATAAGATTACAGATTTAGCAATTAACTCCTTACACCAAACAAAAAGTCCCCGACTATTGCATCAATACACTACTAACAGCGCCAGCTTGGTGAAAAAACTAAGAATACTTCTTGCTATTTGCGCTCGGTAGGCAAGCGAAGAGCGGAGTCATCTCTCGACGATGTAAAATTACGTTCTATTAATCTCTGAGCATATCCGTCCTTTTCTGTGGAGCAGAACTGTGAACGATGGTTGTTGTAGAGACAAAGAAGAAGATATTCCATTTAAATAAATTTTTGAAAAAAGAATGAGTGTTTTTGGGAGCAAAAAATCTCTACATACATATATTGGATGAGTGCATAACTTCGTGCCCGATTTCAAGTGCAAACTAAAATTGGAATTTTTTGAAGAAAGCGCTTTTATTAATCAATTATGTATTCGCCATCATGTTCGGCAATCCACTCCTAACGTTCAACCAATTTACGGATGCCTGATTCATAGAAATCGCGCGGTTTCTCGTTGAAAAAGGTGTCAAGGTGGTTTTTGACGTCTTCCACATTTTTAAATTCTTTTCCATTCAAATTGTTCTGCAGCGATCGAAACAAATGATAATCAGAAGGTGCAATGTCGGGTGAATATGGGGGATGCGGCATTGTAAATAATCCGTGTTAATTTTAAAATGAAAATGCACGTAAATTTTAACTTCACATTTGGGTATGATCCCACCTTTTATTATTTTGAAAAAGGAAAACGTATAATTTATAATGTTAGAAAATCGTATAATTTTATAATTTAAGAACCGTATAATTCAATAATGTTACGAAACTGTATAATTTTTTATAATTTTTTTTAAGAAACCGTATAAATAATATATATGTTTTGATTTACCGAACACCGTACAATTTTATTGCGTATGCAAACGAACTTAACTTACTCGCTAATATTTTTCGTTATTTATACTATTTGTATATACATCCACTGGAAGGAGTAACGGAACTGAGTAGGGTTGCAGGTAAGTGCATTTGAGTAAAAGCAGGGAGGTTATTTTTTTTGGGTAAGTATTCGGGTAGGTATTCGGGTAAGTATTCGGGTACGTATTCAGGTAAATAATCATAAATTTAATTCTAAGTTATAATTAGTTTCTTAATTCATTTTTTTGTAGGTTTAACTTATTATTTTACAGGATGATGAGATCATCCTCATCCATGTCTTCAACATGCCGGCGGGCCTGCGGCGACGAGGCTTCGACGAGGTTTTCGAGCTGCTTTAGCGTTTCTCTCGCTTTCTGCACCAACCCGCGTATTTTTCGTTTTACAGCCGGAGTATTGCGGGAAACAGCACCTTTTACAACAGGAGCATTGCGGGAAACAGCTCCTTGATTTCGCCGGGTTGGCGGTTGCTCTTTTCTTGTTTTCCTTGCAGGTGGATTGGTGCGCCGAGTGTCAGCCGGTTGAAAGGTTACCCTTTTCGTGGTGGGTTTACCCTCGGGAAGGTCGCGTATTGGCCGATGGAGCATTGTGTGATGAGCCAGGCCGCAGCGGCGGCAACTGTCGGGGCTATCACAGCATCCCGTGGTATGCGAGGTCGCCAAGCAATTCAAACAGTAGCGATGGACCTTGGCCGATTCATACCGCTCTTCGGGAGTCATCGCTATGAAGGCTCGGCAAAAGCGCAGCGAATGGGTGCGGCAACAGAGGCGACACTTTCGGAAACCTTGAGATCTGTAAATATAGAGTTGCAGTATTTGTTAAGAAGCATGTGGGATCGTGTGGGAAACGAGATAAATAAATTGAAAAACGTATAAGCTAAGCGGGTGGTAATACACAGAGTTTTGTGATATTGCGAGTAACGACTCCGTTTTGAGTTCGGATATCTACCACTCGGATATTTTGGTCGGGAGCGGGATGAAGTTGTATGACGCGTCCTAAACGCCATTCGTTGGGGGGCAGGAGGTCGTCTTTAATGACAACGAGATCTCCTTCAGTGAGATTGAGCTCTTGGCCTTTCCATTTATGCCGTTTGTGGAGCTCTTGGAGATATTCCGACTTCCAGCGTTTACTGAATTGGTGGTGGAGCACTTTCAATTTTTCCCATTTATTCATTAGAGTTAGCTCTTCCGAGTTCGGTTCCGGGATGGAGAGTAGGGGAGCTCCACGCAGAAAGTGGCCTGGGGTCAGAGCTTTTAAGTCGTCGGGATCTTGAGACATTGGGGAGAGCGGTCTGGAGTTAAGAACCGCTTCGATACGAATAAGGAGCGTAGTGAACTCCTCGAACGTAAATTTTTGGCTGCCGGCTACCTTCGTAAAGTGAGTTTTGAAACTTTTCACTGCAGCCTCCCAAAGTCCGCCCATGTGAGGGGCGTATGGCGGGATGAATTGCCATGTGAATCCGTGAATGGCGTATTTTTTTGCTATATCCTCTGAGGCTTCTGCAAGGAAGGAGGATAATTCACGTGAGAAACTACGTTGTGCTCCTACAAACGTCTTACCGTTGTCGGACATGACTTTATGTGGGATGCCTCTGCGTCCGACGAAACGTGCAAACGCGGCTTTGAAAGATTCGGTGGTCAAGTCGGAGCACACTTCGAGATGAATAGCCTTTGTGGAGAAGCATATGAAAACGCATACATAGGCTTTTGAGTGAGATGCACGACGGAGTATAGAAGTTTTCACAAGAAATGGACCTGCAAAGTCAATTCCTGTGGTGTGAAAGGGGAGCGAGTACGTTGAGCGTTCAGGAGGGAGCGCCGACATGATTTGGGATTTCATTTTTTGTTTGTAAATTGTACAAACTTTGCAGTTGAATATACACGTCTTGATCTTCTGCCTCATTCGTGGGATGTAATATTCCTGCTGGATCATTCGTGTCATAAGCTGTTTTTCAGCGTGCAAAAGGGTAGCGTGGAGAAATGCGAGGAGAAGAGTGCAAAATCTAGAGTTATCTGGGATGATAATTGGATGGCGCTCACTATAACTGAGAGCCGCATAGCTTAGTCGTCCATTCGCGCGTAGAATGCCAGACGAATCTATGAATGGGTTGAGGGAAAGCAGTGGGTCCTTTTTACCGACCGGGGATTTTGCTTCTAACGCTGTAATAGTTTTTGCAAAATATCTTCTTTGCGTACATAAAATGAGACGAGTTTTGGCTTGATTTATTTCCGCTTGTGTGAGGCTAGAAGTATTGGGAGGAGGCAGTTTCCGTGCCCTTTGTGAGAATCTTAATATGAAAGCCGTCACTCTAAGGGCTCTTGAGAAGGAGGAGAAACGGTCTAAGAAGTCCGTATTTTCTAAAGCATGGAGCACTTCTATGTGTCTCTGTTCGGGGGGGGAATGGTGAGTTGGTGAACTTTTCGGCCAAAGTGGGGATGGCCTAGTCAACCACTCGGGGCCTTTCCACCAGAGTGAACAGTTGACGAGCTCTTGGGGTTTGACTCCACGCGTACCTAGATCAGCTGGGTTGTCAGCGCTGGAGACATGTCGCCACGTAGCATTGTTTACGAGTTCGAGGATCTGAGATGTCCTGTTCGCTACGTATGTTTTCCACGTCCATGGGGGTTTTTCCAGCCATGCTAATACAACTGAGGAGTCTGTCCACAAATTTAGTTCATGAGATGGCAGATTTAGAGAGGATCGGATCTGCTTTACTAATTTTGCGAGTAAAACTGCGCCGCAAAGTTCCAGCCTAGGGAGAGAGACGGTTTGTAAGGGGGCTACTTTACTCTTGGCTGCGAGTAAGTGGGATGTAGCAGATTCACCTTGCTGGACTCGTAAGTATACGCAAGCGCAGAATGCCTTCTCGGAAGCATCGGAGAATCCGTGTAGCTGAATGGAACTGTTTGGGCTGAATTGCACCCATCGCGGTATCCTTATTTCTTCGATTGCGGTGAGATTTCTCCTGAATGTGTTCCATTTGTGGAGTGAGATCGGCTTCACGGTTTCGTCCCATTCTGTTCCTTCCATCCATAGTTGCTGAAGAAGAGTTTTCGCTGCTATCATTATGGGCGATAGCCATCCTGCCGGGTCGAAAAGTTTCGCGACAGATGAGAGGATCTGTCGTTTCGTGGCAGTGTCTGAGGATAAGGGGGGGTCAACTGA
This sequence comes from Ceratitis rosa, assembly GCA_037013455.1. NCBI lineage: Eukaryota > Metazoa > Arthropoda > Insecta > Diptera > Tephritidae > Ceratitis > Ceratitis rosa. Next base: position 31,991,069 of record JAWMAG010000004.1, read on the forward strand.
GTAGGAAAATGTATCAGTGAGAGCATTCCATTTTATTCCGAGGGTTTTTGTAGAACTTGCCTCTTGGAATTCGAGAAATTCTTCATCTAAAAGATCAGACGGGGGGATGTCTTTCAGCAGTGACTTGTGGTTTGCTGTGATCTTTTTTAACGGGAATCCGGCTGACTTGAGTACTTCGATAACTTGATGTATCGATTCGCCAGCTGAGTCGAGATTATGTCCGCCTGAGAGGATGTCATCCACGTATGTCTCTCCTTTTAATATTTCTGAGACATGTGGGTATGTCTCCTTTGAGTCCTCGGCTAATTGGTGGAGTGTCCTTATTGCCAAGTATGGAGCGCAGTTGACACCGAATGTTACCGTTTTTAGTTTAAAGTCTTCTATCGGACTATGGGGGGTTCTGCGGAATAGAACGCGTTGGAAGTCTTGGTCTTCCTTATGGACGTATATTTGGCGGTACATTTTTTCAATGTCGCCGTTAAATACATACTTATATAATCTCCATTTTAGAATAACGAGCATTAAGTCATTTTGGAGAACGGGGCCAGTATGTAATACTGGGTTTCGGCACCATGTAAATAATCCGTGTTAATTTTAAAATGAAAATGCACGTAAATTTTAACTTCACATTTGGGTATGATCCCACCTTTTATTATTTTGAAAAAGGAAAACGTATAATTTATAATGTTAGAAAATCGTATAATTTTATAATTTAAGAACCGTATAATTCAATAATGTTACGAAACTGTATAATTTTTTATAATTTTTTTTAAGAAACCGTATAAATAATATATATGTTTTGATTTACCGAACACCGTACAATTTTATTGCGTATGCAAACGAACTTAACTTACTCGCTAATATTTTTCGTTATTTATACTATTTGTATATACATCCACTGGAAGGAGTAACGGAACTGAGTAGGGTTGCAGGTAAGTGCATTTGAGTAAAAGCAGGGAGGTTATTTTTTTTGGGTAAGTATTCGGGTAGGTATTCGGGTAAGTATTCGGGTACGTATTCAGGTAAATAATCATAAATTTAATTCTAAGTTATAATTAGTTTCTTAATTCATTTTTTTGTAGGTTTAACTTATTATTTTACAGGATGATGAGATCATCCTCATCCATGTCTTCAACAGGCATGATTTCCCAATTCATCTCCTTCAGTTTGGCCAGGGTCGGTTTTGCAACATGTGGCCTGGCGTTGTCATGATGGAAAAGAACTCCTTTGCGATTGCCCAAAATCGGACGTTTTTCATCAATTGCTTTCTTCAATTCGACCAATTGCTGACAATACTTGTTGGCAGTGATCGTTTCTCCAGCTGGCAAGAGCTCAAAATAGATCACGCCTCGGATATCCCACCAAATGCACAGCAGTACCTTCATCGGATGCAATCCACCTTTCGTCATCGGTTCCGCCCCTTCGTGTGCCTGTTTCCATGTTATTTTGCATTGAACATTGTTGTACAGGACCCATTTTTCATCACCAGTCACGATCCAGATCCAGAAAGGTTCGTTTTTGATCCGTCGAAGCAAAGAAATTGCTGTTGACATACCGTCCACTTTGTTCTTTTCACTCAACTGATGTGGCACCCATGTATCGAGCTTCAAAGTGTACCCAACCTTTTTTAACCGACGAAACGCAGTTGATTTGTTGACGTTCAATTCACTGGCAACCTCTTCCGTCGAAATATGTGAGTTATTCGCAACTAAAGTCCTTAGAACATCGTCATCAAGCTCAGAAGGCCGTCCACTGCGAGGTTGATCTTCGAGGTTAAAATCTCCAGAATGAAATTTAGCGAACCATTTCTTTACTGTGCAGAGTGCTGGAGCACGGTCCAAATAAACTTCGCGAATATCTTTAGTTGCAGCGCCCACTGTTTTGCCTTTGCGGAATTCGTATAACATAATATGACGCATATGATCTTTTTCGTTGTTCATCTTCCATGCGTCTTTTCACTAAGCAACTCAAATCAAAATGAAGTTATTTTATGCTTGATTTACAGTTCGGACTGTCACCTTTCCAACGATATATAATATGTATATATTTCTTTCACGAGCGCCACTCTCAAACGATTCGTACGGCATCCAGCGGAATCGGGCACGAACTTATGCACTCATCCAATATATTAGGTATACCGGAAAGTTCTGTCCGAATCTATGACAACATTTTCGCCACGTAAGCCCGTGTTTATTTATTGCATGCTCGGTTCTACATTTTTATCGCTTAATGTATACATACTGACGTAGCAAATAAACTATAATAAAGTTGATTCACATTAGTCTTAATTGTGAAACGATAGTATACCCATGGCGGCTGATAAAGTCCATTTACCCCACTGTATTTTTTGGTGAACGTACAGTTTCTGATAGGATATGCAGAAGATGGTACGAAAAATTTGAAGCAGTTGATTTCGACCTTTCTGATAAGCCACGTTCTAAGACTATATTGGAGCAAGATCCGTTTCTGACAACATCGGATATCGCAGAAAGAACTTTCCGGTGGACCTAACATAAAATTTACTTTCGCCTGTAAATATCCACAAAACTCGAAAAGTTATCGTCCGATTGATTGTAATTTGATCAACTTATTTCTATGGTTCCTTTTTTGGTGAAGTGGTCCAGGGACTGACCTATTTGAAATTCTCGTTTTTAGGGTTCCAAAACTACTTTCCTCTGCGGCAAGTGGACCAGGGTCTAGCCTATTCGGAAAAATCGTAATTATATCAGCCGCGATAACCAAGTGGTTAGCATAGCGTACCGTTATTCGGAAGGCCACGGTCCGTTTCCTGATACGACCAACATCCAAAAGTTATAGAACCAAGTTCGATTTGTTCAAAATATATGTAAATAATACTTTTTTTACGGGAAAGGGATCACCGACAGATTGATTTCGATATAAGGATAGATCTTGCGTAGGTTTGCTCGTTTCAGAATGTTCTGCGGCTACGTAGAAGTGAGCCACACATGCAGATAAGTAGTTAGATCCATAAAATGGTTAAAAAATAAATATTTTGACTTCGATTAGGCTTAATTTTAGGTTTTTATGGTTCTCTGGAATACAAATTAGAATAAAAATTGGATATAGTGCAGAAAGCTACAACCACGTCTGGCCGGGTCTGCTAGTTAAACACTAAATTTTTATTTTTTTTTTAATTTTTTAATAGCAAAAAATTGCCTCACACCATCTTGGCCTTTAGCATCAAATGCAAAGGGAGCCATATCAAATTGAACGATAAAGGTAATGGTACATGCAAATGTATGTATGTACGTACATATGTACGTACATATGAATGTTTGACGTACTTGAAGGCATAGAGATGAGTACAGACAAGTGCACATAATTATGAATATAAAAAAAAGATTTGCTCATTGGCTTGATTGCATAATGCTTGAGGCTGAATTTTGTGTCTTTTGTTTTTGTTATTATATACCACATATGTATGAATGTACATATGTACGTGTACAATATATATGGCTATAAGATATATGTTTTTTTTTTTTATTTCAAATATAGATAAATATGATGTAACAATATAAAACAAAAAGAAATAACAATTTTTATTGCAACAAATGCTTCACTTACTCCGTTGTACGAGTATGTATGTTTGTAAATATCCATAAAATATATCTAGCTATATACTTATGTATGCATGTAAGCTCTTACTCTTTTGTTGCCATGAGCAGTAAGAAATTTTGATAGATAAAAAGTTTTAAACCAATGTAGGAAGAAATCTGTCTTAGCGTGCAAGATGGTGCCTGAATGTATGTGTGTGTGTGTTATACAACTTTCAAATTTTTTTCTCTCGAAGACAAGTGCTTTAAATGAAAGTATATACACAGGTATGTGCATGACAGCCATCAATAAATATTTTTATTATTATTTTTTTTGATAAAAAAAATTAATTTTATCTTCTTCTGCTCAATCGTCTTAGGGGCGACTTTTGCTTGAATTATTTCATGGCCAAATTATCTACTTGTCTTTCTTCCCCTGAAAAGAAATACGGTTGTCTGTAGTACTAAATTTGCAGCAAAAAAAAAGAAATCATCAAGCCACTTGTCTATCTACAGATCGAAAAACTCTCAACCAGATCGATTATGTTGTGATAGACGAACGACATGTCTCTAGTGCTCTTGATGGACATACATATGCACCAAGGACCCAACATCGACTCGGACCACTATTTTGTTTCAGCGAAGATTCGCATCCGTAAAGATCCGAATAACAAAAATTGCCCGTCAACAAATACGGGTACAAGGAAAGTTCAACGTCGAAAAGCTGCCATCACAACAGACTTCCGAACGGGTTTCTACTTGACTTACACCCCAGGAACGATATTCCAAGCCCCTTACATACAGCTGCAAACGAAGCTTTTGATTTTCGAAGAGATGAAAAGAAAAGCCTGTACGATGAGGATAGCCGCACCGCAGTGGAGGGAAAATAGGCTGGCCACCTCCCTAAGTTGCGATCGACCAATACACATTCGGCGTGAGAAAGATAACGATAATTGAAAAGGGAAGCAAGACGCAGATGTAGACAAAAAAATAAAGATGCAGAGATGTGCGGGTATGAAGAGCTTGAAAAGATGGCCGACAGGGGTATTATTCTACGAAAAGATGTAGCGACTTACAGAGGGTTTCCTGTATGACACAGAGGGATGATCTAACGACTGATGCCCAGAGTTTAATGAACTTATGCAAAGAACACATCTCCAGCAGCCTGCTAAAGGGCAATGAAAGTGGAACACCAGTAGATGGCGAGTTCGATTCCCCAATCTATTACGATAGTACAGATTTTTCATTACTCGACTATGAAGAAGTTCAAATAGCAATCGCCCGCTTAAAAAACAGCAAAGCGGCGGGGCCTACGGATTGCCGGCCGAGCTATTCAAATACGGCGTCGAAAAACTGATCAGGTATATGCATCACCTTCTTTGCAGAATATGGTCGGACAAACGCATGCCCGATGGTTGGAGTTTAACTGTGCTCTGCCCAATCCATAAAAAAGGGGACTCAGTATGGGCCAACTACCGTGGAATAAGCCTCCTCAATATCGCATATAAGATCCAATCGAGTGTATTATGTGAAAAAAGACTAAAACCTAGCCACATCAGTCTGATTAGACCTTATCAGTGCGGCTTTAGACCTTTTAAATTCTCTATTCACCATGCTCTAAGTTTTGAAGAAGACCCGTGAAAAGAGGATCGTCACATTCAACCTCTTCATCGATTTTAAAGCAGCATTCGACAGCACTACACTGTTATGTTCGAATATGGTATCCCCGGAAAACTTATATTGCTGTATAAGCTGCAACACCAAAAGCTCCGTCAAGATCGGGAAGGGCTCCTCCGAACCGTTCGATCTCAAACGATGTTTCAAGGTGTCTCCTTATCGTGGAACTTCTTTAATATTTATCTTGCTGAAGAAAATCATAGGAGCTGCTGAGCTGAATAGAGAAACTACAATCTTCTTTAAGAGTGTACGGCTGGTGTACGCTATACGTCTATAATAAAGGATGCGTATGGGCTTGTTAGTGAAGACGAAATATCTCCTTTCTCCTGAATTAGTTAACGCATTCGCGATTCGGCTCCCACGTCACAGTTCAGGCAGTCATAACTTTGAAGTCGTATATAATTTCTCCTATCTAAGGACCAGCATTTAAACCTCAAAAGCAATGTCAGGCTTGAAATCCAACGCAGAATCACAGGTGCTACTCAGTATAAAGTGAGTAATTTAAAAGTGAAGTCCTCTCTCGACGAACGAAAACCAAACTCTACAAGTCGCTTAACGTTCCCAACCTGCTATATGGTACGGACGATAACATCATCTGATAAATCGGCGTTAGGAGTTTTCGAGAGAAAGGTTTTGCGTAGGGCGTTGGAAACCGCGAATACCCCAGCGGTTGAAACGATGAGCTGTTCGAGATATGCGCTGACATTTACAAAGCTCATGTTGTCCGGATGGTTAAGAATGCTCCAGCTTTGGAAGTATTGGATGCAGTACCTGTCCTTACTCAAACCCGTCTCCCCGTCTCTGACGTTCTGCTCTCTACTATTTGTCACATGCTAGTAACTCTTAAGTTGAAGTTTTATTGATCACATTAAAAATTCATCACTTATAGAGGTGTTAAAAATACTATAACCAACAAATAGATATGTACTTCTGTATATATGTATAATCATAATCATAATGATTTCAATCAAATATAATTAAATCTACAAATCTTTTTTCTTCTTCTAAGAATGGCTAATAAAAATTTCGCAATCAACGTTAAGATGCCACGTGATGTGACCCCAACAAATCATATAAAAATATGCAATAAAATTGAGCAGCACACTTTTAAGTATACTTATGGTTACATATGTATGTACATGCTCGTACATACGTGTCTATAAAATTGTATAAAAATAATCCGCTAAGCAACATTTTTGATTTTTAAGTGTTCTGCATAACAACCCTGCGGTGCCACCTGCGCTGAGCTACCGGTAATGCCAACTAACACTATTATTATTATTATTTCTGCGCCAAGTGCAGTGGCAAACAAACAAATAGCCAAAAAAAAATAAAGAGAAGATTAGCTAAACTAAACACATAAACGGCAATGTACATACGTATGTATGTATAGGTTTATTTATTTCGTGGTTTCAAAAGTACAAGGCTTTATTTTGATATCTATTAAGCCAGTATTTTGCTTTGGAGGCTTCAAAAAATTCATCTTTTTCTTAAATCTGTTCTAAAACTCTTCAAGAATGTGTCTTCGAAATTTCAGTGGCCAATTCGACATATTCTTGGAAGATAAAGCAGTTTTAGTGGCCGAGGTTCGAATGCTCGGGAGAAAATTTGAAGCGTGCTTTTTCGAGTTTTTATTTTTACAAGTCTTAGAAAACGGTGTCTGGGGTAGCAAAAAGAATGTACATACATATGTCCGATCGAAAAAATCAAAGTGATCTAGCTTCAGTAATCAATTATCTTCTATTTGAACTAAAAAAGTTGGACCGAAATATTGTTTAAACTATTTTTTTTCAGCTGGAAGTATTTTTTTTTTAATTTCGAAAAAATTTGGCATTGTTCAAATTCTTCGATAATTTTTTAGTTCATGCAGACATTCATAAGAATTAGAAAAAATTGTTTCAGATGCATCACACGACCTCCATCACCGGCACCATTTCACGGGTTCAGACTGCAACCGCTTCAGAAAACTCATCCCAACATTGGAAAATTCTAATATTTTTTTTGTACTAAAAATTGTTCTTTAAAACTGAAATTTATAAAGGGTGGTTAAATTGTAAGGGCCGATGTTGAATGTGAACCACACCTAAACGCCAAGTTTTTTTCCGAATTTAATTTGACATTTCTCTATTTCAGACTTACTCAATTTGAACCATGGAGAGATACACAATCCAACAACGTGTTAAAGTTATCCAGACTTATTATGAAAATTTTCGAAGAAAATCATCTTCAGTGATGAGGCACATTTTCACCTCAGTGGATTCGTCAATAAACAGAATTGCAGCATTTGGGCGAATGAGAATCCAAGAGTGATTGTCGAAAAACCAATGCACCCACAAAGAGTGACTGTTTGGTGCGGTTTATGGGCTGGCGGCATCATCGGGCCGTATTTTTTCCAAAATGAGGCCGGTCAGGCAGTTACTGTGAATGGTGTTCGCTATCGTGAGATGATAACGAATTTTTTATGGCCACAATTGGAAGATATGGATGTGGACGATATGTGGTTTCAGCAGGACGGTGCCACTTGCCACACAGCTAACGAAACAATGGCTCTTTTGCGCAACAAATTCAATGGCCGTGTTATCTCACGTAATGGCGATGTCAATTGGCCCCCAAGATCATGTGATTTGACACCGTTGGACTTTTTTCTCTGGGGTTATTTGAAAGAAAAGGTGTACGTCGATAAGCCAGCAACAATTCAAGAGCTAAAGGATGAGATAATTCGGCACATTAACGGCATAGAAACTCCATTATGCCTCAGCGTCATCGAAAATTTGGACCATCGTATGGAGGTGTGCCGCCGAGGTCGCGGCGCTCATTTGGCCGATATTTTGTTACATACATAATTGAGTAATACCAATATATCATAATAAAATAAAATTTCAATAATTTCCTAAATAGTTTGTGTTTTATTCAAAATCAACATCGGCCCTTGAAAATTTAACCACCCTTTATATAACTGAAGCCAGCTGACCCTTCACAACGCCTTACATGCATACACGGTATGTCCCAAAAATAACCGAACTTTATATTTAAATCATACAACATACAGCGCCATCTGTTGAAAATTTGCAACATTAAAAAGATACATTCATCCTCTTTCAAACCCACCTAACTTCATGTAAGTCGGATGACAGATGTAAAAGTGACAGCCATTTCAATAAAACCAAAAGTGTGCTAATGGTTCCAAAAAAAAAAATGAAACAAAGAGCAAATATAAAATTTTGTGTCAAACTTGAAAAAAAAATTTAAATTGAAGTTTAAAAAATTAAAAAAAAAAAATTGAAAAAAATGAAGCAGCCGTAACCGAGGTACTGAAGAACATTTCTATAAATGACATAAAAAAATCTATGCATGCGCTGGTTGATCGTTCCAAACGTTGTGTTGAGTCAAATGGAACCTATTTTGAATAAATAATAACTTTCAAAGATAATATAATGTGTATTTTACTATTTTATATCCAAAAAGTTCGGTTATTTTTGGGACACACGTAGATTGGGTCCTTGAACAGCAAACAGTGGACGGCGATTTGTTGAACAAAATTTTCTTCAGCGATGAGACACAATTCTCACTCGGAGGAATATGTAAATAAGCAAAATTTTCGCATTTGGTGCTCCGAAAATCCTCAAAATATTAAAGAACAAAAAAATAAAACTTACTGTGGCAGCGATCTTTGGGTCGGAGGTGTGATTAGACCATACTACTTTAAAAGCGAGAGCGACGAGACTGTCATTGTGAATTCGAAGCGATATGGTCGTATGATAACCGACTTTTTTTTGGCTGCAACTGAAGATCACGACTTGGATAATATTTTACCTGTTGGCCTAAACGGGGTTAGGTCGCCGAAAGGATGACAGCCCTTGGCCGGATAAAATCCGGGTCAATTCCGGTACGTAGAACCGGCTGTTTTGAAAGTATACCACCACCTATCGCAGACAGTGAGCTCGCTACAACAACAACAACAACACTTGGATAATATATGGTTTCAACAAAATGGTGCCACATGCCATGCAACACGATCGAATTCGGCTTTATTGCTAGAGAAATTTCCCGGCTGCGTAAACTCTCGTCTTGGCGATGTCAATTTGACACCGTTGGGCTTTTGTTTTGTGGAGCTTCGCGAAAGAACGTGTTTATGTAGAGAAACCTTTAACTTTTGGGCATTTGAAAATCAAGATTCGTCAAGTTATGAGATACCGCCCAGTAAGTGCCAAAAAGTGGTCGAAAATTACCTCAAATGGCAAAAATTTGGGTTGCGGTCATTTGAATGATCCAGGGCTTCACACATAATGTCAAGGTTCAAACTTCATAATAAAAAAGGAATTTCAAGAAAAAATAATTTAAATATATTTGATTTACGTTTATTTTCGAAACCGCAAAATGTATACAGTATGTACTTGCAAACATTTTTACAAAAAAAAATAAGATGAAAATGCTTACAATTAAAGAAGAAAAAAAGGAATTTCAATGATTTTAAGACACGCCACAGGTGGTAGAGGCCAAACATATGTACATACATACGTTTGTGCATATTTCCAAAAAAAAAAATTTCTAAATTGAGTAGCTTCGTATTTTAGCATTTGTGGCAAAAAAATGGTTGAATTAAAAATAATGCAACTCATTGAATTAAACACACATATAAATTTGCGGAAAAATACAAAAAAAAATTACATTAAAAACTCTAACGGTCTATTGCTTGCCGTAGCCAGTGTTGCCAACAGCGCACAAACATTATTGATAGCAATAAAAATTCGTAAAAAATGCATAGTCATTTATTTATTTATTTATTTTTTATTTACATTTAGACATACATACACACAAACGTACATTCTCGTACATAGTTACATACAAAAGTACAACAATGACAATGAATAAATAAATGTGCTTGTCCGCCACAGCGCAACCACAAAAGACTCTAAAGCATTCGCAGAAAAAGAAAACAGAAAAAAGAAACAGAAATTTAACTATAATAACGGCAAAATATACAAAATGACTCGGCTTGTAATGTGAAATAACTGTTTTAAGCATGTTAATTGTTCAAGGTCATGCAAGTGGCAGGGGGCTAACAATTTTTGTTTTATTTTTTCTGCTTCTTCTTTTTCTTCTACAACTTTTTTGCACTATCAATGTTGCTACACCAGCACTGCTGGTGTTTGCAGGTGTTTTGTTGAATTATGATTTTAAAAAAAAAGTAATAATAAAATATCACTTGCAATTATTTTACCAAAATTATTCGGTCAAAAATAATTAAACAGTTTATTAATTTCTTTTTTTCAAAATTTTTTTTCTGGGGCAAAAAGTTTTATTAACTACTTTATCTATATATTGGGTTGACCAAAAAGAAACCAGCAATTTTTCATACAGACGACGTTAACAATTTTTTTGACTATTTAATTGTATTTTTTCTTTTGACAGTTATAAGCTGACACTTTTAGCTTGCTTTAGAAAAAAAGTACGTGTAATTTTGTTTATGTTTGTTTGTATGGCGTCAATTTTAATATGGAGCCCATAAAAGAACATTTTCGCCATATTTTACTTTATTATATCCTTAAAGTAAAAAATGCAGCGCAGTCGTCTTGTTGGAGTCAAAGTCCAATTCCGACACGAAAAAGTTATTAATCATGACTCTATAGCATTCCCCATTGATTGAAACACTATGACCAGTTTAATTTTCCAAGAAACGCTTCCCATTGCACATGGAGCACACCAAACAATGACGATTTGAGAATGTAACGGCGTCTCAACAATGGCTTATTAACATACCCATTTAACCAAAAGAGAGCTTCATCGCTTAACCAAATTTTCTTGCGAAAATCGGGACCGGGGACCACCTTGTTTTGGGTCCATTCACCGAACGTTCGACGCGTTTGATGGTCGTTCGGCTTTGATTCTTCTGCAAAATCTTCCATAAAGTGGCGCGAGATGGCGGATTTATTCTTTCGGGTCTTCTTCGGTGCTATTCTCCACAGCAGCAATGGGGTCTAACCATGTCTAAAAGCTAGCCAGTTCAAGCTAACTTAGTCTAACCTAAAAAGTTTAAGGACTATGCTCAATGGTTTCGCTGTATCTTTAATAGAAGCCTTTCAAGAAATCCGTTTCGATCACCCCTTAGTGAAGCTTGAAGGGATTTCTCCTGAAAAGCTGGATCATCTTCGCTAAGATGGCCAGGTCTTTGTCATCAGACCCTTAATTAGAACTTGTATACCCACTAGACTAATGTAGTAGCATGCGCTGGCGATTTTTGCCCAAATAGCGACAGGGAAACTACCCCAAATGCTTAGGAATATACTTCAATACGCTCTATTCCCATGCGTTCTACTTCCTAGCTATTTAAAGGACAGTGTACTGGCTGCCGATAACAAACCCGAAGATACTAACCGCCTTCTCTTAAACAACGCCATGGAGATCACGCTACCGGAGTAAAATATCTCGGTATAATCTTAGATAGCAAAGTCAATTGCAGCGGTAACCCTCAGGAAGGTCGAGGAAAGCTTGAACTGCACAGCGGTATTAAGACCAATTTTATTCTATGGCGTTGCCGTTTGGTGGCCGATCTGCAATTATCCATTCAGTAGTAGTTTTGAATAGACTCCCTCAAAAGCCCTCGAAACTCTCCTAAATTTCTTTCTTCTAGAGCAAACCCATCGTTGGAGGAATCGTAAGAGTATTGGACATGCCTATATATTTTTGCCAATATTATTTGTGTCCTCGAAGTTGCTGGATTATCTCACCTCCGTTATCTTGACAATCTCTTTGTTACAAGTATCCCAAATAGGAAAGCTCAAACGCCATCGATCGGTGACCATTTTTACACACGGCTCAAAACTTGATGAAAAAGTCGCAAAAGTTGCGATAAATAGAGAGTACTCTGAATAAGCTCTCTAGTAAATGCAACACAACCGTTATCTAATCTCCAAGACGCAGATATCCCAGAGAACTGCAAGGCAGACGAGCTAGTGAGAGGAATAATCCTTATGGCCACAACAAGCACACGATGTGGGTGCACATCTGTGTATGACAAAACACACGTTAAAACTGGCAAACATTAGACAGCTGAATGAAATGACGGGCAAACGTGATAAGACTGATATGGCCAGCGTTGGACCCAAAAATATCAAGTCATTAAATCTTTCTAGATGACAAGTATAATAACATAACACTGTCTAATTAGACCTTACGAGAAAATAATAGGTTACCACTCAATGGCATTTGTCTGTAGGCTATTGCCCATGAGTCGACTAAGCCAATTGCTTGAAATTTGTTTAAAATTTTCTAGAAACACCGAAAATCGATACGAATATACACAGTAATTGTAGTTTGTCAAACAAAACTCAATCATGTACAGTGAATATGTCATTATTTGTTCAACGAACAAACAATTTGGTAACAAAAAGCTAACCTTACATGTAACAACAACTGCAACTATTAGCTACAACGGAAACTATTATGCAATGAATAGAAGAAGAGCATAAACAGAGTCTAGGTGAAATATGTTTGAATGCCCAGTAGGAAATTGTGCTGAAGCCGCCGACGAAGCTATCACCATCGACTGCCCCTCCCAGAGCTAGGATCACAGTGACTGCCTCGTAGGGTAGGTAGAGAATGAATCACTTTACCAAATCGATAAATAGGAAAATAGGTAAATTGTAACAGTGATAATATTTTTTTTTTTTTAAGTTTTACTTCTATTTATATTGTTTTTTTTCGTTCGGTGTTGAGAAATTTAAAATAAAGAATTAAGATAAAGAAAAATATTTCTTGTGGTGAGAATAGTAATTGTCTTTTTAATATTGAAAAAGTCAACTACCAACAAAAAGTGTTGGAAAAGCTATAAGATAACTCTTCCTAACTTGTTCGTTTATGTTTCCCACTGGGTTACCTCAAGCTCAGCACCAAAGCCTTCGCCAAACATTCATTTTATTTTTTTTTTTTTTGAAACAGAATTAGTTTAAGTTTAACCTTAGACTATAAATATGGAAATCTAACTAAATCAAAGTCATCCAACGTACGATAATTATAGTAATTATTATTATTGTAAAAAATTAAATTAAATGAAGTAAAATTAACTAAAATAAAATAAAAAAATTAAATGTGTAGAATAAATAAAATAAATAAAAGAATACAATCAAAAAATAAGATAAAATAAAACAATGTCAAATATACTAAAGCAAAATAAAATCTAAAAAATAAACAAATAAAATTAAAACAACAATAAAAATATAAATAAATAAACTAAAAATAATAATAATTATATTTATTATCAATATTAAATATATTTAGATAATGTAAAATAATATAAAAAATTTTTTTTTAAATATGATTAAATTAAATTACACTAAACTAAATTAAAGTAAATTAAATTAAAAGAATCAATATAAGGTCAAATTAAATAAGGTTAAACGAAATAAAATTAAATGAATTAAACAAACTAAAAAGTTACATGAAATTCAAAAATATTGAAATTATGAAGCAAATAAAATTAAATTAAATAAAATGAATTAAAGTCAAACGAAATAAAATAATAAACGAAATAAAATTAAATTACACATACTAATGTTAATAAAAAAAATTAAATTAAGTTAAACGACATAGAACAAAAAACCAAATTTAATTACATTAAATTAAAGAAAATTAAATTAAATTAATTAAAATAAAATAAAATTAATTTAAGTTAAATTAAGTAAATTAAAACGTAAAATTAAATTAAAAAATGAAGTAATGAAACAAATAAAATTATTCAAAACAAAATTGAATAAAATAATATAAATTAAAATAACATGAAATAAAATAAGTTAAATTAAAACAAAATAAAAATAAAATAAAAAAGGAAATTAATTTAAATTAAATCAAACTAAAAAAATTAAAATAATAAAATAAAATAAAAACAAAATAAAATGAAATAAAATACAATACAATTAAAATGATATAATAAAATGAAATAAAATAAAATTAAAATAGTAAAATAAGAAAAACTAATTTAATTATATCTGAATATTTTTCAAAATCAAATAGTTGAAAAAAATGAAGCAACATTCGTGTGATGTACTTAAAAGTTACATTTTTGAAGAAAAAAATTCCACTAATTTATTTATGCGCGCCATAAGTAAGGTATACTCGTACATTACATTATATTATATTATATACGTGTACATATATACTGCACACACTATGTAATATAATATGTGTATTGCATATTCACCAATAGCATAAACTGCGATGTTTATCTGCTAAAAAGAAAATATCAAATTATGCATTCAATCAAATCTGAAGACTCTGCAAGAGCCGCTGATAACCAATTGATGGTCAGTTAATGGGTTATTGAAGCGATGAAAGTGATTGTTGTGTTGTTGGATTTAAGTGGAAAAAAATCACGTTTTAATAAGCAATTTGTTTATGTGTGTTTTTAAAGATATTTCAGAGGCGCACATAATTGCACATATTTACATCTAGTTAAGCACACACACGCCTCTAATTACTTAAAAATATTTTCCACGCTTACGTACATACATATGTACATATGTAACATATTTTGATTGGAAAATAATTAATATGTTAGGTAAGAAGCAGCGAAGCAAATTAAATGTTTGTGGTGGAGTGTGAGAAATTTGTTTGTTGCCTTCAAATTATTTTTACCCATTATTGAGTATTTAACATCATAACCAACCATCTGTACGCCAAAGAGGCGTCATACGTGTAAGTCGCAAGAGATTTAAGCGAATAGAGACAGGCGAAAATGTGGTCCTGTGTTGCACGTGTAACTCTAATAGCCAGTTTATATATTTAACATTATTTTTTTAATATCACTAACCTAAATTCGTAGTTATGTATGTATGTATATAGTTAGTTAGTTAGTTAGTTAGTTTAACATGTTGCTTGATCACGGAACCCTGATCAAGCACATTTAGGCCTATTGCCCCGTAGTGATACCTATTTTGGTCTTGTTAAAGAGATTCCTTTCACCTTTCATAATGTTCAAACCACTTGCTGTGTTTTATGAAATTCAGGAGATTAATGATGCCTACGGAAGAAATTTCTAAGAAAACGTTAACGGACCGCACTGAGAGCTGGGCAGTGGCAGAGACAGTGTTCCACCAATTCCTCGGAATCTGTATCACTACAATTGCGGCAATAGTCGTTTAAGAAGCAGCCCATACTTCTACCATGAGCCCCCATGAGACAGTGCCCGGTTTAGAAGGAGTAGAAATTTAGTTGTAATTTTCTCAATTAATGCAAGGTTTGTTTTGACACATTGCACGTGGGTTCGCTCTGCCAATTGCTGTTGGTCCTTCTGGTGACGGCTAGCTAGTCTTAGCAGATACTGTGCCGAGGAAAGCGGTATGCCCACTTCATGTGCAGAGTTTACAGTGGTTAGGACTGTTCCCTCTCTGACCAGTTCGTCGGCTACGTAGTTCCCTGAGACCGGGGACCCAAACCACGGACGTTTCACATACAGTCGAGAGTTTGTTTAAGTTCTATCTGCATTTTATTGCCACCTTTAAGGTGTTATAATTGCATTGGAGAGACTTAATAGCAGGCTGGCTGTCAGAACATATTATCATAGGTTGGGTTATCATAGGTCATGGTTAACTATGAAGCGCCTTCCGTTACAGCGGCCAGTTCCGCTTGGAAAACGCTGCAGTGGTCGGGAAGTCTTTTACTTAATTTTATAGCAAGTGGCTCAGAGTAAGCTACGCAACCTACTTTGTCATCTAGCTTCAAACCGTCGGTGAAGATGGCAGAACTACCACATTTTCCCACTAGTTCCTCTCTTGGATTTTTGTTGAGAAGTGTTGTCGAAGCAAAAGATAGAATTGGTGTAGTCCACCTCTTCCGAGAGTGGTCTAGGGTTTAGTATTTAGGAGTGTTCTATGCAATTACTCCATGGTTGAGTTTCGTTCAGTTTTATGGAGTTACAACTCGTGTGAAGTTTCCTGTATAGGTCTGCCGGAAGAAGATTAAGCAGAATTCCAAGGGATTTCATAGGAGTTGAGAGCAGCGCACCTGTAATGAGTTGAAGGTCGACCGCTGGACTTTCTCCAACATGCTCCTATAGGTAGCTTTGTCTAATGCTGGTCACCAGACATTGACTCCGTGGAATGTATATGCCAAAAATTTCGACTTTTATAATGTGAGTTCTTATCAAAACAAATATGTGTCAACGCAAATATAAAAACAAAAATTATTCAAAATAATTTATTATATTTTGGAATTTTTTAGGCTAGTCAAAGGTCAACAAACAGTAAAATAAACAAATGTGAATTGACATACATATAATATGTATATACATACATAGTCGTAAAAGTATATACCTATGTGCATACATGAGTTTATGACACGCATTACATTTGTCGTCCGTCGGCTGTCAATTAGCCAAACAACGCCTCATCCCATTGGCTAATGAGCAGCCGAGTCGCTTTTGGCATACACAATGATCACAATGTTAATTAAATTAATGTGCAACTGTATATGTAAATATATTTACAAACATCTATTATATAGTCGAAGACAATAGAAATAAAGATAACAGAATGCTATAGACAATTTTTATAACAGAGTGCATAACGATTCCTATGGGAAAAGGTTAACCCTTAAGAGAACCATTGAATTAGTTTTCGCACAATTTATTTACCTTGAAATGTAATCGCTGTACAATTTAAGATGAGAACAATTATTCTCAATCTTCCCTCTTCTCTTTCCTTATTGCGGTAGCGGTTCCTCGACCCCGCTTAGGAACACACGAGACTAGTCTAAGTCATTGAGGTCATCTAATGGGAGAACCGAGATATGAGTTGTTTAGGTGGGGCTCTGGCCAGAGATAAAGAGGAGTTAGGTAAGTAAGTTTTAGGACGCATGCAAAGAGGTGGTTAGTGTCGTGCGGTTATTGCATGCAGGACATACGTTGGGTACGTTAAGGTGACGTCCTTATATGTGAGAATTAAGTCGACTATAATATCCAGAACTCCAGAACTCTCAATGAATGGCGTTTAAAGCCTGCCTATACGGTTCTTGTCTATGGTGCTGAATGAAGTCTATGTAGTTTAGTACTTCCTTCTCAATGTTGTTGCTTGGGTGGAGGTTAAGCCTTAAGTCAATATCGGTTGAGGTGATCCAGATGATAGCATCGTAGCAGATATTGCTTGCACAGCATAACATTATGCTCCTTGATATTTCACTGTGTTTGTCTTTATCCCTGGTGCTGCAGATTACCCATTTGAGAATTTGGTTGCGGCTCTGACCTTAGTGGAGCAATTGCAGTCGTATGCGGAGTGATGAAGCGCAGGCTGTCGAATGTTATTCCCGGTAACTTTGTGTTGTTACGCCATTGACTTTCACATCGAGTTACAGCCGGTACTCCTACGTTCAGCTGATGGGTGAGTGTCCTGTCAGTACATCTGCAGACTACTAGGTTCTGTTTTCTTTAGTTCTAATAAGAATTTGGTTTGTCTGAAACGCTTAGGAGCTTAATGATAGGCTCTACCATAAGTTGAAAATTCTCCAGAACCTTAAGTGCTCCAGTGAAGCAGCCTTTTCATTACTTTCAACTACCATGTCATGGGCCGTGAGAAGATGAGGGTTGGACGGGGCGCCCCTAATGACTTCTAGTAAGCGTCTCAGGAAGTAAGAGGAAGATGACCGAAAGAATCCTCTCTGAAATGCCGCACTTTGACGGAAAGAATAAACTCCAAACCAACATAATGAGCGAAGGTATAAACATTGGATATACTCTAAGTGGTGCTTATGTACCATAAGTGGAAATCCCCCCACAGACGAACTATCGAAGGGATTAGAAGAATTTGATGCGAATTGATTTGAGAAGAAAACAAATGCAAAAACAATGACTATCCGATCTGTACTCAAAGAATTGATTGGTTTTGTGATCGTAGATTTGGCTAGCCTTTCTACTGCAATAAGTTCTGTTTGGAGGACGACAAAATAGTAGTTGTTGATTAGATTTTGGGGGCTGACATTTCTTGACCCAATAACAATCCGGCTCGTAAGGTATAAAGACCCAAATGTCGCGGGAACTATTAGATTTTAGTCGCCTCTTACGGCAAACGCGGTGGGTAAAATTTTGAGCAACTAACCCGCAAGATTGTATTATGGTAGTCTCAACTTCATGTTAGTTGGGAGCATCGGTATGTGGTTTCTATAGCCAACTCTATGACTGAGTTTTGTGACGTCAGATGAGTTGGAAAGAGCTTGCCAAAACATAAGTTAGAGATTGGTGTAGCTCGCTCTTATTTTATGTACCAACCTTCAACCTTGGGATAATCTTAGATAGTAAACTAAACTGGAGCCGAAATACGGCAGAAAGATCAAGGAAAGCTATAACTGCACTCTACGCCTGCAAAGTGGCCATAGGAAAGATATGGGGTCTAATTCCGAGTATCGTGCACTGGATATACACATCGTTAGTTAGACCAATCCAATCCAATCCTACGGGGTCACGGTTTGGTAGCCAGCACTCGATAAAATCACCTTCAGGAGCATAATAGAGAGAGTTCAACGTTCGGTTTAATTCCTGATAACGAGAGCATTGCCATCAACTCCGTCGAAAGCACTGCTAACTCTTCTCAACTTCCTTCCTGTGGACCTATACGGGAAACTACAAGCAACGTAATAAGATTGAATATAACTCAACCTTGGAAGATATGCAGTATAGGACATACAAAAATATTATCTCTTACAGAAGTGACGAAGGAGCTAGATTACACCACCTCCAGTGTATGCTTCGATAATCTTTTCTCCACGAGAATCCCAAACAGATGCGAGTGGGAAAACTCCAACAGACGGCTCAAAGCTTGATGGGAAGGTGGGTTGCGGAATTTATTCTCCCGGACCTGGAATACCGGATCACTGCAGCGTTTTCCAGGCAGAACTCTTCGCAATCATGGAGGCCACCGAGTGGTTGCACAAATCCACGGCAGCAGGACAATCGGTTACAATTTACTCCGATAGTCAATCAGATCTCTTCAATGTAACGGTATCACGTCAAAAGTGGCCATAAATTGTAGGAACTCTCTTAACAAACTCTCAACGAAGACTGGGTACCTGGACACAGGGACATCCCAGGCAATTGCAAGGCAGACGAAGGAACCCTTCAATCTACGATAAAAACTCCACAATATGCTGGTTTACCTCTGTCTTTGGCCACTCTCCAGCCTTGACATCTGTGCGACATAAATTCCTTGGGAAACACTTCAACGACTCTCTCCCTGAGTTGGCCTCAGCGAATATTGGAAATCTCGTTGCCTTTATAATTTATAATGCACACGAAATGGTTCGGTAATTTAAGAAGGTGTAGGCAGGAGCCTCAGCGGTATCACCATAGATCTATTGGCCTAAGTGTGCTGGGGTTGACCGGCAGCCGCATCAACTCAACTCAACTCAACTCATCATCTTCAACTCACCTACCATAATTTAAGGGTTAAAACCCTCCACCCTACACCCACCTGCACGTCACATGTGATTTGTGTGTAAACACAACAGCCATAATGGCTTTTTGCACAAATTCATTTTCATGCGCTCTTCGTACGCCCGTAAGTAGGCAACGCTATCAGTTTGTAATTAAATCTAGTAGAGTGAAAATGCCTTTGCTCCGACGCAGATTCGGGAATCTACTCAACGCTGACAATTATTACAAATCCATACAACCGTTATTCTTTTGTACACAAATACTCGGCCTAACCTCATATGTAGTGAGTACGAATAAGTGTGGCGTGAAGTCTCTGAAAATGTCAGCGCTATCGCACATCATCGCTCTAGTGCAGTTGGTCGGTTTCGCCTACAGCAGTGCTTATGTGGTTTATTTCAATGCCACATATATAGGACAATTCCTCAATACGGACATAACCAACGGTGGCGAGAAGTCAATAGTTTTGGCAAGTGGCGCCACCGCCGTGGTGGTGTTGATAACAAATTTCGTACGCAGGCGGCAGCTTCTGTGGGTTTTGGAGTATTTTCCGAGAATTGATAAGAGTTTCCAGCGCATTGGCATTTGCTGGAATTATACGAAAGTTTTGCATTGTATACTCTCCAAAATTGTCTTCATGATTTGTGTGCTTTCAATTGCGTTTGTTATTTATGTGTGTTGTTGGCTGCGCTTGGATGTGTATCCGCCGTTGCCGATCATTTTCATGAGTTTAAATCAGCAAATTGGCATTTATTTCACAATACTGCTCTTCAGCTTTGTCATGCTGTCGACGCGTGTGCGGATGCAGGCGTTGAATAAGGTGAGTTTTGTGAATAAAATTATTAAATAAGAATAATATGAACATTTGGTATTGTTAAAATGGTTTCAGAAAATTTAGGGATTGAACTGTGGTGAAGGCTTCCAAATGTCACTCACAAGGAGTGACCACTTTTACGACAGTCGGTCTTCGCTCAAGTATCATTTGGGAACCGACAAATAAAGTTAAAGTGCGAAGCTGGTTTTCTAATTGTGGTCACCTTGGCCTGAAAAAAGAGTTTGTTCGTGGGAGACCTAGAATAAACTGTAGGTACCTCCATTCATACGAAAAACATCAAGTCGCACGAAACTAATTGGATGAGGAGCTCGGACATAAACTCGGCAGAAAAACTGCTCCAATGATAAAAATAGAAATAAAACCCTTTGTAGCCGCTGAAGCGATTTTCGGCCGAGCTCCACCTCCAATTTATGGTTTGCTAAAAAGCTAGTAGCGCTGCTAAAGATGTGCGTTGAGCGAGTTAAGGGTGGAAGAAGTTGGGCCTAAGTAAAAATTACCATATACAGGAGCTCTGTCGCCATGTACTGGCGTTCACCCCGGCGGATAAATGTCTCAACACCTACAATCAAAGGGAAGTTCTTAAACTTAACGCCCACACCTCGATCGACAGAAAAGAAGAGCAATGCGACCAAGGAAACCTATTATGAGCGCCTAGAACGCTGTTATCGCTAACATGACATAATCATGCGGAGAAGAAATTATTGGTACGATGGTGAGAAACTCACAACCCAATCGACCATATTTTGAGAGAGGATGAGCGAACGAACATTGTTGTAGATCTACATACACTGCGATTTTTTAACATCGACCACTATCTTGTTCAAATCAATGGTACGTACTCGCCTCTGTTAACAAACACAACGGAAGATTCGATATAAAATATTCATGTAGGCCTCGTAGAGTTAATCTGGTGACCGATGGTCAGAGTATACTGACTTTATGATGGGAACACTTTTCCACAATCACACGGAGGTGATGAACTTGAATGCCCAATCCATGAACACCAATCCCTCATCAATGATCCCCAATCAATGGGACGTTCCATTATCAGACTGTGATGAACTTCCTATATTAATGGCGATGGTTTAACGGACAAGCTGCTTAATCATAAGGGTGCAGATTAGACAAAGATTATGCCTTAGGTTCCTTTTTAAAAAATTTAGCCGTAGGAATTCGTTATGATAGGAACATAAGCATATTCATAATCGAGACATATGTAAGTGCTCACAATATTGCTAATAGCATAGATATGACTATGTTAAAGATTAAAGACTTCTGTCAGCGGACTAATCGCGTCCACGTAAATGCCTCCACGTCGCTTTGTCTAAAATTGGTTTCTCATAAAACTGACGAAAAACTGGCAGTGGACAGCAGCTCGATCTCAATGACCACACCGTTATCTCTGTTTTCTTTAGACTAGTCAAAGAAGCGAACTGCATTGTTCTGATAGTGAACAAGGACAAGAAGAAATACTTCCTGTCTTCAAACAAACATTCAAGTCTTGGCTCCTAAGTCGGCGTTGACAGTCATAGCTTCGAAATCCGAAGTAATTTCGTCTTGTCTATGAAGCAGAATTAACTCCAATAAGTCTATCTTGCCAACAGCTGCTGTTACTTTGGACTGCCCTGACAAAAGTTTACAATTCGCTCAACATTCCTGTCCTGCTATATGGTGGGATGATAAAATTCGAAGGGTATTCGCAGAATTTTTTGAAAAAATTAATTAAAAGTTTTGCGAGAGATTTATGGATCTATGCGTCTTAATGACGACGAATACCGTAAGCGATGGAGCGATAAGCTGTAAGAGAAGATAGTTCAGAGAATTAAGACCCTACAGCTAAGCTGGCTTCGAAACAGTACCTTTCAGTGAAAGCAGAGGAAGCGAAAACTTTTGAAAATATCAAGTAGAGACCGAACTGTCTTTACTCAGTGTCTCTATTTGGGAAAAAAGAAACCGGAGATTTTTTAAAAGAAAGTAAATACTTCCTTAAAATTTTATAATGAACTTTAATTAATTATGTAATTTCCATTTTATTGGATGACCTTTTGCCATCTTTTCGGCAACATCCTTATTCCACGCTCATAGAACTTCTGGCCTTTATCTGCAGAAAAACTGAACCAAGCGCGAGTTTATGTCCTAGTAATTTTCGAAAGTTTTACCATTTCATGAATTCTGCAAAAATCGAAACAAATGCTAGTCTGACGGTGCAAGGTCAGGGCTATATGGTGGATGCATCAACAGTTCACAGCCAAGATCTCTGAGTTTTTAGCGAGTGATCACAGATGTGTGTGGTCTAGCATTTTCCTGGTGAATATGACACCTTTACGATTGACCAATGGCTGCTTCTCGTTGAGGGATGTATTCAATTTGTCCAGTCGTTCACAGTAAACATCCGAATTAATCGTTCGGTTCTTTGGAAGCAGCTCAAAATATACCACAGCCTTCCAATCCCATCAAACTGACAACATAATCTACTTTTGGTGAATATCACCCTTTGAAGTGGTTTATGGCACTTCATCATGCTTGGACCATGATCATTTTCGATTGACGTTATTGTTAACAATCCATTTTTCATCTCCAGCTATAATTGGCTTAAAAAAGGGATCATATTCATTGCGTTTAAGATGCATATCACAAGCGTTGAAGCGGCTGGTTAAATGAATTTCTTTCAATTCATGTGGTACCCAAATATCATCTATATAATTTTCAACAGCCAAAAAGGTCGTATCTGATTATGAATGGTTGATTTTGGTACACTTAACTTCTCTCCAAACTCACGCTCAGTTACATGACGATCCGATTCGATTAAAGTCTTAATATCGTCATCATCAACTTCACTTGGCCGACCTGAACGTGGCTTATCTTTGAGTGAAAAATTTCCCGAACGGATTTTGACTAACCAACTTCGATACTTTGTTTCTGTTAAGGTCTTATTACTATACTAATTATGCAACTTTTTAGTAATCTGCGCTGCATTTTTTACTTTAAGGAATTGATTAAGTAAAATATGGTGAAAATGTTCTTTTGTGCGCTCCATATTAAAATTGACGCCAAACAAACAAACAAAAACAAAATTACACATACTTTTCTTCTAAAGCAAGCTAAAAGTGACAGCTTACAACTGTCAAAAGAAAAAATACAATTAAATAGTCACAAGTTGTTCAAAAAAATTGTCAACGCCGTCTATATGAAAAATCGCTGGTTTCTTTTGGAGCAACCCAATATTATAAAGCTTTGTGCCTTGTCTGCTAAGAGAATGTGCCATCTCTTATAATTTATCTTGAGGAAAATTAAAATTAATTGATTCTTAAACATCATACTAAGCCCTAGTAAATAATGTACATACATACATACATGCACCAACAGCTCAATCACAATACCCTTTAGGCAATAACTTTAACAAGTCAGCTGCGGTTACTAAACAAATATGCCACATGGCGACCGGTAATGAATTACCTGAGAACAAAAAAAAAACACCGAAGTTATTTATATTATTTACGATTATTGGCATGTCCTCGTTGGCATGCAACAGGCAGCAGGCAACAGGCAGACAAATAAGTCAAACAAATAGTCGTGCGGAAGACACGCGTTGGAAAGCATCAATTTCGAAAAGGATCAAGTGAAAGCGAAGGACTTTACATTGAAATTATTAAAAATTTACTAAATTTATATAAAAAAAGAATAAAAGATAAAAACAACTAAAATGAACAGCATCAGCAATCGCACGAAACTCCAACTCACCACCATCGCCGCACTCCAGCCGCCGCCGGCAGCACAGGAAATGTCTTCCCGCGTACAGCGCATGCGACGTTACTTCATTTCGCAAGAAGTTTTCGCCACACTCCAACCGCTCTTCCTCTTCACCTACATCTATGGCCTCACACCGTTTCGCATTGTGAGGCGTCGCAACGGCACGAGCGAGATACGCGCTTCCTGCTTTGGTTACTGCAACACGGCCGCTTATGTCATCCTCTATGGAATTTGTTTTCTCAACTCGCTGTTAAGTGCCGAATCTGTTGTTGGTTATTTCTTTCGCACGAACATCTCGATTGTGGGTGACACGCTGCAGATTTGTAACGGTATTGTCACTGGCTTTGTCATCTATGCGACAGCGTTGACGCAACGCTCTAAAATGCGTCGCATCATTGAGGTTTTCAACATGTTGGATTTGAATTATGCAAATATTGGCGTGCGTGTGAAATATTCGCGTATTTACCGTTATGCGTTGTTGTTGACTATTTTCAAGACACTAATAATTGTGATCTATTGTGCGGGTGTTTATTTGCTGTTGCGTTCGGTGCATGTGCGGCCGTCGATATGTGTGTGTGTGGCGTTTTTGTTGCAACACTCGGTGTTGTTGGTGGCAGTTTGCCTCTTCTGCTTTATAGCGCGCGGCTTCGAGCGGCGTTTGGTGATACTCAATAAGGTATGAGTTGTGGTAAACAATTTTTGATTTTTGGACTTATTTCGAAGTTTGGTTTTTTAGCATTAACTAAGTGCTTAGCAATACGTACTTTAATGTGGAGGGTCATGGGTTCAAACACAGACCAGACCTGCATTCATCCGGTCATCCTGTACGAATTTCCTCTCCGCAGAGAATATCGAACCCTCCGAGTGTATTTCTGACTGCGAGTTAAAAAGCTCTTCATAAAAATCCAGCAGCCGTTCGGAGGCTGCTTGGAATGAACTGTAGGTCCCTCCATTTGTTAGAAATATGACAAGACGGTAAAGAATAGAATATTCTTGTATGCACAAAATTTTTGGAAGAGGTCTCAAATGGATCTAATCCAATCTTATTGCAGTCGACTAAAAAATGTAATAATCTGAGACCATCCCGGTGTGTTCTAACTTTGAAAATAAAGAAGCGATTTCCGGCCGAGCTCCTCCTCCAATTTGTGGTTTTGCGTCTTCATGTTTTCCAACAAATAGAGGGACCTATAGTTTATACCAAGCCGCCTCCGAACGGCTGATGGTTGTTTATGAGGAGCTTTATTTCATGTCCGAAATACACTCGGAGGGGTGGACATTTCCTGCCGAGGGGCGACCGCAATTATGAAATTTAACTTAATTTTTTATTTAAGTTAATTTTCCATAACTTTTTTTATGGATTTTGGTGGCACCAGGATTTAAACCCGAGCCTTCCGAATGTCAGTACGAAATGTTAACCACTCGGCTACTGCGGTCGCCGTGTAGCCTAATACAAACATAAAAAATGCGATGGTTGATTGTTTGATGACAGGAGATTTTTCGTCTTGTCCATACGCTTCGCTTCTGTTCAGAAGAAAGCAGAACTCTCGGCGCTGTTGTTGAGTCTAATGATGTCAATACAGTTGGAGGAGAGGAATCTCCTTGTCTGAAACTTCGTTTAGTATCGAACGCCTCAGAGAGTTCCTTCCCGATCCTGACAGATAAGGGTGGGGTGCGTCGTTCCTGTTTTCACGGCTCTTTTCCAAGATTTGGCACATGGTGAATATCTGGTCAATGGTTGACTTACGACCATAATAAAGTCCAATCAGTTTGTTGACGGTGGACTTTAGTATTTCACACAATACGCTGGATAGAACCATATATGCGATATTAAGAAGACTGTGGCACCCCTTTTTTTGGATTGGGCAGAGTACACTTAGGTTCCAATCATCGGGCATGCTTTCATGCAATCATATTTTGCATAGAAGCTTATGCATCTACTCTATCAGTTCTTCGCCCCCGTATTTGATTAGTTCGGGCATTTCATCGGCCACCGCCGATGTTTATCAAGCGGGCGATTACTAATCGAACTTCTTCATAGTCCGGCAATGAAACTACTGTTCCATCTTCACCTATTGACCATTAGTCGCTAGATCACAGCTCTGTGTCCCACAAGAGTTTGTTCCGGTCTTGAAACCTTCCGGTAAGTCGAAGCACCTTTTCGTAGAATTCTCGAGCATTATCCCTGTCGACCAGTTTTTCAATCCTTTCATACTCACGTATACTCTTTCTATTTTGATTCCCTCTTTAATTATTTGCATCTATCCCACTATCCCGAACGTGTAGTAGTCGATCACAGCGTTAAGACGTAGGCATCCTGTTTTCTCTCCACTGCGACTGGGCTATCTACAGCATACCAGTTTTTTTCCTTTCTAAAAAGCAATAGTTCGGAGCTTATACTGAGTTCTTGATAGATGCTCTCAAAGAGCAGGAGGGCAAATTGACGTCGAATTTACCTTGAGTTTGTATACTCTTTGCTGCGACAAGATAATGCCCCGAGCCGATGTTGTGTCCTCGGACGGAAATCAATCAGACTGGAAACATACACGTATCGTCCATCTATCACAACATGATCAATCTGGTTGTGAGTTTAGTGCTGCAGACAACCATATTTCGGGCACAGTCGATAAGCCTCAACCGATTTGGAAATGTTTCGTCATGAAGGCCAAGACGTTAAAGTCGCCAAGCACAATTTTCACATATTGGCATTATCAGCGCTCAGGAGTACGCTCCTTACTTGAATGACGATTTCTGAGCTTGTCTATTTCATTGGGACGATGGCTTCGTGCCCAAACTTTTCGGAAATATTGCATCAAATGAGCCAAGCGATATCTTTAGAAAATTGTCTGATAGTACAATAGTTCAATAATTTTCCAAGGCAATATTCTTCAGATTCTCAATATTTTTATTGATAAAAGGCAATGAAAATTTTGAGAAAGGCGCCGTAATTTACATCTTCCCAACTCACTGTGTACAACTAAGAGCAGACTTCGTTTATGAATACATACAGTTTCTATTTGCATACAAGCCTTTGTGAAAATTGGTGGCCTAACAGCCGGACAACGCGTTAAAATTGTACACAGTGGTGATTCAAACCTGGCCACGTTTTTTTGTTTTAAGGTGAGATTATGGTGGACATAATCGTCCAATTGGTAAAATTTTCTAGAAATTTGACGAGCCTATAAGTGAAAGTGTCTATTTCTCAACATATCCAAGAGATGGGACTTTCCACCATACATTTGGGCGTATTTTGCACTTGGGCTTACGCCCCATTTCCATATAAAGTCCAGCTCGCACAACAACCGAAGGCAACTGACCATTCAAAATGCCGTTGTAGCCTACAGTTTATTCGAAACCGATTCCGACCGATGGTTTTTTTATGAGGAGCTTTTATTTCATGAAAGAAATACACTGAGAGCGGTTGACATTTCCTGCCGAGGGGCGACTACAATTAGAAAAATTAACTTAATTTTTTATTTAAATAAATTTTCTACAGTTTTTGGATGCTGGTCGAACCAAGACTCGAACCCCAGCTTTCTAAATGACAGGATGGACTGCTAACCACTCGGCTATCGTGGCCGCTTGGGTTAAATACGAGGATACAAAATAAGAAAAATCATGGGATTGGGAGGGTCAATTATGAGCTGCTACAATTTGAAGAAACGATTATTGTAAGCTCTACCATCAGCAATTAACCAGAAAGCTTACAGCAAGCTCGTCCAAAGAACTTCCATTGATCGGCCGAAACACAGTCATCTTTGATGACCAGGCAAAAAATGACGCAATTGGGTCACCAAAATTCTATACTAGTGGGAATAGGAAGCTACCCGAAATTTGCAATATATACTTTATTAACATTAGTTTTCAATAAAGAGAAATTTGGTTCAAAGATTTACAAAAAAAACCGTGGGGACATTCCCTGGCGAGAGCCGAACGCGATTATAGAAATTGATTAAAATTTTTAAATTTAATTTAATTTTCTTATGTTGTTCGAATTAAAATTCGAATACATGACCTTCCGCGTGGTAACACACACTACGAAACACTCGGCTACTACAGTTACATTTATTTATTCTTAGTACAGCAGGTCGTATACGTAACATTATTCATTTTACTTAATAAATGGTTACTTAATTGAATAATATATAATAAAAAGTTAAATTATTTTGCTTGCTATTAAATTATAAAAGTGAAAGGAATCTAAAATTAAATATTTATAATTTAATTAAGTTACCGTTTGTGCTATTTTTGGTTTCTTCAGCAAAAAAAAAACAAAAATAATAATAATAATAATGCATTTTTAATCAAGAGCAATAACCGCTTTAACATAAACTTGACATAAACATGAACTCGAGTGCATGCATACATAAAAATACAATTTACAAAATACAAAAAAAAATATTTATTATATTAATAACAAAAGCTTGTCTGAATAGAATATTCATTAAATATTTACCAATTAACTGGATAGGCGGACAGACAGACAGGCAGACAATCGAGCAAACAAGAGTCATATAATATCGAGGTGTATATAAGACTATAAGCAAGTCATAGACATCAATAGAATTTATACATATACAAAGCGGTAATAGATATTAAAGGCCTTTAGTTCCTGAGTATAGGAAAAGAGAGTGCCTTTTTTAAAGGGAAAGAGTGTATTTATATATTTCATCAATTAACAAACGACAGCATAGAATATATGTATATTTTTATTTAGTTAATGTTTGCTCCTTGTAAATAAGGACTCTTAATGTGAGCAAAGTTGACATAAACGGGTATATATGTATGCCTACCCGTCCAGAAAAGATACCAGTTGTTAACTAGAATGATACTAGTTTGCATTTCTACGCTAACTAGTTTAACTTCTGTCAGTTTCCTATGTCCTCCTGTGCCTTTTTTAGCACAGCGCTGTCCTAAAATACATCAACTGGTCTACTTGACATCAACTTCATACTAGTTAAGTACTAGTTCACTATGATATTTTGAATTAGTACTTTACGAAAGTAACAATAAAAATAATCTTATTCAACTAATTGGCGATTTTTCGACAAATAGCAGACTTGCATGGTTTCAGCCTAAAAATATTGATTTTGAACTAGTGTTTAACTAATATTTTTACTTACTAGTTTAGGTTTTTACTACAGTGCTACTACTTTTGAACCAGTTTTTTTTCAAACTTCTTCAGCTTCTCTCTACAGTATAGTTAGAGTATAGAAAAAAATATTCAAACGAAAGCTTGTTAATCGAAATATGACGAAGTTGAAAAGCCACACATTTACTCATATGCAAATCGGCTTGTGTGCATCCGAGTAAGCAAATGAGTATATGTATGTATATTCTACAACATAGCAATGACAAGTGCATATAAATATCGCCACGATGAGCAATTAAAAGCGCAACAAGTCAATACAAATTTCACGCACAATACCCAAGACATTAGAGGACGCGCAATATCAGGGTATTCATCCACATATACTAAAATATGTATATACAGGCGCTTACGAGGGCGACTGAAAAAATTTAATGACGAGCTATAATTGTTACGCTCTCATTCTGTCTTCTCGGTTATGAGCTTGTAGCTTTAAAGAAAATCCATGAAACCAGATTCTCCTCTGTATTTCTGCGTCTCACTATCTTTCTTTCGTTCTTTTACTCTTATCTTTCTATATTACTCTTTTTCCCCCTTCTTTCTTTATCTTAATCTCCTTTTTTCGCTCTCTCTCTCTTTACCCCTCCTTAAGCCCTCTTATTACTTAATACACTTTAACCGCAACTTCTGTACTTGTACTTGTACTTGTCCTCTACTCCTCTCTCTTTCTCTCTCTCTCTCTTTCTCTCTCTCGCTCTCTCTCTCAGACCATATTATCGGACTATAAAAATCATGAAAAAGTTGGCCTGGAAAGTTTCTGGAATGGTTGATTACGGAGTCCTAGAACCTCATGAGGACTTTCCATGAAAACTCTGGACTGATCCAGAATATTAACATTGTCCCTTTTGAAATTATATATTCTTGAGATTATGTAAATAATTCGCATACCCCCGAAACAATTTTCGACCGAGAAGGAGGAGTCAGTCTTTGATTTGAGGGACCTATGCATCGACGTGAAGAAGCTATTTATTTTAAATCAGAAACCCCTCCGTTGACCTTACATACCGAGAAACGACCGCCTCTTTTATATGACCCACGCTATTGCCGCCGCCAAGGATTTGGGCTGAGAATTTTGCGCTTCAGGCGTACTTGTAGCGTTTATCGACCGGTTGACGATTTTTTCTTCCAATATGCTGTTGTGCTGGGCCCTAATACTCTGCATAAGTCCGCAAACTTTCGATTCCGGTCTCGTAAAGCATGTGAAGAGTTAAAACCGTTAAAACCAACCACGTTGACAATCTGTTTAATGAACACCGATAATAACTATTCTACTTAGTGGCGATTAGAAACAAGAGGGTGTGTTGACTTTCGACACAAAAAATAGTACAACGAACAGAGCCAACAACAAGTGGGTTAGTATGAGTTATCGACACATCAATGCCGGCACCTATGCTGCAAGAACTCCCGCCACTAATTTGCATATGAAAATGTGTATTTTATTGGAATAAGAAGAAGAAGAAATAGAAGAAGAAAAAACGCACGCAAAAAGGACATACAACTCATTAGAAATGTAGAAATGCGAGAACAAAGTTGAGGGTCAGCTGGACACACAACACAAACACACTGTCACTTAAGTACACAGTGCAGGTCTGTTGAGTGCGCACCGCGGGTTAAAAAGTCACAACAACACGCCAACTATTGGGCAGTTAACATGTCGCAGTCACGGCGAGCGGATGAAGATGCGAATAGCATAGAAGCGGCGGACCAGGATATGTGCGCCACACATCCGCAGCGTGTTAGCGGGCTGCGGCGGTTTTTCCACGCGCACCAATTATACGAGAGCGTGCAACCGATTTTCGTGATCACCTTTTGGCATGGCCTAACGCCGTTCTTCATTAAGAGTGACGGCGCAGGCAATAAGAAACTGAAAGAATCCATTTTCGGTTACTTGAATACGCTGCTGCACATAACGATTTATGTCGGGTGTTATGTTATGACATTGATGAATAATTTCGAAACTATCGCGGGTTATTTCTTTAACACGGGCGTCTCACGTTTCGCTGATACCATGCAGATTGTGAGCGGTTTGGTTGGTATAACAGTGATTTATTTTACCGCCA